>QLTV01002930.1:99991-123951 GCA_003457575.1 Thermophis baileyi | reverse complement strand
TGAGGCTGTTGATCTTTCTCCCGGCAATCTTAATTCCCACTTTTGATTCATCTAGCCTGGCCTTTCTCATGATGTGCTCTGCATATAGGGTAAATAGGCAGGGTGACAATATACAGCCTTGCCGAACTCCTTTCCTAATTTTGAACCAATCAGTGGTTCTGTGTCCAGTTCTCACTGTTGCTTCTTGACCCGCATATAGGTTTCTCAAGAGACAAATAAGATGGTCTGGTACTCTCATCCCTTTAAGAACTTGTCACAATTTGTTGTGATCCACACAATCAAAGGCTTTAACATAGTCAGTGAAGCAGAAGTAGATGTTTTTCTGGAACTCCCTAGCTTTCTCCATGATCCAGCGTATGTTGGCAATTTGATCTCTAGTTCCTCTGCCTCTTCAAAATCCTGCCTGTACTTCTGGTAGTTCTCGGTCCACATACTGCTGGAGCCTAGCTTGTAGGATTTTGAGCATAACTTTGCTAGCATGTAAAATGAGTGCAATGGTGCGGTAGTTTGAACATTCTTTGGCATTGCCCTTCTTTGGAATTGGAAGATCCTGTAAGATACAGCTCATCTATTGCCAGAATCTCAGAAGCATCTCCCAAATATAAAATCATCCAAAACGTTACTAATGGCACCTACTATATGGCCAGCTGTTTATTTCCAATATTGTTCTCTCTATTCCCAAGTTCTTTAACGTTATAGAATAAAGAAAACATCAGTTGGGCTTCCAAGCCCTTCAGTCTCCTGCCCAGGACTTCATAGTCCTTTCATATATGTTCCCACATGGATCAGGAAAAAGGGATAATGGTCAGTGAGCACAGAGCATGTACCCCAATATAAGATGAAATCAAGAGAACAATCTAATTGCATTTTCAATGGCACAGCTTAACAGGGCCATAACATTTGGAATCGCAGACAGAATTTTAAGTTGAATTATGTATGTACAAATGACGAACATATAATTGCCAAAATGTATAAACTCTTGCTGAAATTTGAAATGGAAGAGGAACAAGTGAAAGAGCGAATGATAAAACGGGCTAAGCATTTTGGTCATAACATATTGTTGGAACAGCGGGAGAACGTGTGGTTGAAAGGTTTGAAACTCACATTATTTTAACCCACAAGAGAATTTTTACAAAATACATTACAAAATATCATATGCTGTAGGTATATGACTCCAGAAAAATGATCTAGAATGTACCTCAAAGCTGAAAACATGGACAACATTGAGGATCATTTTATCATATTTGGAGAACTTGTAAAAAAGCCAGACATTTTTGGGTTCAAGTACATATATTGATTACAAACAATTTTAAAGACAAAGATTTAACTGAAACCATTTGTTTTGTTGGGATTAATGGAGAGACAACTAGAAAAAAACTATGGAAGATTATTTTTATATATGATCACTGTTGCAAGACAACTATATGTATAAATAATGGAAAGATTCTGAAACACCTAGGATGGAGAAATGGTTTGTGACGTAAGTACAGGGATGGCAAAATTGTTTACTTAGAAAAAGATGAATTATTATATCAGTCTCTGGAAACCCTTACGGACTTTTTACTGAAAAAAAGAAATCAACTGATAATGTATAGATTTGATGATTAGAAAGGAAACTGATGTGACCAGAGATAATAAAATATAACTATAACTGCTGTTAATGAAGATTGGAAGCATCTTATTTTTCCTCTTTTTATTTCATTTTCACTTTATTATGTTTCTTTCTACCGTATCTCCTACCTTTAACTTAAAATTTGTATTATTTTCACTCTGTGGAAAAATTATATAGGTAGTACTCGACTTATGACCACAATTGGGTCCACAATTACTGTTGCTAAGCAAGACAGTTGTTCAATGAGTTTTGCCCCATTTTATGACTTTTCTTGCCAGTTGTTAAATGAATCACTGCAGTTGTTAAGTTAGTAACATGGTTCTTAAGTGAATCTTGCCTTCCCCATTGACTGGTTGTCAGTTTGCAAAAGGTGATCACGTGACCCCGGGACACTGCAACTGTCATAAATACATGCCAGTTGCCAAGTATCCGAATTTTGATCACATGACCACAGGGATGCTGCAACGGTTGTGTGAAAGTGTGAAAAACGGTCATCTCACTTTTTTCAATGCCATTGTAACTTTGGTCATTAAATGAATGGTTGTAAGTCAAGGGCTATCTATATAGAGTAGGTCTCCCAGAAAATGGGGATACTTGACAAAACTATTTGGCTAACAAATTGTTTGTTGCTTCTGTGTCTCAAAGTAGGAAGTCTCCAATCACTTATTGCATCACTTCCTCCTCTTGGGGACGTGGGGGGGGGGGGCAGAAATCTTTCCTTTTCCAGAGTGCATTGAGTCCTCTTCCTCACTTTTGTGGCAACTGCTTTTCAACCAGGGCTCCATCTGAATCTCAATCCTAATTCAAATCAATCTGTTATGGACTCAACCAGCGATGGTTAATAATAAAAATCAGCAACACAAGGAAGGAATGGCTTTAAAAAGAAAATATTTTAATAAGAGATTGGAAAAAATAACCCCCAAAAGAGAAAAAGGTGAGGGCTTCAAAGAATCAAAATTCCCATACTTTGGTACATTTAGAAGAAAATCCACACCCAAAGAGAGTTATGGGGACAGTTTGGTGTAGTGATTAAGGCATCAGGCTAGAAACCAGGAATTCATGATTTCTAGTTTCTAGTCCCACCTTAGGCACAAAGCTTTACCAATAAGAGAATAAATGTAGCTCAGAATTGAACTGTGGAGTCCTTGGCGCTCTATGAGCTTGGTCGTTTGCTTGCAAACATTTCATCATCCAGCTAGGTAACACCATCAGTGCTGGTTAGCGTGGGGTTTGCTCCCTGTATATATGCAAGTACTTATTCTGCCAGTATTGGAGGGGAAGTGGCTTTCTCCTTGGTAGTTGTCAATTAGGGTATTGTTTTACAGAAAACAAATCTTATGGTTTTGTTTATATTCATATGGTTTCCTTTTATCAAATGCACTGAAGAACTTGATTGCTGACTTAAGATATACCAGTGAAAACACTTCTAAAGGGACATATTTTGACCACATTCCGTTGTCATGTAATTTTTTTTTTTACACTGTATAAATTTCTTACCCATGAAAATTTTTTGCTTTTGTAATTGTATTCTAAGATTAATGTTGCTTCAGCATCTCATTTGTTTTCAACAATGACTCCAAGCCTCATGTGGATCCTATAAGTATCCTTAGAAAATTAAGGCAGAGGATACTGCAGTTTAGTATTATATCTAAATGTTTAATGTTGAACACTATTAGATGTTTAATACTTGGCTGTCAGTGTCCACATTAGTAAAATATGAAGCCAGCAATGTAAAATAACCAACATGAAACAATATGAAATCACGATTTTTCAACGAGTTATAGCAAAATACTGGGGCAAAGAAGAAAAGAAAACACATACGCAATCCATATGGCCAGCCAGATTAAATACAAACTCTGTAGATACTTGTTTATTCCTTTCATTTAAAAAATGTAATCAGTATACAAAGGAGGCAAACTATTTTAATCTTTGTACAAAAATAGCACTTTTTAAAAGTGTTTCAGACATCATTACATAGGTAATTGGATTTTTTTTTTAAAAAAAGCATATACATTATTACAAGATAAAACAAACAGTCTTTTACATAGAATAGACAAAATTATTTTATTGCCAGTGTTACAGGTTGGCTTAAGTGACTGCAGAGCTGTGCTATAAGCACCAGGAAAACAAAAATAATAATTAAAAAAATTGAACGCATCCACCTTAGATCACTTCTCACTTCCTGGGAACAAATATAGAGGCAACCATGTTACTATGGAAGAGAATTACAAGCTATTGGAGATGATGTAAAAATACATGCATTATTTCATGGAATCTGAGCCGAAATTCCCTCCTGCCCAACCACCACCACAAAGCATGTGAAAAGCAAGTGCTCATCCTTTTGCCAGTGGATTAGGAAAATTAAATTAATTACTCGACACTTGTGGACCATTTAAACTGGACTGTGACAAGATTTTAATATAGAAAAGTCTGGCTCAAGGCACAAAATGCTACAGAGGTCTCTTAAGGCTGATGGCATTGGCTTAACTATATACAATTCTTGTTTATAAAAGGAAAGGCACATTTTGTTCCAAAAAACAGCATTGGAAGTCATTTTAAGGTAATATAAAAATTAAACAGGTTTTACCATCTGGAAGAAGGAGGTTCCTTTTATGTACACATTTTATATTAAGGCCAGTTTGTATAAACAGAGGCTCAGTAAAGCTTTTCCAAGACCCAGCTTGCAACTACATGTTTAAATGCTCCTCAATTAATAATCTTCTTGGAATTGAGATACATTCACGCATGCAGCATGCGTCCAATTAATGGCTACCCTGCCCTCTCTCACTGGACATTCGAAATTCATGAAGCCCTTCCATCTGCGATGGGAAAGTATTCAATAAGACAACAAACCTCACCCTAAAGAAATAGCCTCCGGAAAGGGATGCTCTCTTTTTTCTTTTTTTTAACAACCAAACACAACTCAAGTCCGCCAATAGTGCTGATGATACAAATAACTGAGCTTTGTTCTGAGCATACACACACACAGCAAAGAATGTTATTTTAGTGTGTGTGTGTGTGTGTGTGTGTGTATGAAAACTGAAAGGTGCCCTTTGTAAGCAGAGGCCATCTTTTGGAAGCAACAGACATTCTCAGGCCAGCAGATAACCAAGGATCACGCTATCATTCTGACCGGATCACAAGAACAGTCACTGCAAACAATGTTATAAAACGAAACTGAAAAATGAGGGGAAGGTGGCACCAAATGGGGATGCCACTGCCGCTTAAAAGTGTGGACAACACTTTTTTTTTAAAAAAAAAATCTAAATGATAAGACTCCAAAGGGAAACAGAAGGTAGGCCAGATCCTTCTGCACCAAAGACTTTCCTACATGGCTACCCATGCGGAGAGATCGAATTTCTCCAAGGGCACTATTTCAAATAGCATGCATCTCTTATGAATGCAAGCAGACATAATAAACACTCGTGGTTACATTAAGACTTTAAAGATCTGAGTTCTTGTCTGCTGAGCTAAAACCAAATGATGCAAGCAGAGCAGACCTCTTTTGCGACAGAAGAAAAATCTAAGTGATGCTACAGTACGGGTGGCAATTCATGTCTCAGGACCTTAAAAAAACAACAACAACTAATCAGGAGTTTAAATGGAATGCAAAATTAGAACTTCAACATGGTGCTACTGAAAGTGTCACAGGCTTGCCGAAGAGGCAGCTGAGGTGCTCTCAAGCCAATGATAATTTCCATAAAAAAGTTTTGATTTTGACTTTTTTTTTTTTTTAGTTCCAGGAAAGGCACTTACTGCATGTTTTTCTGTCAATTTTTCTGTAACTGCTATTATGTTCAGTGATAGTACACATAAGAGCCTATTTCAGACAATATTATTTATACACGAAAGAAAGAGAAAAAAAAATGACCTGAGTTAAATATTTCTCTCCTTGGTTGAAAACCAAAAGAGCATTTTTAGGTCAGAGTGGGGGGGGGGGAGAGAATGAGGGACACATACGTAAGGAATTCAATGCTACTATGCAATATAATCTTTGTAAAGACCACGTTCCTCGATACTCTGCTAAATATTTGGCATATACCATGCATACATTTACTTTGGACGTTGCAGAAAATACCTTCAATTCTAGCAGAAACACAGAAAAAGCGTATGACAAAAAAAGGGACACACAAAAATAGCAATTGTCACCAGGTGCTGCAATGAGATACTGTTTACACCACTTAGGAGAAATAAATACTGCCATCTACCAAGGGACCTAAAATCCCCAGGATTCCCCAAACAGAATTGTTCCATGCACCCAGCTCATTTTCCAGATTTAGATTATTACAAATAAAAATGCTCACCCTCTCTCCTTATTTCTGCCCTTTGAAAGTAAAGAGATTTATAATAGCATCTTCCCTCTTTCCTTAAGGGTTCACACTTCACAGATTCATTGGATTTCTATCACTAACTAGGAACCCTCCTTCTGGCTACCTGAGTTGTAGCAATAGCTGTAAACTAAATATTGCTCTTTAGAAAACAAACAGGAGCCGAGAAGAGAGACTCATAAATCTTCTGTGATGGCCAACCTGAGACACTAGACTCAGAAAGTCTGTCAAGACAAAAAAAAAAATTCATTTACAGATTATAGATGGATTCCTTCTACAAGTCACACTGAACTGAGTGAGAAAGTAATGTTCAAAATAACAAGAACTGTCCAGTGCATTTTTAAAAAGGATGCCATTTCCTCCGTTGCGAAAATGTGTAAATGTGAATAGAGATAGGCTTTTATACAGACCAGTGTAGCACTTGAGAAAATGCTAGTGGTATTTTCTGTAGTAGAAGAAAAAACGATGAGGTCATAACAGCATTCCATTAACACCACATCTGCTAGGAAAACAGATACTTGAGACTGGATGCTATTAGCAAGCATGGATCTGGCATTATAGGGAAGTTTAAAGGGGGGGGGGGAATCAGCTATTCTTTCAGAAAGTAGGAACTATCTATCCTGCAATCCTTCATAAGCATATACATATTGTGTGTATAATAAGTCTGTGGGTGCTTGGGGCGTATAAACAAAAATGTCATGAGATTTGGAGCATTTTTACTTTTTTTCCTTAAAAAGGGTATTTCTCCTTTCCCAAATTTGAAAATCAAATGACAACTTGGGCATCATAGGTATCATTCTGCTCTTCCCCACCCCCCAAAGAAATAACTGCTACTAAGACAATCTTGAAGCAAGGGGTTTAAAATAGCAGGAATAAGCCAGCAGCCTGAGGTATGGGGCAATTTATTTATTGCTGCATACTATATGGGGCTAAATTTATCTAGAACATCAGGCTCCCTTCGCTATGGCAAATAATGCCTGTATCCAATTATTTCAGTAATGGTATTACAGTACTTGAAATTTATCATAGTAAAAGTCATCTTCTATCAGACTACTACAATCCTTGAGTCTCTGGAACATCCAATTCCAAGACCCTAAAACATTCTCTTGCTTTTGAGTTTGCACTGTATTAGAAATACAATCTGCTTTACCTCTGATCTAACAGCAATACCCGGAAGATCACAAATCCCTACTTCTGTGACAAGGAAACTTAATAAAATGCTTGAGTTACATACTTACTCAGTCCTCCTGGTTGTACATTACTTTATATTTGTTGTATGTTTCTTATATTACTGGTATAAGTCTGCCCTTTCCAATCCAATTCATCAAAATAAATAGAGAAATCGTAGAGAAAAAGGGAAAAGGCTAAGCAAGGAGTGATAATTTCACCTCACCCAAAATAGATTGAGCAAAATCAATTCACCAGTGCAAATAATTCACAAGCACTACAGAAGTCAACAATTTACACCATGGCTTTCTTGTTTTTGATATGCTTTAAGATGCTTATGCTTTTTGGTCTTGTTTCCATCCTCTCTCAGCTCAACAAGCAGCATTTGTGAAACGAGAATATTCTTTTTAAAAACTCACACAAGATCGTGAAAGCGCTATCCAACTCCAGGTAAGGGACTCCAAGGATCCGCAGATGCAAGCATCTGGACAATTTTGGGGACTGTTAAATATATATATATATATATATAACACGCTCCTTCTGTAATTTGAGATACTTCTTCTCAAGCGACAGTTGTAATTATCTGTTGATTTAATAACAACCACTGAACATTGAGAGGGGATAATTAGCTTGTATATATATAGCAGTGGAGAACTTCAGAGCAAAGCAACGGAAGCAACATATAATGGCCAGCTGTAATACCCCAGCAACACCCCATGGACCCTTTTGTGAACTTTCTGGGGTGTAGAAATTCACCATGCACATGACCAGCACTGAAGTATGCAAGAGGCAGGAGCTTCATGAAGGCTATGTAACAATTAAAGATTTCCCTCAATACTTTAATCAAACAAAATCTGTTATGCTGAGGAGCTGCCTTATTTTAAGTAGCAGAGGGAAAAGGACACAGGACTGATCAGCTGAACAATCTGGTAAGGTACTGAACAATTTGCCTAAGTGGTTCACACTAAACACAAGAGATTTTAGGAACAATGCCTGAACTGTCTGAAGACTTACTGGGGTGGAGGTGAGTCTCATAAGGCCCCATTCCTTAACAGAGATTCCACAAATACTCTCAAGCATCACTTTTTCTCCCCATCACTTTTTTTTTATCTTGTAAACACTGGCCTTCTTCACTTATTTCTTTGGTATTTGAACTTCCACTTTAGTTCCCTTTGTTGCAATTTCCTCATAATTGTTCTCATATGTAACCTCGTAAAGGGAGCAAGCTGGCTAGCAAGCACTAAATTGCTAAAAAGAAGTTACAAATAGGAGATACAAAAGCCAATTCATAATTTATTCTCAATGGAGTGCCCAGCAACTGAGCCAAATATTGGATCATTTGTCAATTTGGAAAGAACTGGGCAAGTCCCTTAGTGTTTCACAGCAATGCAGTATCTCAAGCTAAAAGAACCCAAACTTACATTTTTTTTTCTCCTTTAACTACATGGTCATAGCATTTGTCAAGATCTTAAACAAAGCACAACAGAGTCCAATACCATAGTTCCAACTTGCGCTGTAGTAAAATGGCTTGAGTTGAGCCATAACACATATAAAGATCTCTCCACCACACCCTTAAGGTTCCTGGTGTTCTTAGAGTGGATCCCCTGGATCGTATGCATGCAAAAATACTTTTAAACAAAGAGGATTCACTGCATTACACTAGGAACTGAAAAGAATTCCTAAAAGTTGAATTCATGCATTTGGAAGGCAAGGAACGTAAATTGTGTGTCACGTTTCCATCTTTCCTAGGCTCATTTTCCCTTGCAAGTTCAGAACACGCAGTGGGTCATGGACTCTACTACTTTGGGTAGAAAAAAAGGCGACAGGGACTTAAATAGACACTCCTTTCTCCAAATAGAGAAAAGTGGAAATTATCAGGAAGTAACTTTTTTTAAAAAAGGTACAGGTAGGTATGAGAGTCTAATCAAGTAAGGGAAGAGAACATGGGAGGGGGAGGGAAGACAAACCTAAAAGTTAAACATAAGAAAAGCTAAATTTTATATTTTTATAGTTACAATTAAAATGCAATATAGCATCTGAACATAAGCCTGAGCGCCGTTTAACAGCTCAATAAGTTCCAAGTTAAGGCATCTGAACTACAACCAAAGACTTTGGTTGCAGCACTTTTTAATCTCTTTCATCCAAAAGAACATATTTTATAATTTTATATAATTACAATAATAATAACAATAATAATATAGATTTTTTTTTCCTGCTAAAAAGTATTTCAATGATCATATACATTTAGAACCAAGGCATGATGGCATTGGGGTACCTAATAAAGGTGAAGAGACCTAATGGGGGAGGGGAAGAAAAAGCAAAAACAAAAATTAATCAATCAGTTCTGGGCCATCCCCATTTCCCAAGTATTCACTCTAGGCATCACCAGGCTGACCTATACAGCAAGCAGACCTTATTCCGCACACAATATTCCTGGGAGACAGAAATGGTATCTGAAAGCTATATGTGGCAGCTGAGTCCCCATCTTCTGTCACTTCTGTAATGAAAGGCATCTCTTGGATCTTGAGAATCCACACGTTTATACAAGATCAGACAGATCCTCAGAATCCATTGCCACTGATGTTGATCGACTGGAGATCAGCCACTTGCATGACATTGATGCCACTGCTGGCAAGGCGCGCGATGCCTTCTTGGCAGATGGCTTCCATGGCCACCATATTGGTTGCAATGAGGGCCGAAGATGCTGCCCCACCGGTGCTCTCGGCAGAAGCATTCGCATCAATGGCGACTGCGGAGACGTCCATAGCCACGTTGTTAGGTGCGCCTGCCTTCTTGTTTTGGTGGGTCTTGATGTGCTTAGAAAGATGATCGCTCCTCATGAAGCGCTTGGGACACTCGGGACAGGCAAATTTTTTCTCTCCTGAAGGAAGAAAACAATCATGAAGCCATTCACTCATTTCATTCTTAAAACATAGGAGTCCAACGTCTTCCCATCAGCAACCGTGTCCTGTTTTTAGACAATCAGCAAAAAGTGTATCAAGCCAGCCAGAGTTGGCTATCATTCATGCCCTTGTAACCTCCAGTTTAGGTTACTGAAATGGGCATATGCAGGACCCTAACTTAGCAGAAAATACTTACAAAGGGTAAACTCAATGACACCTATTCTAGCTCTATTTCTTTCTCAGAGCTGTACAAACCTTATTATTTTTAGAGCCTTATTAATATCAAGAGAAGCTTTTATCTACGTAAGCCTCTTTTTAAGATCTTTAGGGTGATCTACATAAAATAATAATAATAATGCCCAATGTGGGAGCCTATTTTGTTGTGGTTTCTTTTTGGAGTAGATTTCCTCAGACATTGGTCTTATGCCATCCAAATATACCAGTCATATGCCTATAATCACTTGCTTTTCCCCATTCTATGAAGGTATTTCAGCTTTGTTACCTTCAACAAGTATTAGACATCCAAATAAGTTTTTACAAAGTAGGCCTCTAAAAATGAGACATTTTAAATGCCATGTCCTTGCATAGTTTTCTTATTTTATTTATTTAGTCATTAAATTTATATGCTGCCCATCTCACTGCAAAGTGACTCTGGGTGGCTTACAATAAAAATCATCTATATTACAATATAAGCAATAGTATATACAAAATTAAAAAACAATTCTTAGATTTCAGTTTGAAAAAGGTCCAGGCGAATTTTTACTCAACTGAATGTTCCCACATGTTGGGTATTATTTGCCCATTCATATGGCTCTTTATGCCCTGATCCTCATTTTTCAATTCAAGGCTCGTTTACAAGTCCTTAAAGCAGAAAGCAAATTAAATAATATCTATTTATGTTTTATAATCACATATGTGTTATTTTGTTTACTTTCTATTTAACACTTTTAAATTTGCCGTTTTATATTCATTTACAATTACAGTGAGTTGTTTTTGAGTAACGCAAATACATTCCGGAAACATTATTTTCAAAGAACTTTCTGTCTTCACATCCCCATTGCATTTTTATAGCAATGTTATTTCATTTTTAAAACTTCGAAGGCAAGGAGGTATTTGTTCCAAAGTACCACTGCCATTTTTTAAAGCAGCAATGCTGCTTATAATAGCTGTAACTGTAGACAAGTCTTGACATTATACCCATGATATAAAAACTACAGAGTGCTAGGGAGCACTTTTACATGCAGTAAACCAGGAAGGGATGTGTCATACGTTTTACTTAAATCTTCAATTTTATTCTGAATAACTAAGAGGTTGCTTGACTTATATAGCTGTGTTAACAAAGAAGACCCCAATACAAAACTCTTTTGAAACCTCTCCTTCACCTCAAGCTACACACAGCACTTGTTGCTCCTTGCACTTACCAGTGTGTGTTCGCTTGTGTCGTTGTAGCTCATCACTGCGTGTGAAACGCTTGCCACAATACGTCCATGAGCAAACAAATGGCCGTTCACCAGTATGCCATCGAAGGTGAGCTCGCAGATGAGATGTCTTCCCATACACTTTCCCACAGCCTGGGATGTGGCAGATGTGCTGCTTCTTTTTGCCAGGATCCCCGGAGCCTCTGAAAACGGTGACGTATGTAAGAGTTAATCAGATAAACTGGTTTGTTTACCATTTGTTTTGCCCCATGGCAAAAAAAAAAAGAAGAGCTACTGTTGCATAGAAATTATCCATCATCTTCTTGGGTGGTTGCCATGAACACTAGAATTGAAGTCACAATCTTCCACTGAAATCTAGTACAAAATCTAATCACAAACTCTCCAATAATATAATATAAGGTTACATTTTAATTAAGTGACCAAAACCATCCCAAATCTTTCCAAGTCTTTTGCACAAGGAAGACACTTTGTAAAGACACACTGGACAATCTTTAAATCACACATTATTGTCTCCGCACTGTTTGTTCTCCCATAATTTGAAAACTTCTATGCATTACATATCCCAACAGCAGCTATTTGCACTTCCTAGAAAAGCACAGATAGTTCAGGAAAAGCAAGGTGCAACTCTTTCCAGAAAGATAAATGCTCTGCTAACAGAGAGAAAAAGAGAGCGGTGTATGCTTGCACATACTTGGTAGCTACTGAGCAAAGTAAATCCTGAACCAATTGTTACAAGTTTCTAGATGTAATCTTTCCCCACAATCTATACAAGAATTATTTAATGTTACGTGTTTATGGATCTTATATAGGTAGTCCTTGACTTACGACCATAATTGAGCCCAAAATTTGTTGCTAAAATTCACATTTGTTAAAGTGAATTTTGGCCCATTTTACCACCTTTCTTGCCACAGTTGTTAAGTGAATCACTGCAGGTGTTAAATCATAACATGGCTGTTAAGTGAATCTGGCTTCCTCATTGACTTTGCTTATGAGAAGATCGCAAAAGCTGATCACATGACCCTGGGACAAGGCAACGGTTCTTCTAAGTGTGAAAAATGGTCACTTTTTCAATGATGTTGTAACTTTGAACGGTCACTAAATGAACTGTTGTTAAGTCAAGAACTACCTGTATGTCGTAAACCACTTTGAGGCTGCCGTAATCAGCTGTCTATTAACACTGCAAGCAAGCAAATAGTGCCATTTTGTCAAACTATGTGTTTTTGTGAATCTTTTTTCCTTGCAGGTCAATAGACACAAGAGAGCCGAACTCCATACATGTTAGGGCTTTTGACTTAAAGTTTGTCTCCAACAGAACATGCTTCCCAAACTGGAAATTCTACTTCTAAGACACTAAACCAGGGGTGTCAAATTTGATTTCATTGAGAGCCGCATCAGGGCTGTATTTGACCTCAGGGGGGCATGGGGCGTGGCCAGCTTGACATCAGTCGTGTCAGGGGCGTCTGTGGTGGCCCGAGCGCTCTGCCAGCAAAAACGGGCTCACAAGCTCCGTTTTCGGCTGCGACGGTCTCCTGCCGCCCTCTGCTGGCAAAAACGGAACTCCCCCCCTGGGCTCCGTTTTCGGCCACGATGGCCTCCTGCTGCCCTCTGCCAGTGAAAATGGAGCTCAGGGGGTCCAGTCTGTGTGCGCCCCCCCCCCCAAGCTCTGTTTCCGCTGGCAGAGGAACCGCGGGCTGGTCCTTCGCTGTTTCCAGGGCGTCTCCGCAGGCCACATCTAAGCACCCCACGGGCTGGATCCAGCCTGTGGGCCTTGAGTTTGAAACCCCTGCACTAAACCAAGAATCTATGATAATACCTTCCTTTATTTATTGACCTTTGCATCAGAATCCACTCAAAATTTACAGCCGGTTTTCCTTGCACAAGCTTACCTGCCATCATTGTCTTTGCAATAAGGGCAAGTGCAGGCTTCTCTGCGCATTCTTCGGACTTGCTGTGGCTGGGCATCCGGACTGGCTTCCCCTTCTTCCAGAGTGGTTCCATCATCAGCCAGCCCATCTCCACCAGTACCATGGAGGCTAAGGTGGGTATTATGATCACCTGTAGAAGAAACTGGGATTTTTACCATCTCAAAAGCCAAGAGATCATCTCTCACTAAATCAGTGATATTTAAGCACATATATAATTTCACTACCTGAAAGTCAAAATAAAGAATGAATATATCCAAACACAAGAACATATATCAACTATATTATCATTTGTACAGAAGTTGTTCTAAATGTTATTCCCAATTTTCCTTTCACTTCCTTTCTGTCTTTTTTTTCCTAGTTTGTTTTACATATTAACTTTTAAAAGAATGTCTTAAAATTCTCTGGATGACACATTTACAAGCAAGCAAAAGAAAAGAACACAGCCATACTTTGGGGTAAATGCTTGTGTATAATTATTTTAATTAAATTATTCTCAGTGTCTAGTGTCATGTATGAAATTAGGATTCTTAGCATATTGACACACAGATTGCATCCTGATGCCATCATCAGCCTTGTGCATACCTCAGGCTTATATGCTTCATTCTTGCCTTTGCACTTCAGGTTTTTGGGTAAGCACGACTCAGTATAACGATAATACATAAAATGATAAAACTCAAGTCTAAACACTGAAGAAGCCACTTGGATAAAAAGTGAAATGTTTCAAACCAAAAAGAAAAGAAGTCCAGTTGCCATGACTCAACTTCCAGACTACTCCGTGTAATATTTGAACATAAAATTTGAGAAAGGGAAATAGGCATCTTAACTCTGTTGAAACAAGGAACTTACTTATTCATCAAATTTAGAACCACACATCTTACTGTCCAAGTGAATCTGGGCAGTTTACAGATACAAAGTTCATAAATCATGCTTTGAAACTGGCTTATTCACAAACTAGAGTCCCTTGGGAGTTGGGCGGCATACAAATTTAATAAATAATAATAAATAATAGTAATAATAAACTAACCAACTTTTAAATTAACCACACTTCCTCAGACTTGAATGGCATTATGAACTAAAATTAATATTCCAAAACTTCTCACAACTAGATACGATGGGGATTTCTACAATCCTAATAGTTGTACAGAGCTGCTGGGGTATAACCAAGGAGTAGAATCTCTTCTTTGGCTTCCAGGGGAAGTGGTGGAAGATTTGGATCATTTTTTAGTATTTTGGAGTGTTTAGGGGCAAAATGAGTGGCTTAATACTTGGATATACTTAATCTGCTCTTAAAATGACCCAATTACTTTCCACTTAATAGAACAGAACAGAACAGAATAACAGAGTTGGAAGGGACCTTGGAGATCTTCTAGTCCAATCCCCTGCTTAGGCAAGAAACCCTATACCCGTGATGGCGAACCTGTGGCACGCGTGCCAGAAATGGCACGCAGAGCCATCTCTCCAGGCACACCAGCTGTCGCCTGTTGCTCTTCTGGGTTCTGGCGCGTGCATGCGCGCCGGCCAGTTGGTCTTCGCCCACGCATGTGTGCCAGAAACCGGAAGCTCAGCTTCCCGGCGCGCATGCTGCTTTTCTGGATTCCGGTGCTTCCCCCCCCCCCCCGCGCGCGTGCTCCCATTTCGGCACTCGGTGCCGAAAAGGTTCGCCAACACTGCCTTATACATTTCAGATAAATGGTTATCCAATCTCTTAAAAACTTTTGAAACATGGCCACAGTGGTGCCATGCAAAGGCAGCTACGGCCCTCTAGATGACAGAAGCAGATATCTTTGTTTATTACAATGTCTGCATGCAATAGACAAAAATATCCATTCTTATTAATAATCTGAAATGTATTTCAACTTTTACACAATGTTGAATGTTTGATTCCTGCTGTGAGTTTCTGAAACTTTTTCTGTTATATATTCATGTATGTATGCATGTCATATTGTTGGAGTTTCTTTTGGAACTTGCAAAATGCTGGGCTTAACAAAAACCATTTTTTTAAAGTATCTGTTTAGCTGGAAATGATTGTAGCAAAAACCAAGAAAGCTAATCTGCAAAGCAGATGTGAACTAACCCAATGATAAAGGGAGGACAGGGAATAATGCAGCAATACTTCTCCTAAGAAAGAGATCCAGAGGACTTTTTGGAGCCTGCTAGCTGTCTAATTACGGTGTTTTCAGAAAGGATATAAGCTTGAGAAATCATCTGTTAACTTCTGCACCACATTCTCTCTTCTTCCTTCCTAAAAACTAATATCCAATTGAAAAAACCATAGAAATTATAGATCAGTGCTGATGAATTTTCCACTGCAAGATATAAAACACTTCTTAAAGGGAGGTGAGCTCAGGAGGAATGGCAAGCTCTGAAGCCTATCAATTTTTCTTCCCATTTTATTGGCCTAGGCCAGGGGTCTGCAACCCGTGGCTCTGGAGCTGCATGTGGCTCTTTCATCCCTCTGCTGCGGCTCCGTTGCTCAAAATTTGCGTCCGCCAATGTGCGACACCCGCCGGCACGTGATTTATTGAGCTTTTCGACCCATCTTTTTTGGGGGGGAGTTCAAAATGTTTTTGTTGCATGCAGAAATAAAAAATGTGTTTTCTCTGTAGTAGGTCATTGATTTCATAAATGCAACACACTGTAATTTTTTTATACATAGCATAAAGGTAAAAAAATGATATATGCAGTGTTATCTTCATTTTAGATGTCAAAAGGGTTTTGTGGCTCCCGGTGTTTTCTTTTCTGTGGGAAACTGGGTCCAAATGCCTCTTTGAGTGTTTAAGGTTGCCGACCCCTGGCCTAGGCTCAGGCTGCCATCTAATTGCTTTTTCTATAACCCCCACCTCACCTTCCCAAATTAGTTTATTCTCTTACAAGTTTCATTGTTTGGTTGTTTTCTTGCATGGGGAAAAAAACCTGGCACATACTGTTACAGATGTAAAACTCAGCAGGCCAAGCAATCTGGTTTTTTTGAGGAAATTAGCATATGCCAAGTACATTTAAATTGAGCCAAGGGTTATGAACTGTCTTCAAGAGTGCTTCATAGCTCCGGCAATGTGGTTTCTATTTAAAAGAAAACATTGTCCTTAAAGCCAATGCTGCCATGAAGATTGCAACACATATTCCATGCATGCCAGTGCTCCAAGTACAAGATAAACACAGAATATTCCTTAACAGGTGAGGGATTCACAGAAGATGTTGGTGACAAGGAGCTAAAGACTGTATTCCCTGTAAGCCTTGATCCCACCTAAGTGTTCTTATAAAGCCTTTTATACTGTTGACAATATCTCACATAATTTATTTAGAGTAACATCCACACAGGAAAGGCTAACCTATGGTGATGCTCATTGCAAAAGCGATGGCCAAGGTGTGATTTAAATTGATGACTCTACTGGTACTTCCAATTGATGCTTTTTGTTGCCATACTAAACCAGCAATTAGTATGACAGGAAAACTCCAAATCACAACATCCTTCCTCTGGCATCCTTTAGAATTAATTAATAAAATTAGTTATATATGCTGTTACCCGATGCTCTGGTAACATGTATAAGTACAAAAATGTGATTGGACACATGTTCCTGGCCATGTTCCTACATGCCAACTGATTGATATAATCACAAACAGAAATAAATATTTTCCCCCATAAAAGTGAATGGGGCAAACAGGGGCAATCCAAAGAAAATAATTCTTCCCAACTCTGTAGATTTAAATATATTTTCTTCACTTTCTTTTGTGAACACCAGAAACTGTATGGATTAACTGTGGAAATCTTCCAGAATATTAACAAACAATTTGAAATAAAGTCTTTAAAAGCTTTACAGTCAACTGTTTGCCTCAAGGAGAGAGGGAACATACAGTACCTGCACTCCCCATCTCTTCCTAAAGGAGAATTTAAGACAAATCAAAAGCTTATCCTATTGTAAAGAAATAATTTTTGCTTCATTACAGCTAACTAATAAACTTTGCCTCCTTGATAACAACTATGAACTTTGCATCAACAATTTAAATAAGGAAGTCCTGATGTTAAACAAGTACTACTACTATAAAATTCAAACATGCATGAATTGTAAAGTATATAAAATTTCAACTTTTATTGTAGTGATTCGGATCTCCACAGAAAGCTTCAGTTTTAAGCGAAACTTGTAAAAAGCAAGCCAGATTCTGATCTTTTTGTGCCAGATTCACAGAAATGATAAGTTTCATGATTTTTGTGCCAAGTGCTAATGATTTTTGACCAAATAATAGGAACAAAATCCTAGCAGCTGTCCTGTTTACAGATTTAATATCATGTTCACAGATGCTAAAGTTTCTGGCCCCTCAATTTTGAGACAAAAGAGACCAAATGTAAACACAAACTAAAGATGCAATTATGGACTGAAGAAAGGGAAATATTACTGAAGTCCCATACATCCAAAATGCTTAATCTTGGTTCTAAACAAGCCAACCATTCCCCGAGAAACCAAACGTAACCAAAAGCAATAGTCTACTTCACACAACGACATCATACAACTTTAATCGCCTTCACATGTGATGGAGATAAGATTCTGATATGGCCCCAAATCAGTCTCCAAACGAATTTCACTTCTTTCCCCAAACAGTAGGGAAAAAATGGAAATAAGGTGATGGACTGGATTATATTACTTTAAATGGGAAGTGCGGCAATCTACACTTCTGAACGTTCGTTATGTTTAAGGAAAGCTAGAAGAACAGATTGATGTGGTGAGAAAGTACACCGTGCTTTTTATTTACTGCTGGTTTCAGCCAACCGACCAAGAAGCTAAATCCTAACAAGGTGGACCTGGTTCATAACCAGAATGGCTAGGAGGGCCTCTGCACAGCTCTATCTGGTGTCCCAGTTATGCCTTTCCTAGATTAGGAGGCCCTGCTCACTATCACTATGCTTTGGTCATCTCCTCTTGTTTGAACTACAGCAATGCGCTCCACCTTTGGCTGTCCACAAAGACCGCCGAAAAACTTCAGCTGATCCAGAAGACAGAACTTTAGGCAATTAGGGACACTGCTTAATTGTTCTGCATAAACTGCTACATTGAGAGCTGCACTGGTTTGCTCGCAGGTGTATTATCGCGTCCTCTGAAGCTTCTCGATGAAACAAAATGTTAAAAAGTTATATGATGTTATATATGTAGCTACTTACCAAGCACATCCAAATTATATTAATGTAACCGAAATATCTTTACAATTCCCCAAGGCATGTCACAACTTTTGAGCACCCGTTTGGAAACTGAAAGTTGAAAAATTTGACACGCCAGGCTAAAAAGGCACAGCATTAACCTGAAGAGCCAGAAGGCAAAACAAACGCTTCAGACAGCTTTGGAAGATAATAAGCTTGAGCAGGTGGGACCTGATTCAGATAATGAGAGGATAGATTCTGGCAGGGCACCTAGCCCAAGAATATACCACTGGAGCAAAGGTAAACAGCACACCTGCCTATGCCAGCACCTGTGGTTATATAAGAACAGAGTCGGGGCCCTTATATATCTCTAACTCTGGATCCATGTTCCTCTCACTCTTGGCCCTTGCCTTGCACTCAGAACCTGAGTTTGATATTCAGACCAGCTAGTATAATTCTCTGGTGCCAAGACCTTGGGCTATCGTGGATAATGCTTGCAGCTCCACCTCTGCCTTTATCCTGCTATCACCAGGCGCAGGATTGGGTGCAATTAAAGTTGCTGGATGTCACCATTAAAGCCCAACATGGCTTGAGACCCAGGTAATCTCTAGCACTGTGAAGAAAAGGCTCCCTTGGGGTTCCTATCCCTACAGAATGGCACCTGCAACAGGCCTTGTCAGTCCCTGTCCCTAATAAGGCCAATCAGGCTTTTCAGCGCATGCGCTGAAATAAGCCCCCCCCCAAAAAATAAGGCCCTCCCCAACTACTTTGCGGGGAAAGGGGGGGGACATGCCAGGACCCGCTCTTTTTGCGGCGGGCACTCTTTTGGCCGGGAGAGAGAGAGAGCGAGAGCAAGCGAGAGGCGGGTGCATGCACACCCTGTGGGACTGGCTCGGCTCCTCTGGGCTCTGCCTATGGCAGCGTTTTGAAACGCACTCCTGCCTGCGATGAGGCGGTGAGGCAGGGATCGAGGCTCCCCTCCTCTTCCTTGGAGGCAGGAGCGCGTTTCAAAACGCTGCCGGAGGCAGAGCCCAGAGGAGCTGAGCCAGTCCTGCGGTGTGTGTGCACACCCACCTCTCGCTTGCTCTCTCTCCAGGCCAGGAGCCGCTCTTTTTGCAGCAGGCACTCTTTTGGCTGGGAGAGAGAGAGAGAGAGAGAGAGCAAGCGAGAGGTGGGTGCACGCACACCCCGCGGGGCTTGCTCGGCTCCTCTGGGCTCTGCCTACGGCAGCGTTTTAAAATGTGCTTCTGCCTGCGATGAGGCGGCGAGGCAGGGATCGAGGCTCCCCACCTCTTCCTCACAGCGGAGGTGCTGGTGCGCCGCGACTCTCGGTCACTCGCTGCTTGTGCCTCTGCGGCTACTGACGTTGCAGAGCCCTGCAGTCAGCTAGAGAGCGCCGGGCCACGGGTCGGCCTCGCCGCCCCTTCGGCTCTGCCTCCCACCCATGCCTCCTTCGCTCGCTCGCCGGCTCGGGACGCTCATCCTCCACCTGCCCTCCCCGCGTCCTTCAGACAGGGGATGCAGGCGAGGGCGGTGCGTGGGAATCCCCCGCAGGAACAGCCACCCGGAGCACCCGCCTCTCACTTGCTCTCTCTCTCTCCCTCTCCGAGGAATGCGACAGAGCTACAAGTCCCAGGTAGGACGCGCGTCTCGCGCCCCGCCCCGCCTGCCACCCCCAAATTGCGCCCCACTGTGTGATGCGCGTCCTACCTGGGACTTGTAGCTCCGTCGCGTTCCTCGGTGTTGTGTCCACTGACCCTCCCCCGCCTCTAGAGCTAGGCGGGAGGGGGAAGAAACTCTCGCGGGCTGCCTGAGCTGATAGCCAAACTTCTAGCCGGGCTCAGCGGCAGAAGCAGCAGGTCATGTGCTTCCTTGTCTCTTCCAAACGTGCCCCTCTCTCTCTCGGCGGGGGGGGGAAGAGTAACGTAAGACATAGCACCAGGGACAAGGAACTTTTTGGCTGCACGCAAGAAATCTTTGTCTCTTCCAAACTCCGCCAGAAATGAGTCTTCGTGAGACTCATCGCGCCTGCGCAGCCTCTTGGAGCGAAAGGGGAGAAAGCTTTCTTGCGTCCAGCGTGCAGCCCAAAGTTTCCTTCTCCTGGTGCTGTGTCTTACATGCACTCCCCCCTCCCCCGCCGAGAGAGAGAGTTTGGAAGAGACAAGGAAGCGCGTGCCCGGCTGCTTCTGCTGCTGAGCCCGGCTAGAAGTTTGACTGTCAGCTCGGCTTCCTCAGGCAGCCCACGAGAGTTTCTTCTCTCTCCCGCTTCGCTCGAGAGCCAGAGGTGGGGGATGGTCAGTGGACACAACACCGAGGAATGAGACGGAGCTACAAGTCCCAGGTAGGATGCGTGTCTCATGGTGGGGCACAATGTGGGGGTGGCAGGTGACCTGGGACAGGGTGGGCCATGTGACGTGCATCCTACCTGGGACTTGTAGCTCTGTCACGTTCCTCGGAGAGAGAGAGAGAGAGAGAGCGATTGGGGGGTGGCAGGTCGGGCGGGGCGGGCCCCGAGACACGCGTCCTACCTGACACTTGTAGCTCCGTCACGTTCCTCGGTGTTGTATCCAGAGAAGCCCATTGTAAAAGAAAACTTCTCACGAGTTCGAGAAGTTTGACTGAACTCGAGAGAAGTTTTCTTTTACAATGGGCTTCTCTGGACACAACGCTGAGGAACGTGACGGAGCTACAAGTGTCAGGTAGGATGCGCGTCTCGCGGCCCAACATGTCCCACTTGTCAGAAATGAATCTGGACTCTGCAAGGCTTGTTGTGCTGTTGCATGCACGAACGGCAGCAGGACCCCAGCTGTGCCGATATGATGAAGCTTGCGACAGTCCTGCAGTTCGTGCATGCAACGGCACAAGCAGCCTTGCAGAGTCCTGCTCCACGAGGCGGTGGCGGCAGGCCAGCCGCTCGGCCGGCGCCAAGAACAGGGAGGGGAGGCGGAGGCGATGGGACATCCAGTCCCACGCTCGCCGCCTACTGCACCCCCCAAATAATAAGCCCCCCCGCGATAATAAGGCCAAGGCCATATTTCGGGGTTCAAAAAAATGTAAGGCCCTGTCTTATTTTCGGGGAAACACGGTATGTGTTGAAATTGCTCCTCCTGCAGAGGGAACGTTTATTTAGGTTGTTCCCTCCAGACTTGGGGATATTTCTTTAGATATTTTAATCTTCTTTAGATATTTTAATCTGCAGGTATTTTAATATTTGTGCTATTCTCTGAGGAGCTCAGAGAAGGCAAACAAATGAATTCTGATAATAAATACATGAATTGTCTTTATAAAAGGAGTAAGGTCTTTGGCTAAAACCATTAACTAAGCAAATCAATTCTATGGCATGTCACCTGCATGCTTTGTTCAGTTTAATAGCACTGCTCACTTGCAGCATTCATTGCAGGTTGTGGAAAAGGGAAATAGAGAACAATTATATAGTCTGATTTTGACAAATTCAACTAGTCAGCAGGAAGGGGGATGCAACCTCCACCCATTAGAATGAACATGGCACGATCTGTGAAAGTGCAAAACTTGTCATGCAGATTCATGTTCATCCTATGAGACACAAGCAGATCTGAAGCAGTCCTCAAATGGCTTAGCTCAAATTCCCATCTGTTCAGTTGTTTGCTTAAATACGTAAATGCTATCAATTTTTCTTTGCAAGGAGTGGCAGTAGGTGCTCTGCCACTGAGTCATCTTTGTTTTCAAACACAACAAATATGGTTGACTTGGTACAGGAATGCAATCTTCTGATTTAGTTACTGAGCATTTTACCTATGTGAAGGGCTAGGTTTAGTTTTCAAGCTCTGTATTATGATATAGCTCAGGCACAGATCTTTTGTTGTTTCTTTATAGCAAGTTTATCTTAAAAAACTTGTTTACCTTAATATCCTTGCAGATAAAGTTGAGATGTTACTAAGAAGTAACCTATATTGCTAACACCAGGGTTTAAAAAAAAAAAAAAACTATGGTAGCTGGAATCTTAGGGTTCCTTTTACTGTGTTTCCCCGAAACTAGGACCTGTCCGGATAGTAAGCCCAATTGGGCTTTCGAGCGCATGGGCTAAAATAAGCCCCCCCTGAAAATAAGACCCCCCAAAATACTTAAGACGCATGCGCAACTGCCGCGCAAACAACACGACGTGAGGAGGCGAGGCCGGAGGGGGGGGGGGAAAGGGAGGGGGAACATGCCCCACGTGCCCCACACACACCTGCCATCCACGTGGAATAGCCTTGCGGAGGCTGCTCCTGCAAACCCTAGCTTGCGTGCCCCTTCTCTTAGTGGCCGCCACAAAAAAACTCTTGCCAGCCTGTCGACCTGGGACTGGGGGGAGGGGGACTGGCACCGGAGCTCCGAGCAGTGGCCAGTGCAGGCTGTCTGCGCAACCATGAAGCGGGATCGGTGTGGCCAGTTCTTGCCCGCAGCATTGCCGGCGAGGATCGGGTCAGAACCGTTGCCGCCCGAGATCAGCAGACCAGTTTTCTTTACTGTGCAAGATGTTTCCCTGCACAGACCGGCCGAGAGAGGCGACAGAGCTGCCAGTCTCCGGTAAGATGCGGGTCTTGCGGCCCGGCCTGCCCCATCCACCGCCCCACCTGTCTCGTTTCTCCGCCGTGTCTTACCTGACTTCCAGCTCCTGCCATGCCCGGCGAGGGGGGAAGAAGAGACAGAAAGGGGAGCCCTGTCTTGCTCCACGCGCCCCAAAATAATAAGACCTCCCCAAAAATAAGGCCAAGCGCTTATTTCAGGATCCAAAAAATATAAGACAGGGTCTTATTTTCGGGAAAACACGGTAGTACCTAGAATATCAGAATGATTACAATGGTCCAGGTCATAACAGGAAAAAAAATCCAATGGTCTGTTCCATTCTTGTAGATCTCACAAGGAAGATAAAAAGGTTCTCCAAAATAAGGTTAGCTCAGAAGAAGAAGAAATTAAGCCTCCTCTCTCTTCTTCTCCTGAGTGGCAGCTGTGTGTCCAGAGAGCGGCAGGCCGGATTCGGTGAGCCAGATGCACTGCTGCCACTCAGGAGAAGAAGAGAGAGAGGAGGTGCTGCGAGAGAGCCCATTTCTCATGTTCTTGTCCTCCCGGGCGGCAGCAGCGCGTTCAGCTCCCCGAATCTGGCCTGCCGATCTCGGATGGCGAGGGGGAGTGGCAGGTGGGGAGGGGTGGGGCGGTGTAGAAGTGAGACGCATGGAGCGAGACAGGACTCCCCTTGCCGTCTCTTCCCCCTCTCGCCGGGCATGGCAGGAGCTTGAAGTCAGGTAAGCCACAGCGGAGAAGCAAGACAGGTGGGGCGGTGGATGGGGCTGGGTGGGCCGTGAGACGTGCATCTTACCGGAGACTGGCAGAAGTTGCTTGCACTCGCAAGAAGTTTTTCTTTACTGTGCAAGATGTTTCCCTGCACAGACCGGCCGAGAGACGCGACAGAGCGGCCAGTCTCCGGTAAGATGCGGGTCTT
>QLTV01002930.1:81053-99860 GCA_003457575.1 Thermophis baileyi | reverse complement strand
GCCAGGCGAGGGGGGGAGAAGAGACGGCAAGGGGAGCCCTGTCTCACTCTATGCGTCTCGCTTCTCTGCCGCCCCACCCCTCCCCACCTGCCACTCCCCCTCGCCGACCGAGATTGGCAGGCCAGATTCGGGGAGTTGAACGCGCTGCTGCCGCCCGGGAAGACAACAATGTGAGAAATGGGCTCTCTCGCAGCGCCTCCTCTCTCTCTTCTTCTCCAGAGTGGCAGCAGTGTGTCCGGCTCACCAAATCTAGCCTGCTGATCTCGGGCGGCAGAGGCAGCGGCTCTGACCTGATCCTCGCCGGCAATGCTGTGGACAAGAACCTGCCATGTCAATCCCACTTCATGGCTGCGCAGACAACCCGCACCAACCACTGCTTGGAGCTCCAGTGCCAGTCCCCCTCCCCCCAGTCCCAGGTCGACAGGGCTAGGGCTGGCAAGAGTTTTTTTGCAGCCGCTCTTTTTGCGGCGGCCACTAAGAGAAGGGGCGTGCAAACTAGGGTTTGTGGGAGCGGCCTCCACGAGGCCGTTCCGCGTGGATGGCAGATGCGTGTGGGGCATGTTCCCCCCCTTCGCCTCCCGCCTCGCCTAGTGCTGTTTGCACGGGAAACAACGAAAAAGCTGCCACGATTGCTAGAGGCGGTAGCCTGAGCGGCACTGGCGAAGCAGCTGGTTGGCGCTCCGGCACCAGTCCCCCTGCCGCGGGCCGAGGTTTAGGGGCCTCCTGCATCCCCAAAATAAACACCCCCGATAATAAGGCCAAGGCCATATTTTTTTGGGGGGGGGGGTCAAAAGAAATAAGACCCTGTCTTATTTTCAGGGAAACACGGTACTACTAAGTTGCATTTCTGTTTTTTAAAAGATTTTTAACCCACCTTTTTCATAAACAATTCAAGATGGCAAGCAAACCTAATATTCCTTCCTCTTCCTATTTTTCCCCTGGATAACATCCTGTGAGGTGGGTTGGGCTGAGAGAGTGACTGGACAAAAGTCACCCAGCCAGCTTTCATGCCTAAAGCATGAGATTAGAACTTAGTCTCCTGGTTTCTAGACCCCCACATTATCCTGGGAGACACATACTCTTTCTTACTGCAAGATATCACTTCTTGACTGCTGCACTTACAAAAAAAAAAAAAAAACCAGGGGCAAGAAATAAACATAACTGATATAAACAAACTATGAACTGTGTTATCTATGTAAATCACAACATACCTTGTTCCCATATCTAATTTGTTATACAAATGAAAGTAAGATATATTTTTCACCTCTTATTTGCCATTATTACAATTAAACTAAAACATGTCATACAAGTTCTTTGACCAAACATTATGTTATTTTCTTTTTTTTAACATCTGTACTTCTCAGCAATAAATCATTTCACTGTTGTCAGGTTGAGAATCTGGTTAATCAACTAAAGTAAAGAGCCTAATCATGGCAGAATTTATTCTTACTAGAAGCTGCTCAGCCCTGAGCTAACTTCAGTGCATTCATCAATCATGGTTATTTCAAACCAATTAGTCTGAGCATTCAGGACTTGTCTGCATCATTTCTTTGGGCATTTCAATTAGACTTTTTTTTTTTTTACAAAGACAATATAGTAACTCAGTTACCATTTTCCTCTTAACAGAAAGTGACACTTTCTGCTTATAAAATCCCAGGTCTTTTTCCTTTATTACTACTGAAGCAAGGACAGGTTGCATCCCATTTCAAGCCAGTGTTGAAGCATGATGACAGCTTCATTCATTTACTTTCAGAGGCTGTATAGCAGCATCGATAACAACTAGGTCAGTTAAAATCTACCTGTCTGATCACTACAAATCCCTGACAGACCTAATTTTGCACATTTTATAAACCATTATAAAAAGCAGGAAGCAACTAAAGGTATTTGACATAAAACCACAATTGAGACCAGAACCTCTGTTGTATGCAAAGACTATCTTTAGTTGCTTCCTGCTTTTTTAAATGGTTTATGAACTGTGCAACTGTGTTATAAACTGTGTTTAACAAGATTAAGTGAGACATGCCTGATTTTGGGGTTTTTGGCACAATTGTTAAAGAGAATCACTGAAGTTGTTAAGAGATTCACATGGCCATTAAGTGAATCCGACTTCCCCTACCGATTTTGCTTGTCAGAAACTGGCTGGGAAGTTTGCAAATGGTGATCACATGACTGCAGGTGCTGCAACAGTCATAAATACATGCCAATTGCCAGGCACCTGAATTTTGATTATGTTACCTTGGGGATGCTGTGACAATCATAAGTGTGAGGGCCAGCTGTAAGCTACTTTTTTCCAGTGCTGTTCTAACTTTGAATGGTCACTAATGAATCTATGGTTTATCATTTCTCCTAACTGCCATACTGCTATATCACTGAGAGAGATTTGGGGCCATTAATGTGCCAGTGAGGCCAGAGTATGAACTACTGACTGGTTATCTGGCCTGCAGCTGATTAAAATGAATTGGAGCTCAGGTGGAAAATAGCAATAGCACTTAGACTAATATACCGCTTCTCAGTGCTTTACAGCCCTCTCTAAGCGGTTCACAGAGTCAGCATATTGCCCCCAACAATCTGGGTCCTCATTTTACCGACCTCGGAAGGAGGGAAGGCTGAGTCAACCTTGCGCCTGGTGAGATCTGAACTGCCAAATTGCAGGCAGCCGGCAGTCAGCAGAAGTAGCCTGCAGTACTGCACTCTAACCACTGCGCCACCACAGCTCTTCAATGAGAGTACCCTTGTAGAACAGAATGAAAATTGTATTTCAATTGAGAAAGATCACGCTAAAAAACTGCCAGGAAGAGTGACAGAGGCTGGATAACCCGAACATTGAATTAAGTAAGGTGCTTTCAGCTCTTTTGTACACTGAGGATGAAAACAAGGAATTTTGATATATGCCGATCAAAGCAATATGATAACATAGGGCAGTTATTGTCTGAGACTCCTTAATCAACACTCGTCAATAAGCTGAATGACAAATCTATTTTATTCATACACTCCTCCTGCTGGGAGCACTTCAAGTTTAAAGAACGGCTAAATCAATACAAAAAATTGATCTTGTTAAGTGCTAATATTTAGTAGAGCTGTGCAGGCTTACAAAATGATTCAGAATACCTCTGCTATTCATTAAAGGTTCACACCTTTGGTTACATTTCTGTGCAAGCCTGGGGGGGGGGGGAAACACCCTACTTTAACTAATCAAATCTTTAAAATAGCAGATATTGATTGCAAACTCTTAAAGCGATACTTTCCCTAGGCTTGTACAGAAAAAAAAAAGTATTTTAATAAATAGAGGAGAGTACTAAGCTGATGCTGAAGCTCTTCTTCCAAATTGTTTCCAAATCATGAAGAGTCCCCTAATATTTAACAAGCTAGGAGTAAAAATCCAATCTAATGCTAATACTTTTAATATTGAACACATTCGAAAAACTCTGTCCTCAATTAACTTTTTAAATAACTTGTTTTTGTGCAATCATTTTATAAGTAAACTGATTAATGGAGGGGGGGGGGGCGGAAACCATTCACAACCCAAAAGTATCAACTAGGATGTGCAGCAGTGTGAATCTGAAAGTAAAAAAAGCTGAATTGGAGCAGAAGAGGTAGAAACACCACCTGTCTGCAACATCTTCAATCTACAAAGCCTTTCCCCTAGGATTAGGGGCTTGCCCTCCACCACAGTTGCACAATGTGGGAAATTGTTTGGCTTCAGGAGCTCTTTCTGCCTTCAAATCTGAAATGTTGCACAGCTCTATTATTGAGGCCATTTGCACCCATAAGTTAAGTAACTACTAGTCATCTCAACTCTAAGCCATCCCCTTTCATAAACCATGTTTACAGGCAGGGGTGGGTTCCACTTACCTTCCCCACCGGTTTGCATCGCAATGTTTTGCGCGCGCGCGCTCCCTCGGGCAATTTGGCTTCCGCACATGCTCAGTAGCTTCAATCAGCCCGAAACACAGCTGAGGAGCTGATCAGCTGTGCTTCTGGCGAAAGAATAAAGGTCAGTTTAAACGCAGGGGCGGGCGGGAGGGCCCTTTTTCAAGTGGCAGAACAGGAAAAACCTTCCACACAGTAAAACAAATTCACTAAAAATTCCCAAAAAAAGATGGCGGCGCCCACGGACTGGCACCGACCGAACCGGATCCATGACATCACCAGCGGATCGCTAACGGTTCGGGTGATCCAGTCCGAACCGGGAGGAACCCACCCCTGCTTACAGGGCAAGAATCCCAAACAATGGCTACATCTGGGCCAGTAGGCATCTTTCAAAAGCTAAACCTTTGTGAGGGGCATTCTGAAAAATGGGTGCCAGAATGGATATGGCCGATCACAAAACATCATATACCACAGGCAAAGTCAGTACTGGGACAGACACACACACACACAATTTTACTAAAGTTTTTTTAAAAATAAAATAAAATAAAGACAATACAAATTTTAAAAGAGAAAAAGAAAAGTAAGAGGTGAAAAAATGGCAAAGAAAGAAAAAAAGGCAAGGTTTGTGGTCTTAACAACAGCTATCCTTATATTTTACCTTAAGGTTACAATATAATTTTCTTCTCTCCATAGTCTACACCTTTTCTAATTATCAAACGCATAAATCACAACATTTTTGTCCCTTTTTTCTTTCCAACAAAAAGTCCATAAGGAGTTTCCAGTCACTAATAAATGTAGTTATTAGATGCAAATCATTTTTAAAGAATAAAGTTGTGGTTTAGGTATGGTACAGAAGAATTGCTGGAAATACAGATTATGCTCGAGGCAGAGGCTTTACTCGCTTTCCAGTAATATGATTTGTATTTAAAAATCATTCAAAAACATTCGAACAGACAGAGAGCTTGGTGAGTGCCAAGAATCATGCATACTGTTGTGCTGTGGTGCCACTTTGGGGAGCCAAGATACAGGCTATCCTCTCAGGACAGCCCTTCATTTTTACCACTGAAGATGGTAAAAGCCAGTCAGCCTCTTAAGAATGGCAATCCAGATCAAAGGTTTCCAAAACACAAGATTAAGATCAACAGAAATGAGGAGGATGAAACGACTAATTTATCATCTCCCTTTATTATGGAAGAACCGAGAGAGGCCATAAGGAAGAGTAGGCCACAGAAAGCTGCTGGTTTGGTTGACATCCTTCTTGAACAGATAAAAGCAATTTGGACCGAAAGCAAGATAGTGGCTACTACAAATGTTTAATGAATGTTTGGAACAATCAATGTAGGATTCCTAGTGTCTGGCGAAAGGCTATGGTTGTAGCAGTTTTAAAACCAGGCAAAGAGGCCAATAACCCTAAGAACTACCATCGAATTTGTCTCTTGTGCCATACCTACAGAATCTTTGAAAGAATGATACAAAATCGCCTCGCTGTAGAACCCCCTCTTCCCATACCGCAACAGGCTGAATTTCACCCTGAAAAAGGTTGTACCGCACAGATCCTGAATTTAAACCCAGTATATCGAAGATGGATTCCAAAAGGGCAATGTAACGGGAACTGTATTCATAGACCTCACGGCCGTGGGATACCATCAATCTTAGAAGACGGTAAGCAGGAAGTTTATGATATGACTAAAGATTTTAAACTTACAAATATCACTAGGAATCTGCTTCAGAACTGTATGTTTTTTGTGGAGTTCCAGGGAAGTGCGAAGTAGATGGGAGGAATCAAAGGAACGGCTTGCCACCGGGTGATGTAACTGGCTCCAACTCTTTTTAATATTTACACCAGGGATCCCTAACCCACGGCCCACTACCAGGCCACGGAAAGTGTGGGGTGAGCGCACATGCACAGCTGCCCTTGTGCGAGCGGCGGGCCCTCGCGTGAGGTGCGTGCTTGTGCTCATGTGCAAAGCTCTGCTCGCACAAATGGACTCGCTGCCCACACAGAACCATTCCCTCCCCTCCCCCGGGGCTGCCAAGCCGGAAAGGCTGGGGACTGCTGATTTACACCAATGATCAGCCGCTCCCTGAAGGTATTAACAACTATATGTATGCTGACGATTGAGCAATGGCTGTACAGGGAGAAACGTTTGAGGAGGTTGAACAACAAAGCTGGATCGATACTATTGTGATAACCAGTTAAGACCAAATCCAGCAAAAACTCAGGTATGTGCCTTCCATCTTTGAAATAAGCAGGCTGCTAGGAAGCTGCATATTATATGGAAAGGGATGTTATAGGAGCATTGCTACAGCCCTAAGTATTTAGAGGTCACTCTAGACAGGGCCCTAACATATAAGCAGCACTGTACCACCACTAAACTGGAGGTCAGTGAACAAAATAACATCCTCAGGAAATTAATGAGCTCTACTTGGGGTGCCAAACAATAGCTCTGGCTCTTTGCTATTTGGCAGAATACGCCTGCCCAGTCTGGTATAAATCAGCACACGCTGGGAAAGGAGATATTGCTCTGAATGAAGCTAGCAGAATTATTATCTGATGACTTAAATCTACCCCATTAGATAAGATCTACCACCTAGCGGCATTGCCCTACCTGCTGTTCACAGAGAAGCCTACAGAGAGAGATTTAAAACATGTATATCTAGGCCAGCGGTTCTCAACCTGTGGGTCGCGACCCCTTTGGGGGTCGAACGACCATTTCACAGGGGTCGCCGCGCGCGTTAGCCCGCCATGTTGGTGCCACCGTCACTGCAGGGGTAAAAAGGTCCCGGTTCGGCCGTGCCTGCGGGTCGCCATCAGCTGGTAGCCCGGACGCCGCCATTTGGGTTCTTCTACCCTCTGCCACGCCCGAACCGGGAGCATTTCACCCCTGCAGTAACGGTGGCACCAAGATGGCGGGCTAACACGCGTGGCGACCCCTGTGAAATGGTCGTTCAACGGGGGGGGTCGTGCCATTAGAAAGGTTGAGAACCACTGATCTAGGCAATACCCTCTCTATGGCCTACAACCAGTTCATCAGAGATTAAAATCCAGGAAAAACTTCCTTAGGTCGACGGAAGACTTCGAAGAATTTGAAAGCATAGAGTGGCCCTATGGAAAGTAACAAAGAACCAACACTGGATGAAACCAATGGAAAAGCTGGCACCTGGTTCTGATAAAAGCTGGGAAGTATGGAAATCACTGAATAGACTGTGCACAAATCCAAGATCTAGAGACACCCTGAACAAATGGGGTTATCCGGTGTCTTTTGCCCTTTGCGATTGTGGTGACATGCAGACAACAGTATACCTGCTATTTGTGTCCTGATCAATGTACGCTGGAGGACCTCATGGCAGCATGACAGAACGCAATTGATGTTGCTAGTTGTGGGCAATATTTGTGTAACTTGTATTTTATATTTTAAATTTTATGTTGTATAATATGCCTTATTTTAATTGTGATGCATGTGACTCGAATAAACAAACATTTACTACATAGAACCTGGTGTAAATATCAGTAAAGGGGTGATTATGGAGAGGCACAATAGTTTCATGTTTAGTTTAATGTGTATATCAACAAGGAAACACAAAGATCAGCATTTTCTAATTTGTTGTTCTCTTGATATGTTGATCTACAGCTCAAATCATTAAACCAGTATGACTAGGGAACTATAGGAATTCTAGTTCAACAGAACCTGAGGACATCCAGTTCAAGAAAAACTATAATGGATGCAAATGCAGGTAAAAAAACCACACCCCACACAACAACACTACTTGTTTTCTTTTCCTTTAGCCAAAGTGATAGCTTGCAGCTTTTTCTCACAGTCTTCTTCTCCAGAAAATCTGGACTAACAACATTATTTGGAGACATAATTGTATCTATTAGAGAAACACTTTAATTGCACCCAAGGTACACATTCAAAGGCCACTTTAGCTTTCAAAACCAAGCTTCAACATTAAAGGAATCAAACATCCAAAATACAAACATTAAATATGCAAAAACAGTGTGGCTTTGGCTAAGTGTTTTTGCTAGGAGCTTAATGATACAACTTCTGCTGAACATCAGACTGAATATTTGTACAAAGAACTGAAAGAACAAAGCTAGGAGCTTAGACTAGCTCCATACACAAATACTGTATGTACCCTTAATTCTTTTTAAAAGAACTTTACAGTATCAATCATCTTGTGCATTAAGGGGGGCAGGAACCCAGCAGTTCATCAAAAAGTAAAAGAAGAAAACTGAAAACTACAATGTCAGCCCTTCAATAAACATACCTGTATTTACAGGTTAAATATTTTTCAAAACAAGACTGCGCAACTGAATTTCTACAAATTGCAGTGCTAGAAAGAATCATGAAGGGGAGTCCTAATCCTTTGCATTGCTAGACACATGAGGTATGCAGAAGTTGCATAATTCAATATTTATTCCACTGAGCAAAAGAGGGTTTTTTTAATAAGTTATATAGACATAAGTCGATGGTAAGAGGCAAGTACAGAACATTCATGATCTCCCTGCCCATATTTTAATTGCTTCTGTCATAAAATTTAAGTACTATGAGTCATGTATAACCTAAAAACTAGATAATTTAATATGAAATTATCTAGTAACATGCGTTTAATCTCTATATTTACTCATAATTAATATATGCAATATTGCAACGAAGTCTTGAATGTGCATCTCTCTCTGTCCTATCAGTTTCTCTTTCCTAACAATTAAAAAGGACAAAAGGCAAGAAAATACCAATCCATGTAAAACTTCTAGCTGTATCATTAAATCAGGGTGTATCAGCACATGGTAGCTCTTTAAACGCTTAAGCTTTTGAAACTAAGTGAATGAGCAACCAACTGAAAATGAGATTCCAGTTAAGTAACTGGAAACTGATGTAAATTGGGACAAAATAATCCTAACTTCACACATATGCTGATTGGGGCCTGCACCATAACTTAGTAAGGATACAGGATAAAGTACAGGAAAGTTTAAATGCCTTCCATTAGGAGAAAACCAGAAGTTTAAATGCCTTCCATTAGGAAAAAATACTAGTAAATTGTGGGATTCTTTAGCTTAGAAAAAAGGTAACTACAGTAGTACTTTATTAATGTGTATAAAAAGCATGACTACTATGGAAAAGGTAGACAGGAAGAACGCTTTCTTTTTCAAAATATTAGAACCAGAGATCATTCAATGCAGGAGTTTTAGAATAGACAAAATGCTTCTTTAGAGTATATGACTGGTTGTGAAATTTATTACCACAAATATTTATTATCTACTTATTATAAAAGCTAATATCCTGCTTTTATACTCCCATCCTTATCTGTTCCTACAACAACAGCCCTGTGAGATATGTGGGCTGAAGCAGTGCAACTGGCCCAAAGTTACTAAGTGAGCTGAGTGTTGCTGAAATAGACAAGAACACAGGTCTCCAGTCACTCCTAGGCCCCTGCGTAAACCCCAACTTTACTTTGGCTTCAAATGTTAATCAACTTTTTGCTTTAATGAATAGTCCTATACCATTAGTCAGGTAAATCAAGAATTTATTGTAAGGGTTTAAGAGAGTGTCCCCTACTTCAGTTCAATTACCTCAAAGGTTCCTAGTCAGTCATTGAGTAGCCTGCAGTAGCGGCGCAGTGGTTAGAGGTGCGCAGAGGTGCGCAAAGGTGGCGCAGTGGTTAAGAGTGCAGTACTGCAGGCTACTTCAGCTGACTGCTAGCTGCAGTTTGGCAGATCGAATCTCACCAGGCTCAAGGTTGACTCAGCCTTCCATCCTTCCGAGGTGGGTAAAATGAGGACCCACATTGTTGGGGGCAATATGCTGACTCTGTGAACTGCTTAGAGAGGGCTGTAAAGCGGTATATAAGTCTAAGTGCTATTGCTACTGCTATTGTGCAAAAAAAAAAAAAAAAAAAGTGGTCCAAGTAAAGCAAAAGGCCCATTCCATCCATTTTTACACAAGTGTATTTTATATATTTGACACGCGTTCAAGGGAACTGGATTTGTATATACATATTGTATGTGTTTTATGCTTGTTTTATAATATAGTAGAAGGAAATTTATCCAATAATATTTGAACTTGGATAGAAATTAAAGTTGAACCTTAATCCCATTCGGCACCCAAAGTTACATTTCTTGTTTTTTTTTTTATGTAAAGGAAGGTAGTAGTTGGCAAGGTAATATGAAAATATGGCACTGTGCCAGATTTTCCAAATTAGTAGGGTCTGGATTCTCCATCTTTTGCTAGGTTTCCATTAGAGAAGGGTTGTGTATGTATTTAAAACTCTCTTTAATGTATTTTAGTTATATGCACTATAGTTTTGTTTCCCAACTCAGTACAGGAGGAAATCTAATTGTACATTTTCTTGTCAAGCCTGTCAGAATTGGCTTCAGGAACTGAGAGAAATGGATTTAAGGATTACAGGTTACAAGTTCCTATATTAACTAAAGAACACAGATACATGGTAAAGAGAAATGTTTGAACTCTCCTCAATTATTCCAAGGTAACTGGAATTATGTGCCATCACCCTGTTTTTACCCTTCCCCCAGAAAATAACAGATTCTGAGGTTTAGGGAAGTGAGGGTATAATGATTAAATCACTTAGTACTATAGACATGCTTGAACATTTCTTAATTTTATTAAATTTTGGAACACAGAAGAGCTACTGCTACCTTCAATGGAAATTAGAGAAGGGATATTTAAATGAACTAAAAGTTGCTCTAATGTGCAAATTGGGGCCATGTGGCAAGTTACAAATCCAAAATATAACATATACTGTATTTTTAGGACTATATGACGCACCGGTGTGTAAGACGCACCACGATTTCGAAGAGGTAAGTAAGAAAAAAAAAGTTTTTGCCCTCCCCCAGCCCCAGGAGCACTCTGCAGACATCCCAAACCCTCTGCGCACTCCGTTTTTACGCAGGGCGGGGCTTCGGGAGGCCAAAAATGGCTGTATTTGGTGTATAAGACGCACCAACATTTCCACCCTCTTTTAGGGGGGGGGAAAGGGTGCGTCTTATACTCCGAAAAATACGGTATATGCCTGGCCTTTAATTTGCCTTATAGGCTTAAATATAGAAAGCAAAGTTCAAGGCTGCATGAATGCAAATGCTAAACGATACAGAAGACTTTGAAAAAAATATTTTTGAAAAAAACCACACTTTTTATATTCTATTTTTGTATTTTAAACAGTAAGTTTCTAGACCTTGTGATAAGATTTCTGAAATCTTTGCTTTTAATTGTTCTTTTCTCTTATTCTTGATCTGCTAGAATTAGGTAAATAAAACTTTAATTTTAAATATAACTTTAAGCCCAGCAAACATGGAATTAATAGGGGCTAGAGAATTTCACTTCTCATTAAGAAACTGGACTATTTCAACCCCCAAATGAAAGTTTTTTAAAAAATAACAAATAAGTAATGTAGTCATATTGCTTTTAACCTTAACTTGAAAACCTGATACCAGTGCTGTGAAAAAAAATCAGAGTATTCATTAATCCAAAATTATTAATGAGGAAGTCTATCAACAGCTTTGTCAAGAAATTTCAAAAATGAAAACCACTTTGATAAATAGCATACTACAAAACACAATTCTTCAAAAAATAACGTAATTATTCTTTATGGAGGAAACAGTAACTTAAGCCAGGCAATATTTAACCATCAACTCTAAAGTTCTCAAGTGCAGTTGGAGAACATAATGTTTAAGTATCCTCCAAAATGAATGCAAAGTAGGAATTAAAACAAACAAAACAGGCTTTCCAAACAGAATTATTCTCATGGTCTTTTATCAAATCTCTTTCAAAAAACAGCACCAGGTTTTAAGTGCCAAGAGCTAGTTTTAGAGAATGATGACACAAATCTATTGCATCATTCTTAATCTTCAATGTGGAGTCTTTGTAACATAAGTATACTTTCTACTCACAAATACAGAGTCCTCAACTTACGACTACAATTGAGCCCAAAATTGTTGTTGCTAAGTGAGACAATTGTTGTGAGTTTTGCCTCATTTTACGACCTTTCTTGCCATAGTTAAGTGAATCACCACAGTTTTGAGGGAGTAACGGTTGTGAATTGAATCTGGCTTCCCCACTGACTTTGCTTATCAGAAGGTCGCAAAAGGGGATCACATGACCCCAAGGACACAGCAACCGTCATAAATGTGAGTCTGTTACCCAGTTGCCAAATTTCTGAATTTTGTTCACACGATTATGGGGATGCTGCAACGGTCGTGTGAAAAACATAAGTCCCTTTTTTCAGTGCCGTTGTAACTTCGAATGGTCACTAATGAACTGTTGTAAGTCGAGGACTACTTGTAGTTATTTTAAAGGGTAAATCTTTACACTACTCTGAATGTTAAAGTATTTCAAAAATAAGTTCATAGCTGTCCTACATTTGTCCCATGTTTTAATTATCTATTTAAAATTATGCATACCCTCCATTGCTAAATTAAAACTTGTCGTAATGAGTGCTGTAGGGATCATCAGCATTAATACTAGTACCAGTTATAGAATTATGAGTGGTCTTTAAGGAGAAAAACTGCAGTAACTAGGCTGAAAACATAAACATTCAGAGAAATGCACACACTTTTCAAACTGAGCACTGCACTTGGCACTTAAAGGATATGCCATCAACCATTCTCTCCAAAATCGATAGGCCCATAATAAAATGGATGAGATCAAACATTACTGAAATAAAAGTTAACGTGATTAAATTTACTGAATATATGGGGAGTAGTGTATGTGTTGTGTGCCTTCAAGTCAGTGTTGTCTCCTAGCAACTGACTGAACTACTTGCTGTGGTTTTCTTGGCAAGGCTTTTCTGAAATGATTTGCCATTGCCTACTTTCTAGGGCTGAGAGAGGGGGACTGGCCCAAGATCACCCAGCTGAGTTTTTTTGACCCAGCTGGTTTCTTGGTTTGTAGCCTGATGCTACAAACTACTACTGATGTTACAAACGACTACTGCATCAAACGACTACTGCATCAAACTGGCTTTTCTACAAAAAGTAACTCACATTAAAAATGAAAATTTGGAGGCAACTTCTACAGGCATATTGGAGCTTCGGCCAAGCCTTTGTGGATGGTGTGGCTGTGACTGGGAAACCTTACACTTCAGAAAACCTTACAAGCCAACACCTTCCGGTTTCCAATTCTAATTACAGTTTTACAAACATTAGAAGGCTGAGAATATTTTTTTCCTTCATTTTAAAAATTCTATTTGTAGAATTCACCACAAATAAGTCACTGGATTCCAAAACTGTAGAGTTTGATGCATAACACAAAAATTCATAACTGAAGCTCACAATATAATACCTGTAATACAATGCAAGTTTCCTGAACCTCATATTCTCAATATAGATTGGATTTCTCATAAAGTAATTCTTATCCAGGCTGGTAGGTTTGGGAAACTGCTATAAAGTAAGCAAGTAACAGAATGAATGACAATACACTGAACTTCATCCCTACATTCACAGAAGCAACAGAACTGGTAGTTCTGTTCATCCATGCAATTTGTCCAAATAAGGGGGAAAAGTACACTGCAATGAAAAAAATCCAAAATTCTATACGCAGTGAAAATGAGAAGCTCCTATAACTTTACATTTGCTTACCGTATTTTTCGGAGTATAAGACGCACCTTACTTTTTTGGGAGGAAAATAGGGGGTGGGGGGAGAATTCTGCCTACCAGGTATTCATCTGGCTAGTCCTTAGCCTGGTCAGCTTCAGCACATTAGTTCGCTTGCTGGTTTTGAGGTTGGGGATGGTTGGGGCTATGCTTCTAAAGCACAGCGGATTGTCGGAGGGAGCAGCAATTAGAAAAGCAGGCAAAGCACAGAAGATCGCTTAGCTCGTGTTTGGGCTGAAAAACAGCTTCAAAAGCACAGCTGATCCTCGGAGGGAGCTCCAGTGACTAAAGCAGGCAAAGCACAGAAGGGGTAAGAGAAGGCAGCAGCTGTTCCGGGTAGCCATTTTAGGCACCGCACGAGCGTTTGGAGGCTGAAAATGCAACGTGCGGAGCCCAAAAACACAAGCCATTGTCAGTGGCAATCTCTGCAGCCAGGAAGAGGGCGCGCGGAGGCTGAAGGGTAGGGGTCGGCGAGTGGGCGGGGCTACATTCGGAGTATAAGGTGCACCCAAATTTTCAGCCTCTTTTAGGAGGGGGAAAAAGTGCGTCTTATACTCCAAAAAATATGGTAATTATCACATGCATTATTCCCCTACTTCATTTAAACTGTTTCTTGCATTTTCTTATCTTTTTCCCCACTTTGTGTGTGCGATCTTCAAATCACAAGAGTTTACTTGTAAATGTTTACTCTTCCACCCACAGAATTATTGAATAATTAGGGAATCAGCAATGCATAAACCATTTCAAATGAATTCTGGAAACTATGAACTCAATGATCTCTAATGGTTTAATCATCTTGTGTTACACTATGCAATCATAAAGACCTGAAGGAAAAAAGGCCTCATATGATTCATTAACATTTTGCAGAGCCAATCACTTGGCTTATGGGAGAACACAACACCATAAGACCCTATAGACATAATATATTTTAGACTCTTTGTTCTTCATTCAATCTTCTTCACTCTGATGACCCTGGTGTTATGATTTTGACTCCAAGGGATTTGCCAGGTAGGGATTCTGAAAGTTGTTAATTCCAATACATTTGGAAGGTAACTAATTAAGAAGGGCTACAGCAGATCCTAGAGGACCTGTTTTTTCAATTTCTCGCATCCACCATTCACTCAAATCCTTTCTCAAATATTCACATATGACATGCAAATGTATAGAAGCTGCTGCCTTATGGCCTTATTCCATATAACTGAATGTGTGTCACAATGTTACAGCCTTAAAATTCCTTCCATATATTTTATCCAACTAGGAAGGTGCATGACAGTTAGTCTAGCAGATGCCAATCTAGCCAGTAGTGGGTTCTAAAACCTTTTACTACCGGTTCGCGCACACAACGCTTCTGCGTCCCGGGCGGGTGGGCGGAGCCTCCCACCACCGGTGCTACAAGTTCTTAGAACTGGGCTGAACCGGGAGCAACCCACCGCTGAATCTAGCCCTCTATGCAGGTTACTACATTCACTACCGAATGAATTTTGAGGCTCCACACATAAATTGGTGATTGGCCACACAGTGCACATGGTTGCCATAACATACTGTATGTGGTCTCTCCATCAAATTATATTGATAGAATCCTAAACATGTATGAACATGTTTAAACATTTTCTTTGAAGTGGCAAAAATCTCATGGAATTACCCCAAGGTAAGCAAAGTGGGAAAATTGCCACATTGCCACAAGCTCCTAGTTCAAAATGGTTCTGGGATCTATTAGATTTTCTACATACAGTACTGTACCTAATAATGCTAGATGACTAACTCTTCACATAGCAATAAATAGAACAGTGATAGTCAGTTGCCATTCATAGCGTGAATGACCATCTAAATCCAACCTGAACATTATTTCTCAGTAAAAAAAATACAGCACAGCAAAGAAACATATGGTGTTGTAACTGATAATTCTTGGCAGAATTTTCTTTTAAAAATACAGCAGATATTACAGCAGATATACCGTATTTTTCGGAGTATAAGACACACTTTTTTCTCTCCTAAAAGAGGCTGAAAATTTGGGTGCGTCTTATACTCCGAATGTAGCCCCGCCCACTCGCTGACCCCTACTGTTCGGTCTCCTGGCTGCAGAGATTGCCACTGACAATGTGTTTTTGGGCTCCGCGCGTTGCATTTTCAGCCTCCAAACGCTCGCGCGGTGCCCAAAATGGCTACCCGGAACAGCTGCTGCCTTCTCTTACCCCTTCTATGCTTTGCCTGCTTTAGTCACTGGAGCTCCCTCCGAGGATCAGCTGTGCTTTTGAAGCTGTTTTTCAGCCCAAACACGAGCTAAGCGATCTTCCATGCTTTGCCTGCTTTTCTAATTGCTGCTCCCTCCGACAATCCGCTGTGCTTTAAAAGCATAGCCCCAACCATCCCCAACCTCAAAACCAGTGAGTGAACTAATTGCTGAAGCTGACCAGGCTAAGGACTAGCCAGATGAATACCTGGTAGGCAGAATTTTTTTCCCATTTTCCTCCCCAAAAACTAAGGTGGGTCTTAAACTCCGGTGCGTCTTATACTCCGAAAAATACAGTATCTCTTCACCATACTTTTAAAAGTTCTGAAGGCAGCCCCCTTCAACTTTTGACTCATGTAACCTTAAAAGAAAAATGTTTTTAAAAAACCGTTATTTCGTGATGTGAAAAAGTTAAGAATTAGAAATGCAGCTCTTTTAAGCTTGTTTCTTCATGTCCAACCTTCAGTACACTTGTTCTTTTATGTTCCAATGTATTCCTTCAGTAAAGAAAACTTTGTTTAAATAACAATTTAAAATGAATAATGTGCATGGAAATCAACAACATGAACTATGACAGGGATGTCAAACTCCCGGCCCATGGGCCAGATGCATCATGCGCTGGCCACGCCCAGTTTAGTGAAGGGGGAAAAAGTCCGGATACGTCACGTGACTCCGCAAGTTTGACACCCCTGCACTATGAGAACCTCCTACTTACCAGTGGCATTGGCTATGGTGAGAGGGAGCCCTTGTAGCTGATGAACTTGGATGCCAGATCCCAGGGCCCCAAGGTTGATGGTCTGAAGGCCCGGTAAAGAGGATAGCTGAGCGGCATTTACAGTGACTGTGCCACTGGGTAGAGAGGCAGAAGCTATTGGTGTGAGTGTTGTGCTGGTGGTCCCCGTCTGTCCCAGGGACACCCCCTGCACGGGAGCCAAAGCGATTGTCTGAGCTTGTGGATTCTGGACCTGAAGATTTTGAAGTTGAATAGTTTGCCAGCTGACTTGTCCATTTGGCCCTACAGTGGGCGTTCGAATAAAGATTGGACCAGTGTTGGGGAGTGCCTGGATCTGCAGGTTCTGCAGGGCATCTTGAGGAGCAAAGGTCTGGCTGCCTTGTCCTCCTTGAACAAGTTGAGGCTGCACTAGGATCTGCTGGTGGTGGTGGTTTTGATCAGTATCTTTCTGTTGTCCTTGTTGGACTGCAACTTGCACAGCATCGGCATTCTGAGTGCTGTTTGTCCTCTGTGGCGTCTGCACCTGAACATTTGTTCCCATACTGCCGCTAGTAGAAAAATTCATGATGCCCAAATTACTGGTAGTGGTAGTGGTACTGTAGTTGTTAGCATTGGTGAAAAAAGAGGCAGTACTGGCTTGAGTCGCAGCCATGCTGCAGGAACTGACTGATGTGACAGAAACAGGCTGAGAGTTATTCTCTGGAGAGCTAGAATTGCTTAGAGTAACTGACTGAGAGGTGGAGGCCAAACTGGCAGCAATGCTGTTGACAGGCAATAAGGTGATATTGCCGTTCAAAGCCAGTGGGACGTTAGTGACATACTGGGTTTGCCCTGAGAGAGCATTTACTCCCTGAATGGGGACAGCCTGCTGCAAAAGATTTGGCATGGCAGCCAAGATATTGCCTGTGCCAGACCTGTTTGTAATGAGCTGCTGGTTAGTCCCTGGAATTATCTGCAGTTGGCCAGAGGCATCTTGCTGGACACTAACTTGAGTGGGAGCAGTGGCAAACTGCAGCTGTTGACCATCCACAGTTTGAAACTGGGGAATCACCTGATACTGAATATTCTGCAACATTCCTGATAAGCCCGTCAGAACTTGTTGGTTCTGCATATTTGAGGTGGCAGCAACCACATACTGCCCAGTGGTGGCAGCTCGGTTTTTGGATGATGAATCGTTGTCTTCATTGCCGTTATTCCCCAGATCTTTGGGAGAATCAGAAGTTCCAGAAGCAGTGGAAATTATTTGCCAGCCATTTGCATTTTGGGAGATTTGAGTTGCAGAAGCAAGGTCCAGTTCACTTGAGCCTCCCTGTTGCCCCTGTAAACCATCAGAGTTGTCATTGGGAGATTCAATCCTGCTGCATGTGGCTGCTAGCAGGGCCAGAGGAGAAGGCTGAGACTCCTGTCAGGAAATAAAGAACAAGACAGGAGGAGTCAAGTATCTGGCCATCCCAAATGACAGTATAAAACAACAGCAATTGGGAAGGAGCACAATAAATAGATGATTTGCCAATCTCCTAAAGCAGTGACTGTTCACACTGGTTTAACCATAGACATCAACAACCAACAGCTAATAAAATAAACACCCCTCATCACTCAGGTTAGACTATTTTACTCAGAAATATTCACTTTGAACTTGGATTAAACAATTTTACACTCCAACAATCTTTCATGAGAAAGTAGAAATCCCAACACTCACAGAAATACTAAATAAAATTTTGACGAATCTTTAACCTCCAGACGTTGTGAATGCTTCCAACACTGGAAGTTTTTAAGAAGGGATTGGACAACCATTTGTCTGAAGCAGTACAGAGTCTCCTGCCTGAGCATGGGGTTGGACTAGAAGACCTCCAAGTCCCTTCCAACCAGTAATGGGTTTCACTTACCTTTGCTACTGGTTCGGAGATGTGCGCGCGCAGAAGCTTCTGCGCATGCGCAGAAGCTCCGTGATGACGTCTGGGTGGGTGGGCGGAGCCTCCCGTCGCCGCTACCGGTTCACCCAAACCGGGGCGAACCAGTAGCAACCCACCACTGCTTCCAACTGTTATTCTGTTAACCTAACCTGTCTTAAATTTATTAATCCCCTAACTCAAGAACCGTAAGATTATTAACATCACTTTTTCAACTGTGACTTTAATTATAGAGGATTGCAAAAATATTGAAGATTTTTTAAAACTGCAAAAATGAGCAATCAACCTTTTTCAAAGAAAAAGAAGAGAATGTTCCATCACCACATACAGGTGAAACTCGAAAAATTAGAATATCGTGCAAAAGTTCATTTATTTCAGTAATGCAACTGAAAAGGTGAAACAAATCTATGAGATAGACTCATTACATGCAAAGCAAGATAGTTCAAGCCGTGATGTG
>QLTV01002930.1:56893-69334 GCA_003457575.1 Thermophis baileyi | reverse complement strand
GAAGGAGAGCAAAAAGAAATGAGAAGGGAGAGAAAGGAGGCAGAGCGGGAGGGAAAGAAAGAGAGGGAAAAGAGGGAAACAGAGAAGGGAGAGAAAGAAAAAGGGAGAGAGAAAAGAGAAAAGCAAGTGAAAGGGAGAGAAAGACAAATGAGGGAGAAAAAAATGAGAAAATGATGGAGAGAATGAGGAAAAGGAGAAACAAATGAGAGGGAGAGGGAGAGAGAAATGAAAGAGGGAAAAATTGAGAGAAGGAGAAAGGAAGGAAGGGAGGAAGGGAGGAAGGTAGAGGGAGAGGGGAAAAACAGAGAGAGAGAGATTTCCCACAGAAAACACCCAGAGCTGGGTAGGCGTGGCTGGGGTGGGTCATGTGACTGGGTGGGAGTGATGTTGCCACGCCCACCCAGGTTTTGTGGCTCCCAGTGTTTTCTTTTCTGTGGGACATGCCTGGCCTGCCTTTTTCTTCCCTTCTGCCTCTTGCATGAACAGGGGACCTCTTTTGCTTCACTCTTGAGGCAGAACAGGGTTTGGAAATGTGGTCAGTGCACGTTTAAACCAGCATACCTTTTACTCTCTCCTGCACTGGAGAGCTGTGTTTGGATGTTGCCTTATGGAAGAACTCTCTAATTGGGCTAACAGTGGCTGGCAGGATCGCATTCCTTTAAAAAAAATGGCTGTTCTGTGGCAATATTTACAATTCAGCTAAACCATCGGCAGATGAAGCAATTCCAGCTACTGTATTGCATCTCTTTCAGGAAATAGTGTTACTTGTGAAGTTTATAAAGGCAGAGGTCACTTCACTCCCAGAAGAACAAGGGGGAAAAAGGCACTTGCTCCTCCCCTTCCTTGAAAAAGAGAGTAGTGTAGGACCTTTGCCAGTTGCATTGCAGATTCCTGGAACTAATCTCCAGATTTTGTAGTTTGGAATTGCCTTTAAGAGCTTGCTAGCTAAAACTGGATTGGTCATGGCAATAACTCAAAGTAATCCAAGCTCTCTCTTGTTGATTACTGCATAATTTCTACTACTTAAGTAGACAAGTATGAGGAAGAAGAGTTGGAGTAAGTAGAAGCTGCCTCTGGAAGATCCAAGCATGATCTCTGGGTCTGGATCTGCCAACCCATCTCGAACTGCTGCTTCTTTCCAACTCTAGTTTGGCAACAGCAGGGTTTGGCTTACCACAGATTTTGTCAACTAAATGGCTGTTCAGAAGCATTTGACTAGTCTGAAGCTATTGAGTCATAATTGCAAAGAATTGCTTGTTTGTTAAAAATACAGATTTTACCTAACATCTTTTACAACAATTATATCTCCCTGGGGCGATAGAACAGAGTTAAGCTGCCTTCCTCAGTTATTATTGTAGTAAATAATTATAATTGGGGAGAGGAAGGATATAGTTTGTGGAAAAAGGAATGGAAATAGGAGAACCGTATCCTGTTCGTTTCCATAGGGGCAAGAGAGAGGCTTATTTTGTAGTCCTTGAATCCAATCAATCCAAGCAGTTGCATACAGTTATGCTAAATTACAATGGAATTACTTATGGAAGCTCATATGATGAACTAAAAACCTGTATTTAATTGGAAGTGTATTTTATCCCAATTTAAATTCTGCTCCCACAGCAGCACTCTATACATTGCTTTTCAGAAGTAAGTCCCATTAAGTTCATTTTGACTTGTTTTCTAGTAAATGTGTAGAATTTCAGCCTAATTTTGCTGAAATTATAATATTTCAGTTTAGGCATGTTTGGTTTCTCCGTAGTCAGTAAAATTTCCTTTTGCTCCAGTATCTTGCCTTCTCTTGAATCATTTCCATATTTTCTTCTTCTATAATATAGTTATTTAGAATTAGGATATCAGAGTGAATGAGGAGTTCCTTTAAGCATCGTCTGGGTTGCAAAATCATAACTGAATACTTGATTAGAAATAGTGAGAACAGCTTCAGGTTTTTTTTTTATATCTATGGAGCAGGGGTGGGTTCTAACTTACCTCGCTGCCGGTTCGCTTCCTCCCGTGCCGCGTGGCCGCGCCTCGTGGGCACGCATGTGCTTCCTGCGTGTGCGCATGCGCAGTGCCGAAAAATCAGAAAAAAAAAACCAAAAACAAGATGGCGACGCATCGCTGGAAACTCGGCTTCTGCGCATGCGCAGAAGAAAAAAACCCTGGAAAAATATTCAAAAAAAAATTCAAAAAAAAATTCAAAAAAATTCAAAAAAAATGATGGCGGCGCCCATGGACCGGCACTGACCGAACCGGATCCGTGACGTCACTGTGATGTCACCAGCAGGTCACTACCGGTTCGGGCGATCCGGTCCGAACCGGGAGGAACCCACCTCTGCTATGGAGATTCTCAGTCATCCAGGTCATGGTTGTCCCAAAGGTGCTTTTTTCAAGAGGCAGAAACCAGAAGGTCCAGTTGCCTCTTTGAAAAAGCACCTTTGGGTCAGGGTTTTTTTACTTTATTTATTTTAGGATAGATATGTTACTTTTCTTTTTAAAGATAATCATAAAAGGTGATGAACATAGGAGATGAAGTATTTGTTAAGTTTATTTTAATCATGCATATTAATGATTCAGGGCTTATATATTGTGAATTTAAATGTATTACAAAAAACCTTGGGAAAATTCAATTTTGAGAGGCAGCATACGCGTTTTAAAATAAATAAATGGATAAAGTTACTTTTCCTCACTGATCTGGTTACTATTCTTCCCACTTGGAAGCCTGAGACTAAAAGAACATGGACATGTGAATTGTAAAAACACGGGAAGTGATTTTGTACAAACTGGCCTTTATAACTGCTCTAGCAATTTATTGGCTCTCAATCACGTGAGTGGAGACATTTTTTAAGGTTTTTTCCCAGGGAAACAATCTAGAGGAAAAAAATCAATTTTGTGATGCCATTCAATTGGCCCTATTAGGCAGTTTTACATGTAAGTGTGACATAACAACATCATGGGAAGCTTTTCCTATCATTTTCTAGTAATGCTGTGAAAAACTCTTTCCTTCCTGAAAACAGGTAATCTTGGGAATTCCAGTGTGCTCACAGATGCCTCTGAGTCCACTCGGCTTCTTTATTTATTTTATTTGTTTGATTTTTATTCCACATTTCTTACTTTATAAGTAACTCAAAGTGGTGAACATACATAATACTCCTTCCTCCTCCTACTTTCCCAACAACAACCACCCTATGAGGTGGGCTGGGCTGAGAGAGAGTGACTGGCCCAAAGTCACCCAGTTGGCTTTCATGCCTAAGTCAGGACTAGAACTCATGGTCTCCTGGTTTCTAGGTAGCACCTTTACCACCACACCAAAGTGTTTCTGTTTAATTTAAAAAATAATAATGGAATAAGGGCACTGAATGCTACAAAGCAAAGCAGTTTCCAGCATAACCTTCATTTTCAAAAATGCTCCTGAGTTCTTTGATTTCGTCTACCCAGAAAAAAAAACCCCAAACATGGGAATAGGGATCCTGATGGAAGGTAGAGAGGGAACAGTGGTACTGAGGCTTTGTAACTAGCTATATGTTCTCCACTGCAGCCATTTTGTTAGTGGCTCCACCCATGGCAAACAGTTTATGAGATTCTCCATAATATATCAAATGTGCTCTCCAGCGCAAAATGATTTAGTCTATGAAAGCAAGACAGGTAGTCCTCGACTTACAACAGTCCACTTAGTGACCGTTCAAAGTTACAACAGCACTGAAAAGAGTGACTTATGACCATTTTTCACACTTATGTCCGTTGCAGCATCCCCATGGTCACGTGATTTACATTCGGATGCTTGACACCTGACTCACATTTATGACAGTTGCAGTGTCCTGGGGACATGTGATCGCCTTTTGCAACCTGACAAGCAAAGTCAATGGGGAAGCCAGATTCACTTAACGACCGTGTTACCAATTTAACAACTGCAGGGATTCACTTAACAAACGTGGCAAGAAAAGTTGTAAAAAAGGGCAAAACTCTCTGAACAAATGTCTCACTTAACAACGTAAATTCTGGGCTCAATTGTGGTAAGTCGAGGACTACCTGTATTGAATTAGGAGCATTAATGGTAATTTTCTCTGCTTCCTCTAGAACAAATCCGTGCAAAAGCAGACCGACAACATGGTGGTAAAAACATGCCTTGGCTTAATACATGGAGGATTATGTGCGCTAATCATTGCTGTTCCTTCTGCCTGAAGCAAAAGGTAGAAAGAGGCATCATGTATTTGAATGCATGTCACCTCCCACTGCCTACAAAGGGGTTTGCGGATGGGGCTGATGGACACAATTCTGCTCCCCCTTTATATGTGCTCAAGCAATACGTGGAAGCTAAGAAACAGGATCTGTTTTCAGTTTCCTACCTCCAGGTCCTTGTATAAAGGAATTCTAAAGCTGCTCTTCTCAGCCATATAATGGCATAGCAAGGGAGTGACCTCTTCCTTGCTCAGAACTAGCAATGATCAGTTTAATCACTGCAATTCATTACGCATATGAGATGACTCTTTCTCTAAACCTGCTTATGGAGGAAAAATGACCTACATGAAACAGCCCCAACCTCATCTTCCTTTTGACGCAAGTTGGAGAGGAAGGAGGCCTATTTGGGAGTGACAAGGGAAGAACTGGGTTGAACGCTGTCTGCGGAGCGCCCACAGAGGTGTGGCTTTGTTAGCGTGAACTGCTCCAACTTGTCCTGTGAGACTTGCAGATGTAGCTTAGCAGCTCCTGGGTGGCCTAAGATATTTGAAGCAGCTGTTTGATAATGTTACCTTTTCAAGCACAAGAAAAGGGCGTAGACAGCACACCATCAGAAGCAGAATGCCAGGGTAGAATATGCTTGGCAACCAAAGCTGGATTCCTCCAACAGGCACAGGCCTGTGTTTGTGCATTGGTGCTAGGGCTACCAGGTCAACAGTCTGAAATTAGAGAAGTTGTTAAGCTGTGGCGTTCTATGCCTACCAAATATTATTCGAAGGCTTAATGGGAGTTGGGGCTTAAGCTGTAATCAGTTCTTAAGGATTGGGCTCAATTTTGGACGTATCATTAGATAAGCCAGTGGATTGTGAACTTTCATTCTTGGGGGGGGGGAGGGGTTATTGGCAATACATCATCAATGTGACCACCTTTTTCTATTCATTCCCAGCTCTAAGAAGAGGAATAAGCTTTAAAGAGAATATCCTTCAGTAACCTATTAAATATTACCAAGCCATTTTAACATTCTTGAGCAGAGCTCTTCCTGCAGGAGAGAATAAAAATCTATATGGCATTTCCTATATTGCCACACAAAATTGGAAAGGCAGTAACAAGGATATTGCAGAAATTCAGCCAATGGCTTCCAAAGGTGGAAGGTACTTTCTCTAATACTCAAACGTTGTGAAGTAATGACAATTGTCCCAATGGCTGTGGTGATCACAAAGACTGGCATGCCTTTATTTTAAGTTGGCACGAGTCTGAATATTTATCCTATTTTTATATTCTTTATTTATTCATTTATCTGTTCATTTATATACCCCTGGATTCAGAAAGTGACTCCAAGCTATCTATCATAAAAGCATAAAAACTAGCATGATACTACTGGAGGTGAAGGGACAAGAGGCTTACAAGTATGACTTACAACCATTCATTTAGTGAAAATTCAAAGTTACAACACCACTTTAAAAAAAATGACTTACAACTGGTCCTTGCACTTATGACCATTGCAGCATCCCCAAGATCATGTGATCAAAGTGTGGGTACTTGTCAACTGGCAGGTATTTATGACGGTTGCAGTGTCCCCCCACAAATGATGATCATCATTTGTGCCCTTCCTACCAGCCTCTGCTCTGCAAAATCAGTGGGGGGACCCAGATTCACTTAACAACGACATGATTTGCTTAACAACCATTGCAAAAAAGGTCATAAAATTGGACAAGACTTAACTGCCCTGCTTAGCAATAGAAATTCTGGTCCCAATTGTGATGTAAGTTGAGGACTACCTGTATTTCTGGTCCTGGAGTCTTTGCACATAAGCAGAGGGCCTCTCCTTGCATCAGGGGAAGGGAAAAGCTTCCAAGATGTGCTGTGCTTACCCTTTTAATGCAGGACAAGTTATGGAAAGTAACTGGTGAATTCCTTTGATTTTGTTTCCACTCTCACAAGCTGTTACCAATCCGTGTCCTTAAGTGGGATAGGCAGGCACTAAACCTGTATCCAAAAAGTACTTGATACAATCGCAGGTATAGTGTGGGGGGAAAAATAAACCTCACAAACAAAATGGAAGTGTCACTCTTTTCCCTCCTTTTAGATATGACCAGGGTCAAACTCAGTTTATAACTTTGCCTAATCCTATCAGATCCAAATTGATCCTCTCTGACCCTAGACAACTCTCCCCTGCAACTCCATCTAAACCAAAGAATAAAGGCCTCCTCACCAGCTCACAGCATGGCCCAAGGGCAGCCTTTATAATGGAATTGCAACCTAAAACCCCCCCCAAGGTATTCCATCCTCAATCAGCCTGATGACCTCAAAGTCTCATCATCTTTAACAATGAAGTTCCTCAGCACTGCTGCCCTCTTGAAAAGCCCAGTTTGCCTAACAATAGAAGTAACCCCAGGTATAGGAACAAGGATCAGCCTAGCTTCAGTAAATTGGCCAGCAAATCAGATCCCTAGGATATCTTGTCTTGTAGCTCTCAATTTCTATAAAACATTTGCTTTCCCATTTTTTTGGGTCCCTGTTTCTTGTAAAGCAAGCACCCATTCTTACAATAAATATGTCTTCCCCATGTTAGAAGAAACCAGAAGAATCAGGCAGATCCCTGATTGTGTCATTAGCCACATGGTCAATGAAATGTGCTCAGTTGCGTAGATGGCAAAAGTTGTGTTGGAAGAAAAGGAAAAATTAAAACTCAAAGCTGGAGACAACTTCAAGTTTCCTCAGGTAAGGTCTGGGGATGAAACAAAGGTAATGTTATGAAGGCCTATTGTATAAACAAACTTACCAGGATTTACAGTTAAGGAAATGATAGGATGAACTCTGAGTCACAGGAGGCCTTGCTCACTGAGAAAGGCCGCTCTAGAAATATGCTCTCTCAGGAATGTAAGAGCTTGGTTCTCTAAATGAGTTCCCTAAAGTTTAAATCCTGAATTTATTTTTCTCACTTCTTTGTTATAAGGGATTGCAGGCAGTCCATTTTCCTTGCCAGCTGGTTGGTTTCACTTGGTGGGTATTTTCAAAATGGCATATCTGGGTGCCATACGCTTGTTCCCCACCTTGCTAGCTCATCCTTTCCCCACATCCTTTCTACTATAGAGTTTAACTTTGGGTTGGTCGTTCTCTCACAGCCCACAGCCTACTTCACGGGGTTGTCGTGAGGATAATATGGAAGGCTGGGATATTCCATATGCTACCTTAAGCTTTGAAGAGGAAAGGTGAAATATAAAATGCAGTAATTAGTAATAAAATGTATCGAAAGGATGATGTTGGCACTCAAATATTCCTTAGGACAACCTCTCAAGCCAGACATGTCCAAACAAGAATGTATTGTTTGTGCTAAATATCAACACAATTCCTTGTGTTTCTTTCCCAGTCTAGCTCAAATGGGATGCTGACTTGGAACTTGCTGCCTGAGTTAAGCTGCTAATAGGAAGGTAGTATGTGGGGAGAGAACTCCCCCATCCTTATACTTGAGGTCTGATATTGGAATTTTTGGGTTGGCAGCTTTGTTCTGGTTTAAACAGGAACACCTGATCAAAGCCAGATATCTGTGAATCTTCAAGTTCCAGGAGCCTTGCTAGGTTGGGGTTATGCATGAACTGTGCTGTCTTATTAATCAGTAGCAGGAAGGGAGTTTGCAAGAAAAGAACGGATGCAGTAGTTTTATCTTATCCTTGCACAGACTGAATGGGTGTGGGATGGATTTTCCTCATTTGCTGCAGCTCAGGGTTTGTCCCTCTTAAAGGGAAAAGAATGGGGAAGCTGGGAGGCAGAGAAGTCTGTCCCCATGTTAGAGTCCACAACTGTTGCTTCTGTTCTGCCTCCCACATGATAAGGCATGTTCGTAGTTGCGTCATTATTGCAAAATCTGAAGTATCTAACTATCAGTCTCTGTTGTTGCTTTCTTCTTCCTGATCATGGTTGCTTAAATGACATACCTTTCAACGGAAGCCGAGTGTCACAGAGAGAATTTTTAGCCTTTTGTTTGCCAAGCGGGAGTTGACCTTAATAGGTAGCTAAATTTGTCTGGAACTTGGAATGAAATTGTGTAGCTATATTCAGTGTCGTCTTTTGAGTTTTGAAGATGGGATCATAAAGTCTTAGGGAGGTGCAATAAAGGTGTTACGGGCGGAGAGAGGAAGACTAATTTAAATCTCCAGTAGTACTGATGCAACTCTTGTTTCAAGGATTCCCCAGTAAAAAAAAAAAAAGGCATTACTGTAAGATAGAGGCCCAGCAGTGAGACGGAACTTTCTGATCCCACCTAGTTTATCCAGCTGGCGGACTTTTAGCCCTTCCATTCTAGATTCTCCTTTTCGCCCAGTTTTAGAAAGATTAGGAAAGACACCACGTTGAATTAAGTGTAATTCAAAAAATAAACCTTGTGGGAATCCTGAAGCACAAAGGGTCGCTGTGCAATATACAATTTTATATATGGAGAATATTTTAAGGAAAACAACCTATAAACCAGTGGTGAAATCTAAAATTTTCCCCTACCGGTTCTGTGGGCGTGGCTTGGAGGGCGTGGCTTGGAGGTCATGTGACCAGGTGGGCGTGGCCAACTTGTAAAATGTGGTCTCTCTCTTTTCTCTCCCCCCCCCGTGTGTGTGTGTACCTGTGTGTGTCTGTCACTCTTGCGCACGCGCGCGCGGGGCAGCCGGCCACTCGCTTAAGGAGGGTTTTAACAGGATGCAAAAGGACGTGGCTTCTCTCCTGCACTAAGGCTCCGGCCATCACCTTGCCGTGTTCCCTCCCCCCCGCACGAGAGGAAGGGGAGGAGGAGGAGGTTCGCCAGAGCCTTAGTGGAGGAGAGAAGCCGCGTCCTTTTGCATCCTGTTAAAACCCTCCTTAAGCGAGCGGTTGGCTTCGCTCCTGCATTAAGGCTCCAGCCATCGCCTTGCTATGTCCCCCCCCCCCGCACGAGAAGAGAAGGAGGGGGAGGAGGAAGAGGGTTGCCGGAGCCTTAGTGCAGGAGCGAAGCCGGCTGCTCGCTTAAGGAGGGTTTTAACAGGATGCAAAAGGACGTGGCTTCTCCTGCACTAAGGCTCTGACCATCGCCTTGCCGTGTCATCCCTCCCCCCCCAGCTCTTCGGCCGAGTGCGGAGGACGCAAGCTCCAGCCTGAAGCGGCAGGAAGCGAAGGCAGGTACAGGGCCGCTTTGCTCCTGCACTAAGGCTCTCGCCATCGCTTTGCCGTGTCCCCCCACCCCGCACGAGAGGAGGAGGAGGGTCGCCGGAGCCTTAGTGCGCGTCAGCGGAGCGATCCGGCTGGAGGGGAGGACAAGCAGCAGCAGGAGGAGGAGGAGGAGGAGGAGGAGGGAGGATCACCAGCGGAGAACCCCAGAGGAGCATGGAGGCGGTGCCCGGGGAAAGCGAGAGGCCAGCTGGGCATGGGCGATGGAGAGCACCGCTGACCGCTTAGCTTGCCTGGGAAGCGGAGACCGGCCCACCCGGCAGCGCCCACCCTCTGGCCCCCGGCCATGCTGAGATGCAGTAGCTCTGGCCGGCCGACCCGGAGCATCGAGCCCCTCCGGCCGCCTCCAGGATGAGCAGCGCCGGCGGCACCAGCAGCGGCACAGGCGGCAGCGACAAAGTGGTTTGGCTTTCTTTCTTTCTTGTCTCTCTCTCTCCCTTCCTCTTTCTTTCTTTCTTTCTTTCTTTCTTTCTTTCTTTCTTTCTTTCTTTCTTTCTTTCTTTCTTTCTCTCTCTCTTTCTCTTTCTTATGGCTAAAAAGAACTGGCACCCAATGCTACTGGGGTGGGGCGCCTGATGCCCTCCCATCACAGCCAAGCCTAGCGCCAGGCGGGAGACCCCCCCAACCAACATTCTCACACACACACACACACACACACACACACACCTGGTCTGAGCAGCGGGACTTGACTCCCAAGGCAGAGAGGGGAAGGCAAGCAGGCGTGGGGGACAGCCGGGAAGGCCGCGTGCAAGGCAGGCAAGCATAGCAGGGCTGCGGGGAAGGGAGTAGGCTGTTAGCTCCCTTCCCCGCAGCCACGACATGCTTGCCTGCCTTCCACGCGGCCTTCTACTTGCTTGCCTTTGCAAGCTGGCCACGGGGACACCGGGAAGGCCACGTGGAAGGCAGGCAAGCATGTCGGGGCTGTGGGTCGCGGGGAATGGAGTAGGGAAGACAGGCTGGGATGGTGGGGGGAGCAGGGGCAGCTAGGTAGGCCACGACTTCGCAGGCTTACCTGGCAGGCAGATCAGGGGCGCAGCTGCAGAGCAGAGACTGGGCGGGGCAGGGCGAGTGAGCGGCGACCGGGGGACCGGTTCGGGGTCGTGGCCAGCCAGCCATTGCTACCAGTTCGGCGAACCAGGCCACATGTCCGCTAACAGTTCTCCCGAGCCGGTCCGAACCGGTAGCATTTCACCCCTGCTATAAACCCATATAGCAATATCTCTCGATTAAAAAATCAATTGTATTGGAAAAAAGAGAAAAAGAAAGACGGCACCCACCACACATACTGGTATATACAGCATTCCAAACTGAATCAACTATTGTAACTATCACACACTACCTGCTAGAATTAAGATTCCAGATCCACAGATATGTGCAGAGTTTATTGCAGCAAAGATGGTTCAAATGATTGTCTGGGCTTCCTGCTTGAATGTTGGTAGGCAAGCCTCCTCCCAACTTCTACTTGCTCCTTCCCTTTGTTGGGTACTAGTTTTATGGTTGTATAGATTGCAGAGGCTCCGAAAGCCAGCCTGTCAGCCTGACTCAGCTCTTTGATCTAGCCAAATGAAACACAGCCTCTGATGTCAACTAGTCAAAAACCTCCTGGTGGTTTAACTCACCAGGTATTGTAAGGGTTAAACACAAAAGGGCTGCACACCTCTGCTGTAAGGTCAAGTGATTGAGTTGCCACAACATGACAACAAAATGTATAAACCACAGTATGTTCCTCACTAAAAATTCATTGGTGGAGTCCCGGAGGAGTGCTTTCAGGGGTGGGTTCCTCCCGGTTCGGACCGGTTCTCCCGAACCGGTAGCGGCCCACTGGTGATGTCACGATGATGTCACCAAACCGGATCGGTCGGTGCTGGTCCGTGGGAGCCACCATCTTTTTTTTATTTTATTTTATTTTATTTTTTGAATTTTTTTTGAATTTTTTTCCCCTTCTGAGCATGCGCAGAAGCCAACTTCCGGCACTGTGCATGAGGTCGCCATCTTTTTTTTGGCTTTGTTGGTTTTTTTCAGATTTTTTGTTACTGCGCATGCGTGCGTGCGCCCATGAGGCATGCCCACGCGGCGCGGGAGGGAGCGAACCAGCAGCGAGCTAAGTTGGAACCCACCCCGAGTGCTTTGTGAGATATATGTGTATTAAAGGATAGGAGACTCAGTCAGTGGCAGGGAATATGGCCTCTTTAAGATGGTTGCCTAACCCTAACCATCCTCAAGATGGTTTCAACATCAACTCCCACAAGCCATGAACAAAATGGCTTATGATCAGGGATTCTGGGTTTTGTAATTCAAAAAAATCAGGAAGGAAGTAGATTTTCCTTAATAGTATAAAATGGCATATTATAGCACTTCTGTACCACGAGAAAAGCTGAAGTGTGGCTGTTTCTTGTTTTATCTCTGACAAATAATAGATAATAATATCACCCCAAGGAAAAGTTTATGGAAATCCTAAGCTTTCCTAAGGTTAGTTGGGCACTAACTGTTGCTGAGGAACAGCCAGAAAATACAGATCCATTTTTGATCTCTGACATTGGGCAAAGGGCAGGAGACAAAGAGGCAATTATTAACCAGAGTATCCTGCAGGGATGGTGCTTGTCCAACATTCTGGGATCTGGCTGACTGAGAATCTCTTTTTAGCGTAGTAATCACTCTGTATTTGCTTTTTTCCCCTCTCGGCAGACTCTGCTTCACTAATCAGAGCACCATTGCCAGTCCATAGTTCTCCGGCAATGTCTGCCTTTATTGCAGTCATTTTGCAGACTTGTTTTATGACGGCCATGTTGTTTATTGCAATTTTCCTGCGCTATATTTTCTGTGGAGGGCAAGCTGTATTGAATTCTATTATGGTAAAAATAGTTTTAGCCCGCAGTATCAGCGTACCAGCATTTCTTCTCAATCTTGTCCAGGCACCAGAGATTTTCTGAGTGGGAAATAATAGCTTGTCCTTTAAAAACCTTTTATTAAAAAAAAAAAGACAAAACGGGATGAAAATTTACTTATTAATATAGTCTCTCTCTCTCTCTCTCTCTCTCTCTCTCTCTCTCTCTCTCTCTCTCTCTCTCTCTCTCTCTCTCT
>QLTV01002930.1:11538-30245 GCA_003457575.1 Thermophis baileyi | reverse complement strand
CACACCAGAGCCAGGATTGTAGCCTGGCACCTGCAGCACCAATAGCCCAAAGAAGACGCCTTCCTGCCGGAGTTCTGTGTCCAGCCGGGGAGCGGTTCCCAGGACTGCCCGATTCTCAACCAGCTGGTTGCATGGTAAGAGGGGGCTTCCTGCCCACCTGAAAGAGAGGCTGGGTTGTGTAAAGGGGCAAGAGTCCTGCCCAAGACCCTCTCAAGCGCCGGGCTCCGGGCTCCACCCCAGGGAGCCTCAATCGGGGCCAAGCTCTTGGCAACCGATTGAGGTAGGACTGTTCTTGAAAGGGGCGTGAGACGCGTGGGGCCTCCTGCTGCTTTTGCAGCCTCAATCGGCTGCAAAAGCAGCCACTCCCCTTGCCATCTCTTCTCCCCCCCTCGCCAGGCATGGCAGGACTCCTGCCCCTTGCTTAGCCACCCGCCCCCTTTAGGGATGTCAACCCCGGCTAGAAGCCACTGGAAGCGGAGAAGAGGCCGGTCGGGCCAGCCGCCTGCTGCCATGTCTTCTGGCAGCCAGGGTAGAGAGTCAACGAAGGGTGAAGGGAACCGCAGCCCCGCATGGAGCTGGAACCATAGAGCGGGACGCACACTTCCAGAGTGGCCGCTGCCGGAAGACTGCCCCAGCTCCCGGAAGACTCAGCAGCAGGCGGCTGGCCCAACCGGCCTCTTATCACTCAGTCTGTGAGCGTCGCTCTGCCCGGCCTCTTATCGCTCGGTCCATGAGTGTCGCTCTGCCCAGGTTGTCTGCTGGGTGGGCACTACGTGGCAAGAGGTGCCGGGCGGCTGCTCTCTTGCGAGTGGGGCGGGAATTTGCAGGCAAGGGGGATGGATGGGAGGCGGGCGAGCGCCAAAAACACTGGGGGGAGAGAGAACAGAGAGGCAGCTCCTGATCAGCTCAGATATATATATATATATATATCAGGGGTGGGTTCTTGCTTACCTCGCTGCCGGTTTGCTTCCTCACGCGCCGCGTGGGCGCGCATGTGCATGCGCAGTGCTAAAAACCCAGCTTCTGCGCATGCGCAGAAGCAAAAAACAAGATGGCGGCGCCTATGGCGCTGCCGAGAGCCGGTTCGGGGGCGTGACCAGCCGGCCATCGCTGCCGGTTCTGCGAGCAGGGGGAAATTCTTGCTACCAGTTCTATAGCGCCGTTCCGAACCGGCAGGAACCCACCTCTGATATACACATACATACATACATACATACATACATACATACATACATACATACATACATACATACACACACATATACACACACAACACACACAAGTCAAAGGATTTGGAGCAAAAATCTCTTCTTTCAAAAAGCATCTCTGTGCATTTGAATAGAGGCAGGGTACAAATGAAAGGAAGAGAGTAATTTGATTCACATAACATGTTGAAACCGACATGCTTTTTTTATTTTCAGCACAGTGTGCTGTATGAAGCTAATTGGTTGTAGTTGATTTAATAATGGTCAAAAGTCAGAGCATAGGACAATACAGGTAGCCCTCATTTAGCAATCATAATTGGGGAGGAAATTGGGACTGGCAACTTGGTCATTAAGAGAAGCAATTGCTAAGTGAAACCGCTCTTGTGCTTATGATTTTACTTCAGCTTTCCTTTGTTTTACAGATCTGTTAGAGGCGTAAATGTGAGGATTGGTCATAAAGTTACTTTTTTATCACCTTTGTAACTGAATGGTTGCTAAATGAGGCAGTTGCTAAATGTGGATTACTCGTATGTGAATGTAGTCATTGTGCAAAGTAGTGTGGGAAAGAAACAGAAAGAGATTTTTAAGCGGAATGTGAGTGAAAAAAATGTTCACCTGCTTTCCTAATTGTAGATCACGGGGGTCAAACTCATGGCATCATGTTGCCGTCATATGACGTTTTGCGACATTTTTCCCATTTGCGGAGCTTGGGTGGGTGTGGCCTGCGCATGATGCATCCGGCCTACGGGCCGTCAGTTTTACACCCCTGTTGTAAATGTAACTACCTAAAAAGATGTACAGCCCACCTCACTGCAGGGTTTGGAATAGGCTTTTCCTACCTGATATGTCAGAATAGGTCACACATCTCCATAAATCTTCATCAGCATGATTAGCAACGTTTGATGCCTTGCTGACTGGGGCGTTGTAGCATTTGGAGCTCCACCATGTCTGGAGGGCACCAGGTGAAGACAGACTGGCCTGGAATAAAGCTCACCCATCTAGAAACCTACTTACAGATTGCTGTCCAACTTTAACTAGCCCACTCCTTGAAAGTAAGACTCTCTGAGTTCAGTTATATTTATTCAGCACAGCATTATAGCTTTAATCTGAAGAAATTTAAAGAAAAACCGTATGAAATACCAGAGTTATCACTGATATATCTCCACTTATATTATTAAATTCATACTGAGATTTGAATAATCATTAGCAATCTTCTGTTTGAGCCTAATTTCCTGCCACTTTGTAAGTTGCATGCAGAGAGCAAATATTTAGACTTCAGAAGGATCTTCATCAAACAATATCTTATACATATGGAGGGATATTCTCTCTCAGATAAAATGGTTGGTATAGATTAATCAGACAGAGAGTAAAACCATTCTCTGTGGAACCGCTGTCATGAAATTTAGGAATTTGTATCTGACGCCTGATAAGAGGTGTGGAAATGCAGGGTAATATTTTAATATATGGGGTGTAGCTGCATCTATAGGTTGAGTCGAAACAGGCAAGATGGTGGCAGCAGCAGTGTGATTCAAGCTCTCCCCTTTTGTATGTGCATCGCTGTCACATGCATGTACAAAGAGTCAGGGCTTCACTAAAGTGCTTAATCCCACCCACCACAGATACGACTGATGTGGTGACCAAAATAAATGCAAAAATAAAAATTGTTATTTGATATGACTTTGTTGGTCAACACAAACAGTTATACTGTTATAGTTATAGATAGCTCTATATCAGTAATGGCGAACCTTTTTTTTTGCTCGGGTGCCAAAAGGGCGCGCGCACGCGCGATATCATGTGCGTGCGTGCCCACACCCATAATGCAATGCCTTCCCCCCACGCATGCATGCACAACCCCCCGCGCTGCCCCCCGCATATGCGCGCAGGACTCACTGTATGAAGTTGAAGAGCAAAAGGAAGATGATGGCAAAAACTGGGGATGGTTGCAGTATCCTGGGGTTATGGCAGTGATAGAACCTTTTTTTTTGCTCGGGTGCCAAAAGGGCGCGCGCACGCGCGATATCATGTGCGTGCGTGCCCACACCCATAATGCAATGCCTTCCCCCCACGCATGCACGCACACACACACACCGCTGCCCCCCTTGCACATGCGCGCAGGCCTCACTGAAGCCTCCGGACTTCCGGTAGGCCCGTTGGGCCGTTTTTCACCCTCCCCAGGCTTCAGGCTTTCCTGAAGCCTGGGGAGGGCGAAAAATGGCCCAATGGGCCTACCGGAATTTAATTTCCGAACTTCCAGTAGGCCTGTTGGGTCCGTTTTTCGCCATCCACAGGCTCCGGAGGCTTTCCTGAAGCCTGGGGAGGGCGAAAATGGCCTCCCCCCACCCTCCGGAAGGCCGAAAATCAGCTGGCCAGCGCACACATGCACGCTGGAGCTAACATAGGGCAATGCCTCACGTGCCCTCAGATATGGCTCCGCGTGCCACCTGTGGCACGCGTGCCATAGGTTCGCCATCACGGCTCTATATAGTTATAGATAGCTCCGGAGTAGGAATTTGTCTCCCAAAAGCAGCATGCAGATCATGACCATGTGCACTTCGGCCTGTTTCAAGCCCATCTGTTTAACCACCCACTGTAGGCTTGAAATCTGCTCTAGACTTGAAGGCAGAATCCTAAATTGCCACTTGAGATAATGCAGTCCTTGTAGGGAAAAAAAAAATAGGTATTCATAGATCTGCAGGGTTGCTTTTTCCTCTTGCTTATCTACTTGTTTTGAAAAGTTCCACCTCCATGTCAGGCATATAACAACTATGGCTGATAAATAAGCAAGGAATATTGAATACCTTATTCAGACCCAAATCTGTAAATAATTCCTTCGGTAATCTTTTGTTTCTCCTAAAAACAAGGTACAATGCTGCACAATACCTTAATATTCCCACTTATGCTGCAACTTTTAGTTATGGCCTGATTTTTCAACGAGACTGAATTCACATATTCCATTCTGAGGCCAATGGCTGATGTCCACTTGGTTTTCTTCCCAAGTTCCATGTTTGGGTAAAAATTCCTTCCAATTACTAAGCAGTGACATAGCCCCAAAGTCCATGGCATTCACATTAAATCATCTTTATTTCCTAAAGAAACCCTAGTGTCTTTGCTCTGAACACTGCCTGGTGTCAAAGGAAGCTTAGATTTTAATTTGTTGCTGTCAAAAATAAAGCCTATACAGGTCCTGAACTGATGCCTTAAGAGATAAGTTGAGAAATAGCTCATAAGAAACTGCAGAGACCCAGCGGTCTTGTGAAGAAAACCTCCCTTGGGCCAATAGGGAAGACCTAATCAACTGGTTATTTCTTCCTGTCCTTGGAAGAGCTTGTAGATCAGGGGTTTTTTTTTTCTTTCTTTCTTTGAATTGAGCTTTTGTTTTTTTTACTGCCTCTACTTTGGTCACAGAAGCTAAATGGATGGATTTTAGCAGATAATAAAACTTATCCCCAAAGCCTACTTAGATCGAACTGTCCTTAAAAGCTTGAAAGCAGGCCAGACTGGTTTTTGGCAGTCTGAAGCAATCCACTCTGCTCTCTGTCAGGTGTAGACGTGCACAGAGCAGCATTCACACAATACTCTTAATCTAACTTGGTGGCACATACTGTACCTAGCATGTCATCCAAATCCAGACTATGGTTCAAAGTATTGTATTTTAATCATAGTGTACAGCTGAAGTTTCATTATTTCCTGTACCTTTGGCTCCTTACACATAATTAATATCCTCCTCCCCCTTTTTCCTTCTGCTTTCCAGACAGAAAGATTGGTCCCTAAAATGATAAAGCAGATTATATCCCAATTATATTTCACCATTGAGAACATTAGGATAACTATACTGCCATTAGATTTGCTGCCCCTATTGCCGATCCTTATCCTGTCTCAGTTACTTCTGTTGTGGTGTGGAATCTAGCCGATCCTTTAGATCTCAGACTACAGTAGGGAACATTCAATATACCCAATACAATATACATACCCAACTCCAAAGCCTTCTGCAACAGGCATATTGTGAGAGCATTTCTAAAAGCCAGCAGGACCCCAAGCAGATCTCAGGAACAATGTTTTTCCAAAGAAGGAAATAGTTGGCAATAGTTGGAGTTTCAGGGGAGATATGGCAAACTTAAAGACAGCTCTGGGAAAATAGAGCAAATAACCATGGCACAAACCAAGGAACCGGTGAGTAGACCGGTTCCTTGTAACCTCTCCTGATAAGGAGAGGACGGGAGATCGCTCACATGTGCTTCAGACAGCTGCTCCATGCAAGCGGACCACCGGACAGCGATTTTCTGCAGGTTTTTGAGTGCTGGGAGACCTTCTTGCTCACAACCCTGGCAGAGCCCTTTAAAGGACACTAAGTTGTCCTGATGTTTCACCAGCAACTGGGACTGGCATCTTCAGAGGCAAGGTAGTCTGATGTGCAGAGTTGTACTGCTTCTCTAAGCCACGTGGGAGGGGGGATTCATATTGAGAGAGGATATTTCTCAAATTCATGAAGGGTAATCACCTGGGTGATTAAAGACCTTTACTTGATCCATTTTGTTGCTCTTGATAATACAAGTATACACCTTTTCTCTCCTAGCAAAGGTAAAACCTTTTGTTTTCTGGGTGGTTGCTAACAGTTCCTGGTCTTCACAATAGTATGTGGATTCTTTTAAAACTCTTGGTCAAACCTATGATGCAGCATGAGAGGATGATCATATTATCACCCAAAAAAAGATCAGGAGATAATCAGATAATCTTGGATTGAGTTTGGAAATGAATTAAGAGTCTGAAATTTGTATGAAAGCAGTATTGTGTGGGCCAGAGGTGGAAAAAATGTGGCCCTTCAGATATTGCTGGTTATAGCTTAGAATCCTTTATTATTGATCATGCTGACTGAAATAGTTGGGAATATATTCCCACAGTGGAAATACTGGGAAAAACAGGATTATCCAACCTGATCCCTTCTAGAAGAAGTGTAATTCATCAAATGCAGTGGGCCATTGAAAGTTCTAGATCAGTGTTGGCGAACGTTTTCGGCACCGAGTGCTGAAATGGGAGTGCTGGAAACTGGAAGAGTAGCTCCCTGGCATGCATGCGCACGCCAGTCACCTGGTCTTCCGGTTTCTGGCACTCCCACGCGCGCGAAGACCAGCTGGCCAGCGCGCATGTGCACGCCAGAACCCGGAAGAGCAACAAGCGACGGCGGGCATGCCTGGAGAGATGGCTCTGTGTGCCACTTCCGGCACGCGTGCCATAGGTTCACCATCACGGTTCTAGATGAAAGCTATCCATTGGAAGTACCAAATGGTGGAAAGATTGTCCACTTAGTCTACTAAGATTGTTGGACCAGGCCTGGAAAGATCCAGCTTTGAATCTTGTGCCATCATGAAATTTAGTGAGTAGCTTTGGCTAGTAACTCTTCACTTCTTGCTCTAAGCTGCAATATAGTTTGGTTTTTGCTTATTGTGTTGTGAAACCCAGCCATGGTGGGTTGTAAATTATTGTGGTCTATTAACCATGCCAATGGAAGATTCAGGTAATTCTTTGCAACTGGGGATCATTAAAAAAAAACCAAAAAACTATTTTATTTGGGCAATGAAGGCCATAGCACTGATATAGTAACTTTCCAAAAGAAGAGTTTGGGGACCTTTTTTCTCCATTATTGTATTATTTGAGGGTTTTTTAATGTTAAAAAGGTACAGTCTAAGAGAGCTTAATGCACTTATTTTACTGTTACAGTTTATTATAATTTGGCAGTTTGTCACTGAATTCTAGAGGTTTCCGCCTGGGGAGTTCTACAGGTTTACGGCCCAGTGCACTATGTGAAATCAACCTATTGAGATCGCATAACAATAATTAAGCAAATTATAGCATAACATAAAATATGCTAAGCCATATTTAATTCGTCCATCTGTGCTTTTCTGGATCATTCTGTGGTTCAAATGGAGGAGGGGAAACAACATATACTGACTGAGTTTCTTGAAGGCAGATATAAATGTTTTTTTTTTAAATGAAAGTTGCATATTCATAGTTTCTATTTGCCAATTACAACTAGAATGGCTACTTTCATACCACCAAATTCCCAGAGGAAGCAGTTCATCTGGGAGAAATGGAGGGAACAAAATATATAGATGTGTAGGAAATGTGCAATTATGTCTCCATAGGTACCGAAAAAGAAGGATGTAAATTTAGAAGCACTGTGATTTAACTAGAAAGCAATTTTTATAATAGAGAGCAAGACGGGAACCTGCGATCCCAATGCAAATTATTGATGAACTTTCTCAAAGAGGCCTTGTTATCTCTTGCAGGGATTCTTCAGGTTTCAACCAGACTTGGATCAAAGGGCCCTTGAATAGAAGACACCTTCAAATAGAAGATTCTCCTTCGTACTGTAGAACAGAGGGCAACCCTCATAGATTTTGCTGCCCATGGAAATGTAATCATCTCTGTGAAATCTATTCTACACCACAACTCTACTCTTGCTGGAAAGCTTGTTTTAGCATTACTTGATTTTTAGGATTCCATCTAGAACTTTCCTCTCCCCTTATCTCCACCTCAGAATAACAGAATAAGAGCGTTGGAAGGGACCTTGGAGGTCTTCTAGTCCAACCCTCTGCTCGAGTAGGAGACCTTATACCATTCCATACAAATAGTTGTCCAGAACATACACTTTCAACCCCATCTTGTAGCTTAAAGAGATACTAAACAACAATCCTTTCCCCTCCTGTCTCCAACGCTGCGATATTTCTAGGATGCTGAATTTTGCACACATGTTCTTTTCTGGAACCTTTTCCTGAGAAGAGGCCCAGCTGTCAATAACAGGAGTTTATAGAATTAGTTCATTGTCAGAAATGGTGGACCATTGCCAAAGAAATAATATCTGGAAGAAAAGTTGCTAACATAGGATTAATTTGCTGGAATGGGGCACGCGCTGGAGTCCCGGCCTGTCAGCATGTGGCTTATAATTGCAGGCTTCACTCTTATTTTGACATCAGCCCTTTTATTAGCATAACTCTTCAGACTCCTCTGCTAACCTGTTGTGTACAATACAAGCATGCCCCGACTGACAGGCTGTGGGTAAGCCAGCTTTGGATACAAAAGGCGTCAAATTTTTGATTGCTGGCATGATGATCATAAATAAATACAATTGTATGAAGGAAGTCAAATAATTTTCTTTGTCTGGTATTCTGTTGGATCTATGCATCTGGGAAGTTATATATGAAATCAAGTCTTTATGCCCATTTTCCAACTCTTTGCAAATATGTTAAGGGACAAACTAGGCTCAACAATATTTCCATCATGACAAATCATCCTGACAAAATTAGCCTCTTTGAGGCTATAGTCCTCTCTGAGAGATTCCCTCCAAGCCAGATAGAGCACAATTTACAACAAGATACAATGTTCCAAAGGTGCTTTTTCAAAAGGCAAGTCATGGAAGGACAATGGCAGAATACTGTCTTGCTGCAAGAGTGGGGCACAGGAAGGATTTTCCTATATATTTACTTACTAGATTCATATCCCTATTTTATTTTGTGCAAACTAAGGCAGTGTATATAATGCTTCCTCCTCTCATTTTCTTCACAAACCTTGGGAAGTGGGTTGGACTGAATGAGAACGACTGGCCCAAAGTCACCCAGCTGGCTTTGATGCTTAAGGAAAGACCAAAATTACAGTCTCCCAGATATTTATTAATAAATATTAATAAAATGTTTTATTCACTTCATTCACCTCTTTTTAGGGATGTGCAAATATGTACTCCTTTCATTGTTCCAGGGTTGTTCTGTTTTCTTTCGGAACATATCAATCTGGTCATTCCAGGAGTGGTCTGGTAGTTGTACAGAAATAAATATTCTGGAACAGAAAGATCTCGTCCCAGAGTGGTGAGTTTTAAACACAACTATATTTAATTATGTCAACAAGGAAATTCCTAAGAGTTTACCTCTGTATATACAAATGTCTTTTTGATGGAAGTATTGAATATTGCAGTGTTCAAATACTTGAGGGGCTACCACAGAGAGGAGGGGGTCAGGCTGTTTTCCAAGGCACCAGAAGGCCAGACAAGGAATAATGGATGGAAACTGACCAAGGAGAGATTCAACCTGGAGATAAGGAGAAACTTTCTGACAGTGAGAGCGATCAACTAGTGCAGCGGTTCTCAACCTGTGGGTCGCGACCCCTTTGGGGGTCGAATGACCATTTCACAGGGGTCGCCGCGCGCGTTAGCCCGCCATTTTGGTGCCACCGTCACTTGCAGGGGTGAAATGGGCGGCATCCGGGCGGGTGGGCGAAGTCTCCCGCTTCTGTCGTTACCAGCTGTCTGGCGACCCGCAGGCAAGCCCAAACCGGGAGCATTTCACCCCTGGTGCCACGCCCCCTTTATCACCTCATCCTGCGTGGGGAGAGGGTAGGGAGGGGGTCGCGGTTGGCGGCGGGGGGGTGTCGCGGGGGGTCGCGGCATTAGAAAGGTTGAGAACCACTGAACTAGTGGAACAGCTTGCCTTCGGAGGTTGTGAGAGCTCCAACACTTGAGACTTTCAAGAGGAGATTGGACTGCCATTTGTCTGAAATGGTGTAGGGACTCCTGCTTGAGTGGGGGGTTGGACTAGATGACCTACAAGGTTCCTTCCAACTCTATTAATCTGTAATCTGTAATCTGAATATAGATGTTTTAAATTTCATGTCTCTCCTTAACATTACAAATCTATTTATATATATGCCAGGTTTTAAAAAACAAATTTTCTAATTTCTGAGGGTGGGGGGGTTCTCATGTTGTTTGTTTCAATGCTTACTGAAAATTACATGCTTAATAATTAAAAAATAATTTTGTAAAATGAATAAGAATGTTACCACCATATTTATTTGTATGTAGTATTTATTTGTCTCATGCTATACATCCTGCGACAATATCTTTAACGCCATCAAACAACAATATCTGCCTGTCTCAGGTCCTTGGGAAGAACTTAATAGGTGGATAAAAATGCCAAATCAGCTTAAACATCTGGCTTACTGTGGCAACCATAATAATCATAGAAGATGGCAGAGTGTTTGTATATTACAAATAGCATTATTTGTTAAATAAATGAATAGTTGCCAAGAAAATGCATGCATATCCCTATAGAGATGAATGCCACTTAAAGTTTATTATTTGTTTGCTATTTCCTGAACAACTCTGCCTTTTAGAACCTGTCCAGGACTCTTAAAAAGAACTAAAATGCTCATTTATTATTAAAGTGGCTGGAACAGTCAGTGAGCAGACTCTACCAATATCCTCCAATTATAGCAGCTGAAACCACAATGACATCATGTCATAGTATCATTGCACAATTGACACAAATTGGCAGCGATCGGGCACAATACATCAATTCTGCCATCTGAACATGTCATGACTCCCATGTGCCTCTTTCCATGTCAGTTTTCCTTTCCTAGATCCCAATTTAGGATCTAGCCTTCTCCTACTTCTTTGCACTTCAGCCCTCTGGACTCACCCTTCCTGATCCCCTACCCTTCTTTCTCATCCCTCCTTCCCAGTTTCCTTCCTATCCCTTATTGTTGTTTTTGATACTACACAGGAGGGGAAGGAGAGCAGATGTGCGGTGAGGAATATGTATCAATATGTTGTGTATACATGTATATGTTAGATTTTCACCAACTAAACGAGTGAGCTCATTTAGTGAATTTGGGCTGATCACAATTTTTTACTTCATCCTATCTCACCAGGTTGTTATAGTTCAGGGGAAATCCCCATGTAAGCTGACTTGAATTCTCAGAAAAAAGTGGATTATAAATGCAAATACAAATACATTTCCTATGCTGTAACATTCCACCTCTTTTTTTTTTTTGAAAGTAGAAATATACTAGCTCTAGAACTTCCAGCAGAATGGACTGTAATTACTGTATGGGCTTTTCATGCCTTATAATGTTGTTATGGGGAGGGGGCTTTCCCTTCTACCCCTTACAGTTTTGAAGCTGTATGAAGTCAATGAGTTTGATAGCAGAAGACATTTACAAACAGTACATCAAAAGGTATTCTATTCGGACCCAATTTGAGCATTTGGATAATATTAGAGATCAGTTTTGATAAGCCTGTGGTACTAATGGAACTAAAGCATGTTGTTATAGATACAGACACAATCCCAGATTTTGGAAAGAAAATCTGCCCATGAATTTAAAACATTTAATGCACATTTTATGTGCACTACTGCCCTCTAGAGGAAACTATTATTCAGTGAATTCAACAGCACAGAGAAGCAAGTTTAAGCAGTTATGAAAAACAAAATTTTAACATGCTGGAGACTGCCAGTGTAGCTGTGAGCAAATGATGAGGATACAAATTATTATTTTATAGGTTGGTTTCTTTTGTGAATGAGTATTTGCTGAATAGTTTTATACATTTACATACATGTGGAGAGGAAATGTTGATGCCTGCCCTACAGGCAGACATGCAAAAGCTAGCAGCGAATGGAGGGCTAACAGCATGAGACATGGCCAGGTCAATCTTATGTTAAGTTTTTTTTAAAAAATGGAATTGCAAGGCAGGAAGAATGAGGGTAGTTTTGAATTCACACAGAAGTACCAAGAAAAAGTGCTGCAAATTGCATGTCCATTTGTTATGCCTTTTGTCCAATATTGTGCCTCTGTCCTCTTGCATAAATGCTGTATATGCATTAGTGTTGAGTTCTGGAAAAGAAGAATGGAACATTATTTCAAAAATGTAAACACGCAGATTGTTGTTTCCCCCCCCCCTCAGGGACAGCATGCTCAGAAGCTCTTGATAACCACATGTTCCCATCAATGGCATTTGTTAAGTTCAACAAAATTATATTTTTAAAAAAGGTAATTCATATGTTTCAAGGCTGAGCATTAAATTGAATTAAATCTTACATTACGTTTTACTTGAGTAAGTGAAATATCTGCATTTCCCCCTTAAATACTATCTAGTCTATTGATTTCCTCCATACTCACTTAGTCAAGGTTTCTTTGCTTCACTTGTTTTGTGCTTTGTGAAAATCACAGTTGCTAAAATGGGAAAGGATGAGGAGAAAGCCAATGCAACATCATTCTAGAATGAGGAATGGTAATATGTTTGCGTGATTCCAATGTGGCTGAATCTCTGCAGGGAAGGAAAAGGCTGAGGAATTAGGATTTTGGCTTTGCCCCCAGGCTCTGTGGAATTTCTGCTTTTCAGCTGGAAAACCAGACTTGCAGAACAACACAGCAGGATCACAAGGATGCAGAGCTAATGCAAATACTGCATGTTGAGGAATCCATAATGTACTTTAAAAAAAAAATAGATCCGATAATGCTGGGTTTGTAAATCTGATCCCTCTAGAAAACATGAAATCAGACTAGACAATGCTAGGATAGAAGGTGTACACATGGAGTAATATAAGGTAGTTTTTTTTTTTTGCTCCCTATGCATTTAAAATAGTTTTATCCTTCTCCTTATAGCTCTTTGCTGCCTCATACAAACACTGCAAAGAATAGGATCTAGGTACTGTACATGTGATTATCATATGTGGAGTCTCTTTATGCTAGCCTTTTACAAAAAAATAAAAGTCAACATCCCTCCCCAACCCCCAACAGAAGTAGTAGCAGCAGCAGCAGCAGCAGCAGCAGCAGCAGCAGCAGCAGCAGCAGCAAAACATCCCTGAGTAGCAAATTAAAACGCTGGGACCCCTTAACCCTTTAAGACAGCATCCTTTCCCTCCCATCTCCCTCTGCTTATGGCATTTGTTGTGCAGTGGAGCCCTGGCTTTGATGAGGTCTTGCAACCACAGCTCAATCACTGCCACATGATGTCTGGGGGGTGGGGGGGCTCTGAGCCAGCACAGCCTCCCCTTATCCTGATGTCGCTTCTCATGTGGCTTGCAGCAGCCTGGCCTAGCCTCCTCTCCCTGGAGCCTGCAATTAGGGAACCATTCTCAGCATGCGGTCAGAGCCGGGATGGGGCTGAAGGAGTGTGGTTTGGAAGCATTGGGGTGGGATGTGGGGGGGGGAACAGAGATAGTCCCAGACTTTACATGATCTCACTTCGCTTCTGCTCCCCTGTGCATCATTCACACATTCTGCAGGCTGAGTAAAGTCATGTTTCCTTTTCGAGTTGGATACATACAGACAGGAGCCATTGCGACTAACATCATCTGCAAAGACTAGCTAATCTTGGATATTAAATCAGAAATAAGAGTGACACTTCTGTCTTTCTAAACAAGGGGTTCTCAAGGTGAATTTGCACCTGTGGTCAGCCATATGCAGTCTATCTTAGTTCTCTGAGGGCCGCCCATTGCTCTGCCAGCTAATTCATACTGTACTCACGTATGTTGACACAGAGCTCAAACACATTACTTTCAAAACACTGCAGAACATTCAGGACACAAAACACAATATATTGATGTAGTGTAAAACTTTCAAAAGAGAAAATATTGCTTTTGATTAGCTATGTTCTCTCTCTCTGTCTGTCCGTCCATCCGTCCGTCCGTCCAGCCATCCATCTGATTGTATCGCATTACATTTTTGGAAACTTGATTAAAGAACACCAAGAATTAAATTTTCTTGAGAGACTATTGAAGTCAGATCTAGCTCTATATTACTTTAATGTGTCTTCCCCAAAATTAATTACCTAGTGCGGTGATGGCGAACCTATGGCACGCGTGCCACAGGTGGAACACGGAGCCATATCTGAGGGCACGCAAGGTGTTGCCCTATGTCAGTTCCAGTGCGCTGGCCAGCTGATTTTCGGTCTTCTTTTCGGCCGTTTTCGCTCTCAGAAATGAACTGCCCGTTGGCCCGTTTTTTGCCGTCCCCAGGCTTCAGGAGGCTTCCCTGAACCCTGGGGATGGCGAAAAACGGCCAAACAGGCCAACTGGAAGTTCTTTTCCGAACTTCCATTTGGCCCGTTTGGCCGTTTTTCGCTGTCCCCAGGCTTCAGGAGTCCGGAGACTTCAGTGAGTGTGCGGGGGGGCAGCGTGGGGGGTTGTGCGCATGCACGGGGGGAAGGCATGGGTGTGGGCACACGCACGCGCGCTAGTGTGCGCATGCACACCCTTTTGGCACGCGAGCCAAAAAAGGTTCGCCATCACTGACCTAGTGTGTGGAGGGATTAATAGGAGAACCATAGTACATGGGGAGTTTCCTAGGTGCAGCCAGAGGTGGGATTCAGCCGGTTCGGACCAGTTCGGGCGAACTGGTAGTGGTGACCTGCGGGTGGGTGGGGCCGCCCACCTGCCCACCTGCCCGGGCGCAATCTCATCCTATATCGCCATGGTTTTTGATGCTGCACGCTTGCGCGGATGGCACGCATGAGCGAATTGCTGTGTTTTTTGATGCAGTGCACATATGCGCAAGGTGCGTGTGTGAGCGCTCACATTTTCAATTCTGGGCGAACTGGTTGTTAAATTATGTGAAGCCCACCTCTGGGTGCAGCCTTAGTAAAAATGGCTCCCTCTACACAATAACAAGCAAGAAGAAGAGCAGCCTCCTTTAAGTGCCTGTGGGAAGGGTTGGAGAATTTGTTTTTGTTTTTGTTTGCTTTTGTTTTTACTGAATATCCATTTTGTTTATTAGATTTTTATCCTGCCTTTATTATTTCATAAGTAACTCAAAGCGACAAATATAAGCAATACTCCTTCCTCCTCCTATTTTCCCCACAACAATAAACCTGTGAGGTGGGCTGGTCTGAGAGAATGACTGGCCTAAAAATCACCCAGCCGCTTTGTTCTTACCTAAGGCAGAACTAGAACTCAGAATCCTGGTTTCCAGGCCAGCATTTTCACCACTACATCAAACTAGCACTTTCTGGGTCAATGACCAAAAAACCTGACCATTGCTAGATTCACCAAAATCATTCCTGGGAAGGGAGATTTTTCATGGCTCCTCCCTGTGCTCTGAAGTTCTGCCACAACTCCTCTTGCGATTGTGATTTAGTTTTTAACATCTCCAATGAAATACTAATTAAATTGTTCATGTTACATTAGCCCCTGAAAAAGAAATTAGGGGAAGGATGTAGGGGTTTGCATGTAACATGTAATATGGGTTCCTATAGGCAAAGAGAGCTTTAGTTTTCCCTCCATTTGATTACTGTACACTTTGTGAATGGTGCCTGTATCTGGGAAATGACTCCATGATGCAGAATCTCTCTCTGTGAAACGAGATCTGTGATGATCTGAGAACACCCTCCAAGTTAGACGAATCCTAAGTGTACAACAGTAACAGGACCTATTCAGGATCCAACCAAAGCTCTGTAGGAGTTTTCTGGTTTTGTAGTAGTCCATCAGATGACTCTAGAACAGTGTTTCCCAGCTTTGGCAACTTAAAGTTGTGTGGACTTCAACTCCCAGAATTCCCCAGCCAGCATGCAGGCTGGGGGATTCTGGAAGTTGAAGTCCACACATCTTCAAGTTGCCAAGGCTGAGAAACCCTGCTTTAGGAGGCCCGTAAGCAAGACGGGAAAGCAATGGCTTCATTCTGAAATATTTGGCGGCTTAAAATAGAGGGAGAATACAGGCGGGGATTCCAATCTGAGGCAAATTCAATATTGATTAGAATTATTCTTCAAGTGAATAGATATGCCCACTCACTTTTATGTCACCCCCCCCCCAGCTTATATCGCTCCAGTCTTTGCTGGGATAAATATTTGACCATTTTTCTACTGTCACCTTTCCGTGCTCCCTGAAGGCCTGAAAGCTGGGACAGGCCCTGTGAAGAGCTCCTGTTTCTCCTCTGAGGAAAAGAATCTGGTCCCACAGCAGCTTTCCTAAGCAGCCGAGCATCTTCTCTTGAACCTCCACCTCTCCCCTGCCTCGATGTCCCATAAATCTCCCCGAGTTTTATTTAAATAACTGGAAAGTGAGGCCCTTTGTTCAGAAAATAGCTGTGTGGAGCAGCCCGGGTGCAGATAATGAGCCAGGGAGCTATATTGGTCAGTAACATTCGCCGAACTTTCCATATTTATATTCCAAAGCTAATTATGGTTTGCGTGTTCACTCAAAATGATGATTCATCTAAACCAAGCCTGGGCCACAAAAAGATGGAAGGCCCCGGCACAGAAAAGGGACTGCCTGGCTGTTCCTCCGAAAAAGAAACATGCCCCCTGCTTCTCTCCCCCACCCCATCCTGCACAATAAACACACCACCCCACTTCAACACATCCTGCTTGCCACACAGCTTCCTTGCACTGAAAGTGACTTGTTGGCAGTGCCAGTTAGGAAAGGCTGAGGCATTAGAGAAGTGTGCTTGATAGCAGGAAGATTGTCGAACACAGTTCATAACAATAGTAATAGCAATGTTTGCAGAGTGTGTGGGTCCCCCCCCCCGTAATACATTACGTACATTACTTCAGTATCCCATGCATGCAGCAACAATCCTGGTAAATCAGCATTTATAAAAGCCAAACAATAAATCTGGAATTGAGGGCATTTTTTAGATTACCAGCATTTCCAACGTGCAAGATCTCAGACTGCATCCTTGATAAATATTTTGGAAGCCAAAATGTCAATACTTTCATCAAAGGTGCTAATTGTGGACAGCAGATGTGGTGGAACAGAAAAAAGTGTGTGGGACAGTGGACAAATCATAATACTTATCAACTCTCAGTGGCACCTTCTTGTTGCTATTGGAGGTCCGCACCAGAGCTAAATGCAATCTTGGTTTGATTTAAAAATGTCAAACTTAGCTCCACAAGGGAATTTAACTGGAATCACTGATCTCAATGGTATTTCCTCATGAGTACAGTATATCTCAGATTTTGGCTACTGATCCATATTCAAAGGTTCAAGGCTAAGAAGTAGGAGAATGGGTGGAGAAATAGCACTTAGACTTATATACCGCTTTATAGTGCTTTACAGCCCTCTCTAAGCGGTTCACAGTGTCAGCATATTGCCCCCAACAATCTGGGTCCTCATTTTACCCACCTCGGAAGGATGGAAGGCTGAGTCAACCTTGAGCCGGTGAGATTTGAACCGCCGAACTGCAGTTAGCAGTTAGCTGAAGTAGCCTGCAGTACTGCACTCTAACCACTGCGCCACCTCGGCTCTTACTTTTTTCTCCAATACTTTTTTACAATGAAAAATACAATGAAAAATACAATGAAAAATACAATGAAAAATACAATGAAAAATACTTTTTTACAATGAAAAATACAATGAAAAAATACTTTTTTCATTGTTGTCACTGGGAGATTTTCTCTGGTTTGCAGTGCCTAAGATACCCAATTGTTTCCCCGAGTTGCACTGTGAGCAAATTACCTGTTCAAGAAAAAAGAATTACTGCTCCTGGCTTCTGTAGAATCAGTTATGGAGGAGTGAAACCTGAATTCATCTCTAAATGGAATAGTTGAGTCCATTGTTACCAGAGTGGGGCAGTATATTTCCACTGCCAGCACTAAGCAAACTTCTATGTTGTTTTTTTCTTCCCTACAAGCAAATGGATTTACATGATTTCCCAAATCATTTTAAATGTGGAAAATAAAGTTCCTTCTTTGTGTGAGTACTGAATATCAAGAACTTTCAAAAAGGAAGAAGAGGCAGATTACTAAATTTATTTATATTTTATAGCAAGAAACAAAGAAATAGCTTTGTTCCCATCAGCACTTCCCAGATGTCTCTGTGACTTCTGAACCTCTTTAAATGTGTTTTCTGAACCTGAGGCTTCAGGCTAGAACCCCACAAATAACCCACACAAAAGGACAGGAAAAAGAAAAACAATCAGTGCAGAAGGACAGAAATAGTTTCAGCAGCCCAGCCTTGTGGGCAGTGTTTGCAATCTGCCAGGTTGGCATGGGAAGGTCTCACCCATTCCTCGTGGTGACCACACAGCCTGCAAAACAAGCCTGCCCAGCCCTGCACCGAAAAGGTATTTTTAGCCCAAGGCCTTGGTGCTAATTAGATAGTAGGTCAGAGGAAACCAGGGAAGGGGAGCAAGCCACAAACTCTGAAGCCCAGTTTCCAGAACTTCAGAAACTATGTCCGAGCTACTTCTGGACAAATGTGCCAACCCATGAGAACCTGCTCATCTGTTAATGGCTGCAACTGAATTACTGTGATAGCTAATGGTATATGCTAAGGTTCAAAGATCAGTTTGTCTAGTGCACATGGTTTGAGCCTATATATAAGAATTGCTCCTGCATATTTTCTGACTCTGGCACATGGCTGAGATGTTGCAGCTGAATTACACACAAAGCATTAGATTGGTTACCCAGAATGAAAGTATCAGAAGTCCTCTGGCATCTACTAAGCAGGGATGAGTTCTGGCGCCTGTCTCACGTGGTGACTATAGAATGGCTGCCTCTAGAAAAGAAGCTATTCAGGGCGCATCAACTCCCATGATTCTACTTTAATTTTCAGGCGTTATATGGGAAAATAAAGGCTATACAAAAAGGGAATGCTTTTAAAAAAGCTACAGTGTTCTGTCTGTTAATTAAAGAGGGAGTTGAGCCAGAGGTTTTGGAGAAAGATCTGAGCCATCTCTGGCCAAACCCTCTGTGGATAAGCCATGGGAGAGGCAAAAAAAAAAAAAAAAACCTCCCCTTCTCAA
>QLTV01002929.1:443192-457136 GCA_003457575.1 Thermophis baileyi | reverse complement strand
AAAATAGCAATAGACTTATATACTGCTTCACAGTGCTTTACAGCCCCTTCTAAGTGGTTCACAGAGTCAGCATATCGCCCCCAACAATCTGGGTTCTCATTTTACCCACCTCAGAAGGATGGAAGCATGAGTCTGGAAGCTCAAAAGACTAAACCTCAGGTCCCGGTGAGCGATCCAGATTAATCCTAAATCATGATGCACCTGGCTTGATTTGGCTTAGCATGTTACATGAACCCCATCAGTTCTGGCTTATTCAACACAAATGGCCAAGCAAATCTTGGCTTAGCGGGATGTGAAAATCCTGATAATGGCAGGCAGTGAAGTTGAGGGACTGACATTGCTTTGGAGAGTGATGACAAGACGTGAAGCTTTTGTAACTACGTGTATTGGAGGAACACTTGAGAGTCCTCCATGTATTCTCAACATGACTGCTTGCATGGCCAACACAGCGGTCAGCTTTCCTTGAGTTGGCAACATCACCTACCAAGAGTTGGACGAAGTGTAAACACCTGAGATCTCACCAGCTGCTAGATTATTGGAAAGCACAGACAGTACAACCCTAAGGCCTATTGAAGAGGCATCTGGAAAGAGTTGGGAAGCAGACGAAGCCATGGGGAATGTTGAGGAATTTGGAAGACTGTTTTAGACCCATTTCAACCATTTGTCTACTAAGTGCAAGGATTTCCATCAGACAGTTACAGAATTACCTGCTCCATTTTAGCTTGAGACCCCACAAATCCAACTTTTTTTTCCTTTCTCAACCAATTTTATTACATTAAACTAATGAAAATATATCAGCATAAAATGGTGTCAAATACATCATACGATTTTAAAATATGAGAAGCACAGAACTGGGACCTTTGGCATGCAAAGTAGGTACTGCCCCACTGACTCCCACCTGCTGCTCTGCTCAACCCCCCAAGCTGAAGGAGAATAGCAAATGCTGGAGCAACCAAGCTAACAATGGCGTTGGTTTGGATCTTCTCATTTGTGTCCTGTGTCAAAGCTGACTCGCTTTCTTCGTTGCCTGCATCAGCTTCCAGCTTGCAGTTTGCCAAACGGAAATGGGAGGGGAGGATTTTGGTAAATTCCTAGGGTGGTGGGACACTAAAGGAATGCATGAGAGCCTACTGCCACCACAAAGGAGATACCCACCAAGGCCAAGTTCTTGGAGCTACCAACCGGCACAGAATGTTTTCCCAAAACAACAGTACTGAGTGTAGTTGGTGGAAAATGAACTGTGGGCGGCCCATGGGTGAAAAGGCTTTTTTTTTTAACCTATGTGGGTTTTCATGGGAAAACCTCAGAGCTGACTTTGCTTCTGCTGTGCCTAAATGGATCTTTCGATAAAGTTTTCCTCTTGGTAGTTCCTACATGCCAGGGGTTTCTTTTTTTGGATGTGGGACAGTTGACATCCTGAATGGGATTCTCAGTTGAAATGCCACCTCTTGCCCTTAACAGCCTCTTTTGTGTTGACTGTGATCTTGGTGGTTTGAGGTACGATAGTTACATTCTTAATGCATGGAAGTGATGATCTAGAGATGTATGCCAACCCAGAGTCATGATTCTTGAGTTTGGTAGCCTTATAAATTGGGAACAATTGAGAGAGAGAGAAGGGAGAAGGGACACCACTGAAGGGTACATCTTGCTTCATCTAATTGTCAAGACTTTGAATCATTGAGTTCCCATAGAGTAATCTGCTCCCATTTCCACGATCATTTGATGGTGGCACAGAGATACCAAGAAGTCTTACTAATCTGACCCTCCTCTCCCCTGCCTTTCCTTTTCTTTCGCTTGTGATTGTCAAATAATCCAAGATTGTTCTTGACCGCCGGTGGAGGAAACTTAAATAACTGAATTATTCGGCCAACAAAAAGTTTTGAAGCCTCAGGTATTGATATGCCTCCTACAGAGTTATTTCTAAACAATCTAAATGAACAAGAGGCTATTCAGCAGAACGCTTCCTTAGGTCACTGACTGTTCTCGATGTTAGTTAGGAGAATGTTTTGAACATTTGATAAACATGTCTTTTTCACAACAATATATACTTCCAGTAGTTCATAGAACTGCTGGTCAAGCAAACTGTTGTGGCCCGCCAGCATCCCGTGCTGGTGATCATGGATCCCAAGGACGATGAGGCGGTTGGGGCGAGGTACCATCAGCCCGGGCACCTGGCACCCGAGTCAGAGAGCGAGGAGGCTGGAGAGGACTCGGCGCCAGAGGCAGGGATTCAGCCAGGGCCTTCAGAACCTCCAGAAGCTCCCATACGTGAAGAGGAAGAAGAGGAGGAGCCGCTTCTCAATGCACGGGCGCGCAGAGCTGCCAAAAGGCAGGAGGTGCCTCAGTGGAGGAGGTCTCCTCGGGAGTAAGGCTTGGGACTAATTGGCCACTCCCACACTTTATTTTGTTTTCCACCACTTCTGAGATGTTATTAGGAGATCTTTATTATAAGTAATAGAACAGTTTTTTGCAGTTTGTGTGTGCGTATTATTGGTGGCTCGTCGCTGGGGCAGAACACAAACATCTGGGAACTGCTGGTCAGGATTATAATTTTCCAGGAGATGGAAAACATATCTGGTCATTGTGATTTGGAATATTTCAGCTAAATCCTCCATACATTTGGACTGCAGTTCTCTAACTTTCCAGTAGTGATTATACTCAATATTTTGGGAACTAATCAGCACATATGAAAGACCTCCAGGTTATGGAAAGCTGCTTTAGATGACATAAACCCCTGTTTCACAGTAGTAAGAGCATAGATGTGAAAGGGTCAACCTAATCTCCAAAGCACCTGAAGGCAGGACAAGAAGCAATGGATGGAAACTAATCAAGGAGAGAAGCAACCTAGAACTAAGGAGAAATATCCTGACAGAATAATTAATCAGTGGAAGGACTTGCCTCCAGAAGTTGTGGGTGCTCCATCACTGGAGGTCTTTAAGAAGAGATTGGACAAGCATTCATCTGAAATGGTATAGGGCAGTGATGGCTAACCTTTTTGCCGTCGCATGCCAAAAGCAGGGGGAGCCCGGGGGGTTGCGCATGCGTGTGCCCATACCCATAATTCAATGCGTCCCGCCCCCCGCGCATGCGCGTGTGACCCCCTGTTCTCCCCGCTTTTGGCATGTGATGGCACGGTGGGCCCGTTTTTCGCCCTCCCCAGGCTCCAGAGGCTTTCTAGGAGCCTGGGGAGGGCGAAAACGCCCCCCCTGGAGGCCCTACAGAGGCTGGAAATGGCCCATTTCCCGACTTCCGGTGGGACCGGAAGGCCTGTTTTTCCCTCTCCCCAGGCTCCAGAGGCTTTCTAGGAACCTGGGGAGGGCGAAAACAACCTTCCCCACCCCCCGGAGGCCCTCCGGAAGCCAGAAATGGTCCATTTCTGAACTTCCGGTGGACCAGGAAGGCCCAGTTTTCACCCTCCCCAGTCTCCAGAGGCTTTCCTGGAGGCTGGGGAGGGCGAAAATGGCCTCCCCCATAGCCCCAGAGGCCCTCCGGAGGCCAGAAACACCCTCCCAGAGCCTCCGGGCGAGCCCTTTACTTACCTCAAAACGGGCCGCTGGAGACTCCTGGGAGGGGAGGGGGCGTGGCCAGCCGAAAATCAGCTGGCCAGCGCACGCATGCGTGCTGGAGCTGATCTACGGCAATGGCTCTCATGCCGGCAGATATGGCTCCACGTGCCACCTTTGGCACACGTGCCATAGGTTCGCCATCACGGGTATAGGGGTTTCCTGCCTGAGCAGGAGGCTGGACTAGAAGACCACCAAGGTCCCTTCCAACTCTGTTATTCTGTTATTAACATCAGTTTCTTTTCCAGCTCACACAGTTTTAAGCCCAACTTCACATATATATTGTTTTGTTTTAAACCTGGCTTCTTGGGTTGATATGTGGCCATAATCTTCCTGGAGATTATGAGAGTGGAAATGTAAGCCATTTGGAGGATACCTGATCATGGAAGCCCATTTTAAACAAACATTCCTTTCCCCTGCTGTAGCTTGGCTACAATCTAGTTTACTGCTTCCAGCTTGATTTCTTTTTCTCTGTCACTGACTAACTTGGCTCTCCCGTTTAAATTTCATTTGCCTTCCAGCCCTGAAGATGAAAATAAAGGAGGTGAAGAAAGAAAATGGGGACAAAAAAATCATCCCCAGGAAGAAAAAGGCTTTGAAATTGGGCACCATCAAGAAGAAAGAACTGAAGAAGCTCGTCTTGTACCTCAAGAATGGGGCAGACTGTCCTTGCCACCAGCTGGACAACCTCAGCCACCAGTTTCTCATCATGGGTCGGAAGGTCAAAACCCAGTATCTGCTGACGGCCATCCACAAGTGGGATAAAAAGAACAAAGAATTCAAAAAGTTCATGAAGAAGATGAAGACTCCAGAATGTTCCACATTCCAGTCTGTCTTCAAATGATCGGCTGGAGCTGGAGGAAAGGGGACATGTTTTCATTTTTTTTTTCATTAATAAAACTTTAATTTTTTTTTAATATTTTATATATATATATAACAAATATATATAACAGGCCCTGAACTTGCACAGACTGAGTGGGTGGTTCACGTAACATTTTGGCTTCTTCAGCCTTTGTGGATCCTGATTCTTCTGCCTTCTTCTCTATTTGTGCCTTTAGAGTTTTCTCGTGTTCTTCTTGCCTTTTCCTCTCTTCCCCCCATCCCCAGTTCAAGGGCACCCACTGGGGAAGGAAGAGGGTGGGCAAAGAAGTCAAGATGGCGTCCGTGATCATGTGATCAAAGTCCCACCTCTTTTTTGACGTACATTTTGTGACACATTAAAAAAAAAAAGAGTAAGGCTTCGATCATGTGGTTGCAGCTGCTATTTTTGATTTTCCTGCACCCCTCCCAATGTCTCTGTCCCAGTTATATCCTCATTAGGGAATGTTCAAAATATGCAAATATATTTATATACTTGTGTGTGTGTGGGGGGGGGTTTGTGCCCAGATCTCTCTACAACCAACTAGAAAAATCAGCCATCTGCAGCACATCTATTGTAGCTTTCTGTTTTTATATATAAATATATATATATATAAACCTGACTTTCTTTTTAAAAAATAGTATATATCACTTTTCACCTGGGTTTTTTCCCCCCCTTAAGGGACCATTTCCCAAGTCCTGCTTCATCCTTTTTCCTGGATTAGTTCCATGTAGATGGTCCATCTTAGTCAGGGATCATGTGATAGAAGGCATGATGATGTCACAATCCCACATAGATTTGGCTATGTAATGATGCTACTGTGTGATAGGGAGCCGAGGTGGCGCAGTGGTTAAAGTGCAGCACTGCAGGCTACTTCAGCTGACTGCTAGCTGCAGTTCGGCAGTTCAAATCTCACCGGCTCAAGGTGGACTCAGCCTTCCATCCTTCCGAGGTGGGTAAAATGAGGACCCAGATTGTTGGGGGCAAGAGGCTGATGACTCTGTGAACTGCTTAGAGAGGGCTGTAAAAGCACTATGAAGCGGTATATAAGTCTAAGTGCTAGTGCTAGTGACAATGATACAAATGGCAACATACAGTAAATCTTCACTTATTTTATCGGTATTTTTGCAAGGCATAGCCAAGAATTGCCAAAAAGGAGGTGTCCGTCTACATCTGGGCTGTCAAACTCACAGCCTGTGGGCTGGATGCGTCACGCCCACACCCCGTTTAGCGAAGGGGGAAAAAGTCCCGATACGTCACGTGACGATGCCGTGATGACGCGAGTTTGACACCCCTGGTCTACATTGTAGAAATGAAAAGAAATGGAAACAGCCCTAGATTGTTTCAACTCGGCTCTGAAGGATGTAGCAAGAAAATTACTAGGACTACCAAAGCATTCATTCATGTAATGCTAGTGGGTTTTATTGCAAGGAAGGTGTCTTTTTAAGATGAATGGTATTTTTGCCTATTGTGCAGAAATTGCTAACATGAACCTGTAGACAGAACCTCTTGAAAATTAGTAGAGATCTGTAGGCAGATCATTTAATCCCTAATTCTTCTTTCTGCACCCCCAAATAAGGGAAGGGGCAGAGAGAGAAAATTGAGAGGAGCATTCAGTTTCTTCAATAACCCAGTAAACAAAAGAGGAAAGAGTCATATAAGGACAGATCAAGAGACTGTATTTCAACAGATTAATTTTATTGTAGGGCATTGAAATTTGGAGGCACCTTTGCACAGGGGTCTCCTCCAGAGCCAGCTGCTTGGCCTATGAACTGTCGAGAATGTTGATATGATGGCCATGTGGGATTTTTGTCTAATTTGAGAGAGGGCTCTAGGTGTAAAGTGACAGGTTGGGGTTCTCAGATTCAATCCATTCTAAATTGAACCTCTGGTTACCCCCATTTGTTTGCAATATATTCGTAGAAACGACCTCCCAAGAGCCGCATTTTCGTTCGAAGAAACTTTTCTCCAAGTTGATCCCAGGTGAATGAATTCCAAAGGTCCTCTGAGACAAGAACTGGCAGAACTGGAAACTCCCCAAAATTGTGCACAGAGTCCTGGCATCTGCGAGCCGTCTTTTTGTCAGCCATTTATACCATATAAAAGAGGGAGGGGTGAAATGCTCCCGGTTTGCTCGTGCCTGTCGGTCGCCAAAGAGCCGGTCGCCAAGGTAGCGCGAGGCTCCACCCACCTGCCCGGATGCCGCCATTTGGGTTCTTTTACCCTCTGTGCATGCGCAGAGGGTAAAAGAACCCAAACGCTGGCGTCTGGGCAGGTGGGCGGAGCCTCACGCTACCTTGGCGACCGGCTCTACGGCGACTGACAGGCATGAGCGAACCGGGAGCATTTGACCCCTTAGAACGTTCCCCTGGAAAGAGGATTTTGAAGGGAAGATATTGCATTTAAAAAAAATCCAAGATCATATCAAAAGGTTTATTTACCCACAAATAATCCATATTGGACTTCCATAATGGTTGGCCAGAACCTTTAGAAGCTCTTAAATAACATCCTACTGAGAATGGCATTGAAAACCCTGTTCTTTCAATAGAAGAAAATAAACACAAAATAACAGGGTTGGAAGGGTCATTGAAGGTCTTCCAGTCCAAGCAGCTGCTCAAGCAGAATACCCTATAGCGTTCTGGACAAATGGCTATCTAGTCTCTTCTTGAAAACCTCCAGTGATGGAGTAACCCATAACTTCTGGAGGCAAGCCATTCTACTGATTGTCCTCACTGTCAGGAAATTTCCCCTCAATTCCTTGCTAAGTTTCCATCTGGTACTGATTGTCCTGCCCCCAGATGCTTTAGAGAATAAGTTAAGACCCTCTTCTTTGTGACAGCCCCTCAAGTACTAGAAGACTGCTATCGTGTCACCCTTAGTCCTTCTTTTTGTTAGACTAGACATACCTAGGTCCCTCAATCGTTCATAGTATGGTTTAGCCTCCAGACCCCTAATCATCTTTGGTTTTTCTTCTCTGCACTCTAATATTATCTAGAAGCATTCTGAATAGCACTCTTATGAACAACATTAACCATGGAAGGCTGGCAAAGGCTCCCCATATTATCAGTCAGCAGTGGTACTGGCAACTCCATTCCCTAACAGACTAACAGAGTTGGAAGGGACCTTGTAAGTCATCTGGTCCAACTCCTTGCCCAAGCAGGAGACCCTACACCATTTCTGACAGATGGCAGTCCAGTCTCTTCTTGAAAGCTTCCAGTGATGAAGCTCCCACAACTTCTGAAGGCAACTTCTGTTCCATGGGTTGATTGTTCTCACTGTCAGAAAATCTCTTCTTATTTCCAGGTTGAATCTCTCCTTGATCAGTTTCCATCCATTATTCCTTGTCTGGCCTTCAGGTACTTTGGAAAATAGCTGGACACCCTCCTCTCTGTGGCAGCCCCTCAAATATTGGAACTCTGCTTTCATGTCTCCCCTGGTCCTTCTCTTCACTAGATTAGCCATGCCCAGTTCCTGTAACCATTCATGTTTTAGCCTCTAGTCCCCTAGAAATGGGGGAGGAATCATCCATGGGCAGGGGTCCCTGGTGACACTGAGACCTAATTCTGTAGAGACTCCAGACTACTTTCACACAACCTTTTGGCTAGTTTCTGTAATTAATCTGGGTTTGGGGGCTGTGTGAGTTGCAAAAAAAAATGGGAGAGGGAGGAAAGAGTATGGGTGGTCAGAAAAATAAAAGATGGATGATCCTACCATCTTTCTTCCTGCCCACTGCTTACCTAACCCCACCTATAGAGTTACATATCATTTTCAGAAAAATGTGGCCCTTGACATAAGCTTACCCAACCTCATCCTGGATTGGATGGGTTAGCAGCAGAAATATAATTTCTTGCATAAACTTTCACCCTTTGCAAGGTGATCCATCTGGCATTAACACCTTCCCAGAAATGGAACAGGTTGTGACATAATGTGGAAAACGTAGTGATCCCATAAGGCAACCTTAAAATAGGGATATTTCTCATACCTGGCAGTATTTTCATTTTTGCTACAAATGCTGATATTTGGCCATAATTTGATAGAACTACAATGAAATATCACATGGCTCATGACAGCCATCTCTGTTCCAGCCATTTACTTAAGATGTAAAATATTGCGCATTACTGTCCTTCAGCCTTGCATGGAGTTAGATTATAGAAAGGAGCAAGATCCTTAGTCCTTTCCATGAATGACTCTATCTGAATTTTGTATTTGGTAGCTATCTTTTTTGCTTGTTTTCTTGGTATTTCCATCCCCTTGTTTCCACGCGCCTCTTCCTTAGTGGATAATTTTGTGGGTAAATGTGAGGCTATAAATCTCGAGAGATGTGAGTGGACTGGAGTTTGTGCCTTTAAGAAGTTCTCTTCTCTTCTGTTTTCATTTTTCTGCTGTTAACTGTTTTCTCTAAGGATAGCCACACTGAAGAAGAAGGGAAATACGGTATACCTTGAAGGAATCTTGCATTCTTTTTAGACCATTCTGGTATCTTTGCATGAAGTTCTAAAATAACCAGTGGTGAGGTTTTCAAACTCCAAAAGGCCATTGCAGCAAGTTAATCCTCTGCAGAAGGCCACTGATGGCAAATATATATATATATATATATATAATAATAATAACATAAGTTTTGTTTTCCAGTCTTATTTTGAAATACTGTCAGGTGCTATCCATCATGGATATTGGGGGAAAAACAGGAGGCTGGCTCATAATTGTAAGCTGAGAAAGAGATGAATCTGTTCCTCAGCCAACATAACAATAGTTTGAATTATGTTTTGCTGCCAGATCCTTACTTTTGCCGTTTTCTTACTCCCTGCCAATGTCACGTTTCCCAGACAATGACTTCCACTCTTTCCCCCAAAGGACACAATATTCCTTGTTATTTCAAATAAGCCACGATGTATAAAAGTTAGTGCAGATGTTTCTGACTTCGTCAATGCATTTCCATCTTGTGACTTTGCATCTTCGTTGTGCTTTTCTTCTTTACTGAGATTCTAAAACTTGGCTAAAGCAATGGCTTCCAGTCAATTGGGGATGGGGGGGTTGAGGATGTCGTGGGTGATGAAATGGCCACAAAAAGATACAGAAAAGATGCATTTCTGAAAAAAACAGAGAGTCCCTTGACAATTGAAAAGTAAAAGTCTATCCCCATCCTCAAAAGTTCTTGTCTTTTAGTGGTGTTGCAATGAAGCTTATTTCCCGATCGATGCTCCATTTTATAAAATTAAGAATGTTTCCCAATTCTTGCTTTCTTTTAACAAAGTTTATTACTAGTCTTGTGCATAGTAGATTCACACAACTGCTAGACTAGACTAAAATGGAGTTAGATAGTGGTTGAGCTTACTTATGGGAATCTACCATTGTTAATACTCCCTCAAGGTCTCTCAGACCATCTCAATGTGCCAAATAATGGTTTCTTTGGGTATTACGTATTAAGGATACACAACCAATATGATTTGTTAACCAGTTAAAGGTTTAGTCTGTTGCATGGATGATATGGGTTAGAGTTGAATTTGTTTCAGGTCTGTTTTATTGGACAAATTGACCATCTGCATGTTGTCACATTTAGGTTGGGTTCATACAACATGCAGTTCCCTAATCTGTCTGTGACTCATCTGAGAAAGTTCTTCCAAGTAAAAATGAATGGGATTACAGCCTTCAGGATTCCAATTTTCCTAAGAGATGCCATTGACAAGAGAGAGTAGTGTGGTGACCTAGAGGTGGAGCTCTCGCCTCACAATCAGGAGGCTGTGAGTTCGATCCTAGGTAGAGGCAGATATTTCTGTCTCTGGGCACAATGAGAATATATCTGCTGGAAAAAAAAAAACCCTCCGCATTGGCGACAGGACGGGCATCCAGCCAGTAATCACTCAGCTCCATTCAATTGCCCAGACTCCACCCTGCAAGGGATTATGGGGTCATTAAGATGATGATGATGCCATTGACAAGAGAGGGAATCTGCTTCTGGGATGCCATACCTGGCCTCCTTCCTTTCCCTGTAGGACAAATCTTGGGAAGTCCAAGTCTCCAGCTTACCTGGAAGATATAATCTCTGACTCCCAGCACTGACTATCAAATGACCTTTGGGGTTTCAGAAGAAGAAAGACACACACACACGGCAATCTCATTTCTCCCAGCAAGCCACACAACACCACCAGCATGGTCACTTCTGATGGCCTTCTCCCAATTGACTCCTTCTGGTTAATATCTATTAGGGGTTACGGATCAGCGGTGAAATCAACTTACCTTCCCTACCGGTTCGGAAACGCCCGGACCGGGCCGAACCGGTAGCATTTCATCCCTGTTACGGATCTGATTCATATCATTGATCCAACTAAGAATGCTGATGAGATCTTATTCCATCATTTCAGTAAATGTTTCATACAAAGAGTTTATTTTCCCTGCCCCTGTTCTTTGACCAAGCTACTCTTCCTAAATCACTGCTTCCTGATGAGAAACGTGGTTTTGTCTAAAATAGCTTTCCCTCACTTGATGGTCTCTAGTTGTCCTGATCCCAGGCCACTCATGGAGGGTCCCAGCAATGATACACATTTGAAGGAACAACCTGAATTCCCAAGATGAATCTATGGTTATTTTTCCTGACTTCTGCATGCCCTGATGGAAGTTTCGATCCTCTTGGCTTCTAAGTAATCATCACCACAATATTTTTGACCCCCTTCTGTGGTGTGATAGTATCCTTCTGGGGTACACAAAGAGGTATGAGATTGAAGGAGGCTTGGCATATTGAAGGCAAATCAGCCAGGTTGTCCAAAGTTGTTGCTAAGAAAGGGGGTGACACTTAGAAAGGGGCACAGAAAGAGGACTTGAACAGAAAGCAATGCTTGACTCTAACTTGGCATTCAAAGAATCACACTTGTGTCTGCAGAAATTCCAGGGGCAAGGAGATATGAGCCAACTTATAAAGGGGTAGAGTGTTCTTGCAGAGGGTGCTCTGACAGCTACAGCTTGTGATTTGATTCATTGGTTCACCTCTCTACCGTGCTAATGAAAACAACTACACCAATTAGATGTCAACGGCATGTTTAGCTGCCAGCAAAGCAATACAGAGTCTGGATCAACTTCCTCTTATATTGTGTCAATACCCTGGGAAATAAAGCCCCTGCTTTTCATTTTCAAACAAGAATGCATATTTGTATCGAATTAAAACTGCTTATCTGCCATTTCTGCATACAACTTTAGAGAGAGCAAGTATGTGTGTTTGTTTTTTCTAGCGCGTTTCCTCAATTATGTATTCGTTTAACTAAAGTTGCTGAATTAACCAGTCCCTGTATGAATTCTTTTTGGCGGGGGCGGGAAGTTGGATGGCTTGTTTTTGTTTTCTTTCACAGATGACATTTTCTATCTCGGGTTTGTTGTGTTTTGAACAACCTGCATGGCCTTTTAAGAGGCAGTGATTGAATCAGCTGTTTCAAAATAAATCTGGACAGCAACAGAACCAAATTGAAGATTGTCAACTCCCTCCCACCATTTAAAAAAAAATTAGTTTGAAAACAGAAAAAGACGGGGGATGGAGGCTGAGAAAACAGTGAAATAAGGATTAAGACTTGTGTAGCGTTACAAAATCAGTTTGATCAGATGTGACAATAGCACAGTTGTGTGTGTGTGTGTGTGTGCGCGTGAGTGTGTGTGTGTGTGTGTGTGTTTGTGCCAGCATTTCTCAACCTTGGCAACTTTAAGAAGCGTGGACTTCAACTCCCAGAATTCTCCAGTCAGCATACAACCATTCAATTAGCAACGGTTCAAAGTTACAGTGGCACTGAAAACAAGGATGATTGTCCTCACAGTTATGACCATTGCAGCATCCCCACTGTCATATGATCAAAATTTGGATGTTTGGCAGCCAGCATATATTTTTGATGGTCGCTTAATGACTTAACAATTACAGTGATTCACTTAACAACCATGACAAAAAAAAAGGTTGCAAAATTGAGTGTGACTCACCTGTTTGCTTAGCGATGGAAATTCTTGTGGCAGTTGTGATCATAAGTCAAGGATTGCCTGTAGCTCTTCAGGTGTTGCTAAATTCTAATTCTCACCTGCTTTACCATTGGTTAATACAGGACAACATTCAACCACACAGTTTCTGTGAATGGTAGGATGCCCATCATTTCCTCAAAATCATCCACAATCCCTGTCTCCAACCACCCATTTAAATAATATTTTTGGAGATGAAAAAATTGCTGAAATCTCCCCAGAGCACCAAATTTTGCTATATTACAACAAAAACTGTGCAACTGTGAATTTATTTACAATACTTATAAACTAGCCCTCAATCATTCATTCTCTGACTGCAGAAGTCAGGGAAACAATGAAAACCAATATATTGCTATTGGTTTAGCACAGGGGTGGGTTCTAACTTACCTCGCTGCCGGTTTGCTTCCTCCTGTGCCGCGTGGCCGCGCCTCGTGGGCGTGCGCATGCGCAGTGCAAAAAAATAAAAAAAATTTAAAAAAAAATTTAAAAGCCGAAAACAAGATAGTGACGCATGCACAGTGCTGGAAACATGGCTTCTGCGCATGCACAGAAGAAAAAAATAAAATAAAAAAAATTCAAAAAAAAAAGATGGCGGCGCCCACGGACCGGCGCCGACCGAACCAGATCCGTGATGTCATCGTGACATCACCAGCGGGTCTCTACCAGTTCGGGTAAACTGGTCTGAACCGGGAGGAACCCACCTCTGGTTTAGCACTTAGACTTATATACAGCACTCTCTGAGCAGTTTACAGAGTCAGCCTATTGCTCCCAACAATCTGGGTCCTCATTTCATTGACTTTGAAAGGATGGAAGGCCGAGTCAACCTTGAACCAGTCAGGATCGAACTCCTGGCAGTGGGCAGAGTCAGCCTGCAATACTGCATTCTAACCACTGCGCCACGACTCAGAAAAAGGCTCTGGCTTTTTAAATGTTTTATCTGGGCCAAAGAGATGACTCCCTCACTGAAAAATAGAATGGTTTTAAGGACTTTCTGGAGAGTCAAAAGGCTAAGGACTGGGCATCCCTCCAGGGACAGCAAGCTCAAAAGTTGCAAAAGCTCCTCTCGAAAAGACTTGGTTTTTGGTCCACATATTTCTCCTTTGCTTTCAGAGTAGAAACTTCAACAAGTTCTTACTGGTTGACTAGATGGACACAATCATTACTAGCAAGGCGGTTTGATATTCCCTACTGCCATGCCATAGATGGTTTTAGAGCAAGTTGCCAGCACTTTGAGTTGAGCTTCAAATTTCAAAGAACTGTTTAAAAATACCTTCGCACAACTGAAGAATCCACCACTTTTGACTATCTGCTTTTTCTGGGCTAGTTGGCTTATTGGATTGACTCACTGACATGTTTAGCCCCTCGGAAGTATTTTATGTACTGCTTATACAGCAATTAAAAATAAAGATGTAATTGCATATAATATGTTTGCATTATGCACAATAGTTAGACAGCAAGCACAAATCTGTTTAGAATAGAATAGAGTAGAGTAGAGTAGAGTAGAGTAGAGTAGAGTAGAGTAGAGTAGAGTAGAGTAGG
>QLTV01002929.1:431875-443135 GCA_003457575.1 Thermophis baileyi | reverse complement strand
TAGAATTCTTTATTGGCCAAGTGTGATTGGACACACAAGGAATTTGTCTTGGTGCATATGCTCTCAGTGTACATAAAAGAAAGGATACATTCGTCACGGATGTATAAGGTACAACACTTAATGATAGTCATAGGGTACAAATAAGCAATCAAATCACATTAGGAAACAGTCAATATAAATCGGAAGGATACAAGCAACAAAGTTACAGTCATGCAGACATAAGTGGGAGGAGATTGGTGATGGGAACGATGAGAAGATTAATAGTAGTGCAGACTTTGTAAATAGTGTAAATAAATAAAGTAAATAAACTTTGTAAATAGACTTTGTAAATAAATGCAACGAAAAAGGCTCGCTTACTACAAATAGGTGTGAGAGAGGTGTGGCAAGGAAACATTTTTAAAGACACTTGGATTTAACTAACTCATTGTAAGTCTGTCTGGAAATGTAATCTTATATTTTTTTCAAGGTTATCTGCTATCCCACACTAGCATTAAAGATCCCCGTTTAAAAGCCATGTGGTTCTTCTTTGGTTGGTCAGCTAGATGGAACTTGACAGTATGGGGGGGGGGAGAGGTATTTTTAAACTGGGGGAAGAATGAAAAGGATTGAAATGTGTTTGAAAGAGCGCATGGACTGTAGACAGATTGGCTGTAGATCAGCTACAGAGCAGACAGACGGCCTGAGAGATAAGGAATGATAAATATAAAAGGGTATGGGTTTAATGGAGCATCACACAAAACAGAGCAAACCAGGTGAGCAAAATTGTAGCAAAATAAATCTTTCTCTCCCCCCCCTCTCTTTTCAAAGCGATCCTGCCTAAACAAATTCTAGGTGAAGAATGAGATGCAAAGCAGAGACATTTTTTAGATGTCTAACCTGTTTTTAAGTGGGAGAGTGTCTTAAATTCAAAGCAATCTTCCCTTTTGGGCAAGTGTGATCATTATGACCTTTGTAACCACAGTTGGATATTTGAAATACGTCAGAGGTGGGTTCCTGCCGGTTCGGACCGGTTCTTTAGAACCGGTAGTGGGAATTTCCTCTCGCTCGCCGAACTGGCAGCGATGGCCGGCTGGACACGCCCCTGAACCGGCTCTTGCGGTGGTGCCATAGGCGCCGCCATCTTGTTTTTTCTTCTGCGCATGCGCAGAACCTGGGTTTTTAGCACTGCGCATGCATGCAGCGCGCAAGGTGCGTGCGCCCGCATGGCGCATGAGGAAGCGAACCGGCAGCGAGGTAAGCCAGAAACCACCCCTGAAATACTTGTATATTTCCTTAAGATCACAGAAGTAGTCATACATACTGTATGTACAAACACACCCATTCCCATGAAGCTTTTCTGACTCCCTTTTGCTTATTTTTTTTATTGGTTCCCATATTTTAATCTTGTGCTTGAATACTGATCTTGTGTTTTGTGCATTTAATAAAAAGATGATGATAGCAGCAGATATTTCTCTCTCTGGGCACAATGAATAATTAGCTGCGCTGAACTCTGTATTGGCAACAGGAAGGGCATCTGGCCAGTAAACACTCAGCTGCATTCAGTTGCCCCAACTCCACCCCGATGTAAGGGATTACGGGGTCATTAAAAGGGTCATGTGTGTGTGTGTGTGTGTTTACTCTGCTAGTTGTAGCTGACTTTAGGGAGCAATACTCATCTTTGTTTGTAGGCCATTGAGCCAGCACAGTCTGAAGACGTTTCCATGGTCATGTGGCTGGCAGACATGATGCCGCAGCACAGAGCGTGTGGCAAAACACGGAGTGCTGTTACCTTCCCATCAAAGGGTACCTATTTATCTACTCGCATTTACATGCTTTCAAACTGCTAGGTTGGCGGGAACTGAGGCAAGTGACAGGAGTTCACTCCGTCATGCGGTGGTAGGACTCGAACTGCTGGAACACAGACCTTCTCCAACATCTTTTAAGCCATTGAGCCACCTCGCCTCTACAGGCGCTGTAACTGTACTGAATAATAATCAATGGGATGAACTCCATGCCAATAGGAGTGAAGAGAAGATTATAGTTGGATAAAGAGCACCCAATACCCATCGCTCACTCTGAAACGTCGCTGACCTTAAAACATTCATTGTAGACTAAACATCTACGCTGATCTTGCTCCCTTTCCACATTAACATTCTCGGAGGAATGCATGTTTTTCAAAGTGTGGTGGTACATCTCAAAATACTCCAGAGCCCTTGTAGCTTGGCAGAGCACTCCTTGCCCATAATTACTCTAACCCCGAGTGTTGGAAAGTTTACACTAGTTCTCCCTTTCCATTTCCTCCACCAGCCTTCTCGTTTTCTTGAAATGTTTATTTAATAATGCCAAAAAGAGCTATTAAAGCTTCCTGGGGTTAAATATTTGCTAAACACCCTGTCAGTACTACTCCATTTGACAATGCTTGGGTGACAACAGGAGAGACTAAACTTTTAGTGTCTCTGAGGACAGTGAGAAATTGGCTCTTCAGTTTTTCTCAGCGCCTCTAGAGATGGTCCCAGTTGCTCCCCAGTTGGATGGAGTTTTGGGGCCAGAGTGATGGACATCAAAGAGATTCATCCAGCAGACCCAGTGTTGGTTAAAAGAGCAAGGTGACCAAGATGTCCTTTGTGGGCACAACTGGTTTTAATTAAATCATTTGATGGGGCCCCAGAGAAGGCTGGATGGATTACACTTTGAGGGATAACCTCATACTTTGATCTATTATCAACATCTCTGGGAATCAGTTCTGGGAGATGTTGCTCTAATATAATGTCATAGCCCTGAGATATCTCAACACATCAACACAATTTTAATATTGAGAAGGGAGCAGGTTGGGGGAAATGGCTTTATCTAGTTTTACATCAGATTTGTCCAGAGGCTACATTTGAACAAAGATGGCTGGGTCCTAAGAGGCTACTGCTTCACTGGAAAAAACTGAAAAATCCAGAAGCAGTCTGCAAAGGACAATGGATACTGTCAGAGTTCTGCAGCGTGACTAGTATTATGAGATAAACCCAGGAGCAAAACACAGCACACAGAACACAGAGCCTTTAGATAATTAACAGTGGTTTATATACAACTAAATGTATACATACATATACATGGTAGATACCTTATCATACAGCTACGGACACAGGGAGAGCAATGAGAGAGAGAGATATGCCCTCTAATGGCCACCTATATATAGACACCTCTTAAAATGGTAATAGTCTTGTGTGGACCCCATCAGAGTCTTAAACCGTCGATGTCAAATGCTGAATCGTTCCTATTGCATCAGCTTACATTGCATCGGCTTTACATCTAGTCAGCTCTTAAATCACAATACCTTAACAGATACCCTATATTGTCGACTTCAAGAAAGGTTCACCTTAGTATCTTGGAAATATTTTGGAGGCAGCTGTGCTTTAGGTTATAGCAAATATCTACTTTCCTCCCTGCATGCTGAGATCAACAGGCCATAATTATAAACAGATAATTGGTCCATTAAAAAGAGTCATTGAGAAACTTAAAGTCCAGTCCTGTCAAGATCATTGTCATTCTCACAACTACCTTAGAACCCCTCATTTCTGTTTCTTGTGTACACTTTATGAAAGGACTTTCGAGGGAAGATTTGTTGCTTTGATTATGAGTTCAGAATTAAATTAAATTCAAAATTAAACCCACAAGAAAGCTGGGCCTTCAAGAGTGGTTCTTGCCTTCAGTGCAAGATTATAAACTCAGCTCAATCAATAGGATCCCCTGTTTTTTAAAAAACTGGATGAACAATAGCTTAAGATAAAAGCTTTTAAAGAACACGGTGCTAAAGGAAAATATATTTACTGCGAAAAGAAAAGAAAAATGGATGGGAAGGAAGGAAGGAAGGAAGGAAGGAAGGAAGGAAGGAAGGAAGGAACGCGGGAAAGAGATCAAAACAACAAAAAAAGAATAAAAAAAAAAAAAGGAAGGAAAGAAGGAAGGAAGGAAGGAAGGAAGGAAGGAAGGAAGGAAGGAAGGATCGAAGGAAGGAAGGAAATCAAAATCTCAGTGTCTCCTTTTGGAAGGAGGCTGTACCTTTGTCAGAATTTGAAGCAATGAGACATTGAATATGTGTGTGAGTGTATAAAATTTTTATAGATCAAAAATCAAGTTTAAAAAAAAAACCCTATAAAAATTACAGAAATTTCAAATTACAGGAAAAATAACTCACACACAAAAATAAAGGGAAAAAAAGAAACAGTATTAACAGTCATGTTTTAAACATCTAATATTCCAGTAAAATATCTGTGAAGCAGCCTCAAGAGAGTTTCTGGAAATATAAAGCCACCCCACCCCAAAGATTTGCTCAGCTCTACTAAGCAATAGCCAGAATCACTTTGGATGACTGTTCAGTGATCTTCCCAACGTCTTCAACTGTTTTGTCCAAAATGACTAATTGAGATGACCATATTTATCAATGTGCAGACTTACAATGGGCCAACGCAGTCTAGAAAGGTTACAATTCGTATTGTGTCATTTTAGCAGAATGCAAAGTCTCCCTCGAATTAATTTTATAGTCTGTCCTTGATGATTTGCTGGAATGCTTTGAACAGAAATTCTGTGCCAGTAGAGTTCCAGTGTGATGCACACACGTGACCCCCTTCGCTGCCAATTTTCTTATTGACTGAATTTCAATCCCTTTCAGTTGATAGCAAAAGTCATTCTCATTCTAATTAGATACGTAGATGCTTTCAGAGTTTATTGATGCATTGTCCAAAATATTAGGGGAAGTCAACGCCTGACAGGAGAGAAATGCCCTCTTTTTTAAAAGAAAACAACAACCAGAAACAAAAGTTTGCTCTACTCCATTCTAGAGATTCAAGCTTCTTTATCTTCCCACAAGGGTTGACACATTGCATTAATTAAAGTTTTCTTAAGCCTTATTCAATTCAATTAATGATTGAATAAACCACATCTGATTAAGCTTGCACAAGGCATCAAGCCATAACCTATAGTTTCCAAACCACAGAGGCTGGCTTCCTAGAAAATACTAAAATGTAACAATGACGCTTAAGAGTAATTAGGCTACCATCTCTGGGCTGCAAAAATTGAAATTCATTTTAATTCAATCAAACATTTAACTGATTAATGAAGTGAAATAAACCAGAGGAAAAGTTGTCTGTGAATGCTCTTTGGAATGTAACCCCCATGTCCCACTCTAGTGTTGAGTGATCCTAACTCAGAAAGATCCTGTCCTCTTTTTCTATTCAACATGAATGCAACCATATTATTTAGCAGGGGAAAAAATTACATAGACTAGTATGCGAATTATTCTAAATTCTAACAGAAAATTTGGTGTCCTAATGGGAATGGTCCAGGAAACTCCAACCAAAATCAACCAGGAAGACTAGCATCCTATAATGGATTATAATCCCATGGATCATTTAACTAGGATGTCGGGATATTGGATTTAGTAGCTGGGACATAAAATATACAATAAGATACTGGCTGGGATAATCTGAAGTCCACACATTTTTAAATGGCTAAGCTGGAAAACCTGATCTAGACCAAGACCCTGCTCAATGCAAGGATTTATTGAACCATCCCCCACTGTTGACTATCTAGTTCTTGTTCAACTTCCATTGAGAATGAGTCATGGCCATGCTTGTTGGACCAACTGATGCACCATTTGCCCGATGAACATCTCTTCCAGTCAGAAAATTCCTTCCAATTTTCTCCCTAAATGTGAGAATTTAGAATAACTTTATTGTCACTTTGAATGTACACTAATCGGCATACATTAAAATGAAATTTTGTTCATACAGCTCTCAAAGGGTCTCCATCTCTACTATACATGACATAAACATTACTAAATCAATCAATCAATCAATCAATCAATCAATCAATCAATACAATAGGATATTGAATGTAGTAGCTGGAACAGTAAAGTATACAATAGGCCAGAACACACAGGTGTAGTTGATTACTTAGAGAGCGCTGATTCGTGCATGATGCAGTCTGCGCTGTGATTGGTTGCTGTATGTATGAAGGGGGAGTTTCCCTTTTTCCCCACCTTTTTCTTCTCTGTGTTGTGTATACTGTTTAATTTACCTCATGATACCTCATGATGTTCCTGTGTCCCTCTCTATCTTGTGTTCTTCCTTTCTGAATGATAAATATATTTATATATATATAAGACAACAAGTTTGTGTCAGTGTCTCCGACTTCATCTGGACAGCTGCTGCCCAATTCCTTGATATACAGTAGGACATGTCATTTGTATCGCCATGGGAATTACAGATAGTTCTTCATTATAACCACAACCGAGACGGGAACTTCCATCATTAAATGGTGGGCTCCTTAGGTGTAACACCATGTAACTGCACCCAATTTTATGACCTTTTTTTTTGCCATGGTTATTAAGGGTCCCTTGGGAGTTGGGCGGCATACAAATTTAATATATAATAATAATAAGGGAACCACCATGGTTATTAAGCGAATGCAACTTCCCCTATTGATTTTGCTTATTGGAAGTCTTATTGATTTTGTCTTATTGAAGTCTTACTGAACTCATATTGATTTTGCTTATTGGAAGCACCAGAAGGCAAGACAAGAAACAATGGATGGAAACTAATCAAGGAGAGAAGCAACCTGGAATTAAGGGGAAACTTCCTTACAGTGAGGACAATTAACCAGTGGAACAGCTTGCCTCCAGAAATAGTGGGTGCTCCATCACTGGAAGCTTTCAAGACGAGTCTAGACAGTCACTTGTCTGAAATGGTATAGGTTCTCCTGCTTGAGCAGGGGGCTGGACTAGAAGACCTCCAAGGTCCCTTCCAACTCTATTCTATTCTATTCTATTCTATTCTATTCTATTCTATTCTATTCTATTCTATTCTATTCTATTTTCTATTCTATTCTATTTTCTATTCTATTCTATTCTATTCTATTCTATTCTATTCTATTCTATTCTATTCTATTCTATTCTATTCTATTCTATTCTATTCCATTCCATTCCATTCCATTCCATTCCATTCCATTCCATTCCATTCCATTCCATTCGTCATCTGGAAAGATCACAAATGGTGATCATGCAATCCAGGATGCTGCCACCATTTACAAAAATACATGTTGGATGCCAAATGCCCCGATCGTGATCACATGACTGCACTGATGCTACGATGGTCGTAAATCAGATGGAAATAAATCACTTTTTCAACACCATCATAATTTTGAACAGTTGCTATGCAAACGGTTGTCAGTTGAGGACTACCTACAGAGTAAGGTTGCAGAGAAAGAAACCTTTTGTTTCATTTTGTTCCATTTCTTCCCCATTTCAGCTTTGACTTGTGAAGCTAGAAACTGATAAAGCTGACCCATCCATCCATAAAATCAGAGGTGGGTTCTTACCGGTTCTATCCGGTTCTTTAGAACTGTTAGTAACTCGTCGATGACATCACGGAGCCGGTTCTGTCGGTGTCTCCATGGGTGCTGCCATCTTGGATTTTGCTTCTGTGCATGCGCAGAAGCTATTTTTTGATTGTTGCGGGCGCGCACGCGCACGACGCAACCATGAGCGAACCGGCAGCAAAAGGATCCAGAACCCACCCCTGCATAAAATCTTTACGTAGATCATTGATCCATAATTGCAAACAGGGCTCTTTCAATGCAAGCAGATGTATCTCCAACAAAGGAGAATATTTGTAGCTCAGGGTTGAACTGAAGGGTCTTTCATGCTCTCTGAGCTTGGTTGTTTTCTTGCAGACGCTTCATTACCCAAACTAGGTAACATCATCAGTACTAGAGAAAATCCATTCCTTACTAGCACTGATGATGTTATCCAGTTTGGGTAATGAAGTGTAAGAAAACAACCAAACTGAGACACAACAAAGGTCCCTCAGATATATCTTCTTGCTGAAATGCGAAAGCTAAGCAAAAAGGCAAGATCACCTTCCCTATTATCACCCACGATTAATTTACATGAAGAAATTAATACAAGATTGTATTAATCTTGACTCTAGAAAGAGTGCAGAGAAGAGCAACAAAGATGATTAGGGGACTGGAGGCTAAAACATATGAAGAACGGTTGCAGGAACTGGGTATGTCTAGTTTAATTAAAAGAAGGACTAGGGGAGATATGATAGCAGTGTTCCAATATCTCAGGGGCTGCCACAAAGAAGAGGGAGTCAAGCTATTCTCCAAAGCACCTGAGGGTAGAACATGAAGCAATGGGTGGAAACTAATCAAGGAGAGAAGCAACTTAGAACTAAGGAGAAATTTCCTGACAGTTAGAACAATTAATCAGTGGAACAGCTTGCCTCCAGATGTTGTGAATGCTCCAACATTGGAAGTTTTAAAGAAGATGTTGGATAACCATTTATCTGAAGTGGTGTAGTGTTTCCTGCCTAAGCAGGGGGTTGGACTAGAAGACCTCCAAGGTCCCTTCCAACTCTGTTATTCTATTCTATTCTATTCTATTCTATTCTATTCTATTCTATTCTATTCTATTCTATTCTATTCTATTCTATTCTATTCTATTCTATTCATCTACCGTTGACCTCACCCCATTCCTAAGAGTTCTGTAAAGGGCGTGCATAAGCGCACCAACGTGCCTACCGTCCCTGTCCTAATGTCCCCATGTATTTGTAACCATCTCATGCATACATAACCATGTTTATACGTTTTACGTATTCACAATCATGTTTATATTTTTTCTGTAATTTTATATATGCTTGACAAATATCTCAGGGGCTGCCACAAAGAAGAGGGAGACATGATAGCAGGGTTCCAATATTTGAGGGGCTGCCACAAAGAAGAGGAAGTCAAGCTATTTTCCAAAGCTCCTGAGGGCAGGACAAGAAGCAATGGGTGGAAACTAATCAAGGAGAGAAGCAACTTAGAACTAAGGATAAATTTCCTGACAGTTAGAACAAATCATCAGTGGAACAGCTTGCCTCCAGAAGTTGTGAATGCTCCAACACTGGAAGTTTTAAAGAAGATGTTGGATAACCATTTGTCTGAAGTGGTGTAGGGTTTCCTGCCTAAGCAGGGGGTTGGACTAGAAGACCTCCAAGGTCCCTTCCAACTCTGTTATTTCTATTTCTAAATAAAATAAATAAATAAAAAAGAAACAAGAAGGACAAATTTGGTTTGGTTTGGTTCTCTTTTTCCTGAGCAGAAACAAGAAATTAAACTCCTGCAGAAGAAGGATCCCCTAAATGATGAAGGGAAATGAAACAGCACAGAGGAACAAAATAGCTTAGGGTCATTTAAAAAAACATACTCACCTCTGGTTTTCTTTTCAAACCCCCCTGATTCCCATATTTAACAATCAACTTTGGTTTTTTTGTGGCAAAAGTAGCAACTGAAAGAGAAAGAGACAAGGCTGGCCTTGAAAAGAGGGTGAAATATGGCTTAGCAAAGGTCAAGGTATCAAACGGACATATTTTTTCCATTAGTGTCCTACTTCTCCGCAGTGACAAAGCAATGTTAGTTTCAGAGGTCTATATTAACATGTGCAAAAGAAACAAAACCTGAGAGCTACCACCCAGCAAGTTGTGTGTTAGAGCCAGACAACAATGGCCCCAGGCAACTGAGCGATGTAAGAGGGGCCTCTTGTCCTAAATTACGTGGAGCCTTCAGACCTCTACCCCCCCCAAAAAAAACTCCCCAAAGCTGTAGATTTCTTTTAGGACAAGAGCAGAGATCTCCAAGGGCCAGCTAAATGTTGTTGTACGTCTCGTCCTCCGGACCACATACCTCCAACATCCAGTAAAAAAATGAAAATAAATTAAAAAATAAAAATAATTAAATTTATTGGAGGAGGAATCACAGAAGCCTTGGGATTTCTCTTTTGTTCGATGTACAAGAAAAATGTTCTAAATTCCCAAGTCCTGGAATTTGAGAAATGTTTACTTCCATTTTTAACTTGGAGTAAGCCGGCTCCAAAACATAGCGAACCAATTAAAGACTAGGTTGCAACACTAAGATATACTTAATGTAAAACGGAAACAAAAGGAATAGCTGCACTCAAGATGTATTTGGCCAAAACTTTATTTTTCTTTTCAACCCAATTCAAAATTCTTACCCAAGACTGCAGTCCATTGGAATGCGTTGAATTAAGAGAAAGGCAGAAAGATTTACTGCTAAGACATTATCTCCCTTAAATAATTATCAAAAGAGCTTATTCTTGGAAGAGCGAAAATTAGATTTTCCCAGCAGTTAATTAAACTCTAAAACCATTAGGCTCATTTCCACTAACTTAAATAATTTACTGGTTCTGATAACATCTTTTACATATAGTACTAGGCAGTAGTGGCAGAGGTGGGTTCCTCCCGGTTCGGACTGGTTCTCCTGAACCGGTAGTGACCCGCTGGTGACGTCACGATGACGTCACGGATCCGGTTCGGTCGGTGCCAGTCCGTGGGCGCCGCCATCTTTTTTAAAATATATATATATATTTTCTTTTGCGCATGCGCAGAAGCTGAGTTTCCGGCACTGCGCATGCGCAGGAAGGAAGTGAACCGGCGGCGAGGTGAGCAGGCTCGGTCCCTTCACAGGGTTGCTTTTCTCTGCGCCTGAGAAAGATCAAAAGGTGCGGAGCCGCCTAGAGGTAAGAAAATGAACCACTGAGGGAAGGAGCCCCTGAAGCTGCTGGCATTGCAGCCCCCCCCCTCCCCGTAGCTTGGAGCTCCAAGCGGAAGAGGTCCTCGGCTGTTGCAAAGAAGGGGCAGCTCTGGGTGCTCTCCACTGGCTGTTTCTTCCCCTTCACTGTTTTTGCTGGGAAACTTCGTGCAGCACAGTGAAGTGTAGCAGCCATGAGCTGCATTTCCTCGAAGTCAAATCCGGAAAGATCTGGCTGGGGAGGGGTCCCTCCATCCGCCGGCTCAAGGCAGCGGGCTTAGCTGCAGCCCAGATGAGCCGAGGAACTGCAAGGAGCCTCCCATGTGTTGCACCCCTCTCCCAGCCTTCGCCCACGCCCCTGTGCTGCCAGCGTCTCCTGAAGCCGCCGCCGTTGGAGCCGCAACAGGGACGGGGGGGGGGGCGTAAGCTGGGTGCCCGAAAACGGCGGGGAGGTGCGGGCGAAGGCGGGGAGCAACACACGGGAGGCTTTTGGGTGTCTGCCGTGGCCGCTAGCATCCGCCTCAGATCCCGCGGACACGCCACTTTCTTCCTTCTCCCGCTGCTGCTGCTCTGGTGCGAGAGAGAGAGAGAGAGAGAAAGAGAGAGAGAAAGAGAAAGAAAGGAAGAAAGAGGAAGGAAAGGGAGAGAGAGAGAGAAAGAGAAAAGAAAGAGAGACAGAGACAAGGAAAAAGAAAGAGAAAGAAAG
>QLTV01002929.1:368836-393403 GCA_003457575.1 Thermophis baileyi | reverse complement strand
ACAATCCCTGTTGTATATATTTTATTTTTATTTATTTGTCAAGCATGTATATGATTACAGCAAAGTATACACATTAATATGAGTATATAATAAGTACAAACATGGTTTTGAGTACATATTTTTCGAATACATGGGGACTTTAGGACAGGGATGGTAGGCACGCTGGTGCACTTATGCACGCCCCTTACAGACCTCTCAGGAATGGGGTGATGTCAATGGTAGTCAGTTGAAGGTTAAAAGTTTGGGGGTTTGGGGAAGAAACTACAGAGTCGGGTAATGTATTCCAGGCATTGACCACTCTGTTGCTGAAGTTGAATTTTTTGCAATCAAGTTTGGAGCGGTTTACATTAAGTTTGTATCTATTGTGAGCTCGTGTATTGTTTCGGTTGAAGCTGAAGTAGTCATTGATAGGCAGGACATTGTAGCATATAATGTATTGTAGCATTTTAATTTTATTGAAGCATATAATGTATTGTAGCATTTTACCCACCTCGGAAGGATGGAAGGCTGAGTCAACCTTGAGACTGGTGAGATTTGATCTGCCAAATTGCAGGCAGCTGGCAGGCAGCAGAAGTAGCCTGCAGTACTGCACTCTAACCACTGCGCCACCATGGGAAAAAGAGAAACTCCCCCTTTATGCTTACAGCAACCAATCATAGTGTAGATTGCATCATGCATGAGTCAGCGCTCTCTAACTAATCAACTACAATTGGGTGTTCTGGCCTATTGTACACTTTACTGTTCCAACGACTACATTCAATATCCTAACATTTAGGGAGAAAATTGGACGGAATTTTCTGACTGGAAGGGATGTTCATCGGGCAAGTGGTGCAACAGTTGGTCCAGCTAGCATGACCATGACTCATTCTCAATGGAAGTTCTCAAACAAGAGCCAGATAGTCAACAATTGGGGATGGTTCAATAAATCCCTGCGAGCAGGGTCTTGGTCTAGATCAGGTTTCCCAGTCTTAGCCATTTTAAGATGTGTGGACTTCAAATCCCAGAATACCCCAGCCAGCAATACTGAAGTCCACACTTCTTAAAATAGCTAAGAAACACTAGTCTAGGTTATCTGTAAGATCTTTTTCAACATTGTGTTCTATAATTAGATGAAGGATGAGGATTATTTCAATTCCCCAAATCCTAGGATTGCATTTGTAGAATTATCGGCAGGATAGAGGAAGAGGAAGAGGAAGAAAAAATAGAACTGTTGGGGCTGCCACAAAGAAGAGGAGGTTAATCCATTCTTCAAAGCACTTGAAGGCAGAACAAGAAGCAATGGATGGAAACTAATTGAGGAGACAGCCAACCAAGAATTAAGAAGGAGTTTCCTGACAGTGAGAACAATTAACCAGTGGAACGACTTGCCTTCAGAAGTTGTGGATGCGCTATCACTGGAGGCTTTTAAGAAGATGTCCAATTTGTCCAGAATGGTATAGGGCAGTGATGGCGAACCTTTTAGACACTGAGTGCCCAAACTGCGTGCGTGCGCATGCCCAAACGGAAAGGTGCGTGAACGTGCGCATGCGCGGGCATATGCATGGACATGAGCGCATGCGCAGCAGAGACCCAAAGGCCAACTGACCGGTGGGAGGCAGGGCATCCCAACACCGGCAGCGCAGCAAGAGGTAAGAGCTTTTTCTTTCATGAGCTTCTGTTTCATCGTTTGCAGGGAAACAGAAACTCATGAAAGAAATGTCATGGAGATCTGACCTGGGGCGACGGTGCGTGTGCCAGCAGAGAGGGCTCTGCGTGCCACCTTTGGCACACGTGCCATAGGTTCGCCATCATGGGTATAGGGTCTCCTGCTTGAGCAGTGGGTTGGACTAAAAGACCTCTAAGTTTCCTTCCAACTCTGTTATTCCCTTATTCTGTTATATTGTGGTTCTTCAGCTAAGAACTTGTCCAACTTCATTTACTGCACTGATGGGGTACATGGAAGGTGATGGATGGATGGTCCCTCCTGGCTTGCTACATAAAGGGGGCTTCCAAGAAAATGAGTTGCTGATTAGGTCTGGAAGGATCAGGTACAGTCATTCACCTTTATAAAGGAATTCTATTGGGTTTGGAAATAGATAAGCATCTCCTAGGCTTCCTTCTCGTCACGCCTGATGGATGTGTAACAATAAACAATGTGTGAGGCTCAGAGCCAGAAAACCCTTCAGAGAAAAACAGGTCGGAGTGACTTGGCCAGATTGAAAGCATGAAGCTCTCCCCCTGCATTGATCCTACTGGCTGAATGAACATTGAGATTGTGAAGTGTGGTTCTTAATTAAAGTGTACATTGCTGGGAACCCGAGATAATGCACAGTGTTCCACATAACGTAAGTTGTGGTACCAACAGCCATAAATATGTCCTCAGTTCAGAGCTCCCTTGTTCTTTTTCAGTCTTAGCTTCTCCAGTTCATGGGGCAGATTTAATTAAAAATTGGAGGAAATGTGTTCGTCCATTTAGGGATAAATAATAGACGTATTGTAATCATTTTTGAAATTAGGAGACAGCCAGCACTGTTTTCTTCTTACAATAGAAAATGCCGCATGTTTTCACAGAAGCACCTGCTCAAAGATTGATGCTTCTTTGCAGCCCTTCCTGGAATGACCCCTTGACCTTGCTATTTCCAGGAAACACTACAAAATAAGAGCCGAGGTGGCGCAGTGGTTAGAGTGCAGTACTGCAGGCTACTTCAGCTGACTGCTAGCTGCAGTTCGGCAGTTCAAATCTCACCGGTTCAAGGTTGACTCAGCCTTCCATCCTTCCGAGGTGGGTCAAATGAGGACCCAGATTGTTGGGGGCAATATGCTGACTCTGTGAACCGCTTAGAGAGGGCTGTAAAGCACTGTGAAGCAGTATATAAGTCTAAGTGCTATTGCTATTGCTAAAAGAGGAGCCATGTCTTCCATAAAGTCCATTTCCATTGTTTCAAAAAACAAAACCCCCAAATTTAAAACAATCTTATCCCTCTCATGAGTTTTATTTTCTTTATTTACTTTGGGAAAAGATGAAAGCTGGCTCTATAATCTCAAAATGATCCACTGTGGTCAAATCTCTCAATCTACAGGATCCAAGGTGGAATTCTTTTATGCTTCTTTTTTTTAATTGTAAGTGGATTTGAACATGCGCTGGAAAGCCCTCAAGCTAAAATCTGGGATCTCTGCCTCCCCAAACATTCCAAGAGTCCCATCTCACATGGCCAGGGTTGAGGATGTTGGAATTTGCAATTCAGCAACATCTGAATGCAAACCTCAGCACCTCCAGGTCCAGCTTGACAGATCCTCCAAGATTTTTTTCTGCAGCCCAGTCAATATCATAGTATAAGATTGTCCTTGTGCCAAGCCCCAGCCTCTGATATTGCCTGGAATCCATACTATAAATCGGACATTAATACAATTGAGCGGGTCCAGAGGTATTTCATGAGAAGAGTACTCCACTGCTCTGCTCACAATAGAATACCTTATGCCACCAGGCTTGAAATTTTAGGCTTGGACAACCTAGAACTACGCCGCCTATGATCCGACCTATGCATAGTACACAAAATTGTCTGCTACAACGTCCTACCTGTCAACGACAACTTCAGCTTCAACCGCAATAATACACGGGCAAGCAATAGATACAAACTCAAGGTAAACCGCTCCAAACTCGATTGCAGAAAATACGACTTCAGCAACAGAGTGGTCAATGCCTGGAATGCTCTACCTGACTCTGTTACATCCTCAAATCCCCATAGCTTTAACCTTAAACTGTCTACCGTGGACCTCACCCCATTCCTAAGAGGTCTGTAAGGGGGCATGCATAAGCGCACCAGGGTGCCTACCATCCCTGTCCTACTGTCCCCATTTATTTGTACTCATTTCTTGTATTCATGTCCATGTTTATACTTATACCTGTTATATTGAACATGTTTGACAAACTAAATAAAATAAATAAAGTAAAATATCGAGATAGGCTCTTATTCTCAGGGAAATGCAATGCTGAACAATTCCTAATAGATTTATTTTACATGGAAAATTGTTGAACGCTTGGTGAGTTTTATTGTGAAACCCAAAAGATGAGGGTTGATCCTGCATAGAAGCATTTCAGGAAGGTAATTTAAGCCAGGGCATTCCAAGAAGTCCCATCCCTTTGATCCCAAAGGCTTCTTGGAATGCCCAGGTTCTAATAGACTTCCTGAAATACTATTTGGTGTTTTGTTTAATGCAGGTCGTGATTGTTTAAACCGGTATTTTCTGATCTTGGAAACTTTAAAATGTGTGGACTTCAGACTCCCGGATTTCCCCAGGAGATCTTCCAGTCCACACATCTTAAAGTTGTCAAATTTGAAAAAGCTTTGGTTGAAATGTTTCCACAGAATGTTGATTCTTAATACCGTTGAAGGTGCCTTGTTTTAAACTTTATTACAAAGGTACATCTGTTCAGCACTTAGAGTTGACTACAACTGAAGTGGCCTGTAGACCCAAGGAACAGTAATAATAATCAAATAAAGCAGCAGACAAGCATGTTGATAATTTATGTCTATCACATTTTGAGGGTTGGCAGGTCAGAGACCAAAGAACCAAAACATAGGCATGAGTAGCCATAAATCAGTTTAATCGTGCCTTCATGTGTGGATCTGACCTTTTGTGCCCGACACTTCTGCCTATAATATAGAAATCTCCAGACTGGCAGCCTTCACTTGGGAACAAATAGATAAGGCTCCAAGTAACCTGGGGAGAGCTCAGTCCTATCCATTTTGCAGTTGCACAGAGATTTCAGGTTAATGGAAGTCCTCCTGCTTGCCAGTTTGGGGGCCTCCCAACACATGTTGTGCTTTCCTTTCTCTATATGGCAGGGTTCCCCCAGGGTTCCTTCCTTGGCAACTTTAAGACATGTGGACTTCAAGTCCCAGAATTCCCCAGCTAACATGGCATCAGAGTTTGTGTGTGTGTGTGGGGGAGGGGTTGATCAAGGGGTGAGTGGCAATATTTTCTCAAAGCTTCTGCTCTTCCAAGCCAGTTAAAAAAAGAGAGGGCGACAGAGACAGGGGTGGGTTCTAACTTACCTCGCTGCCGGTTCGCTTCCTCATGCGCCGCGCATGCGCGCGCGCATGCGCAGTGCTAAAAACCAAGCTTCTGCGCATGCGCAGAAGCAAAAAACAGCTTCTGTGCGTGCGCAGAAGCAAAAAACAAGAGAGCCAGTTTGGGGGCGTTTCCAGCCAGCTATCGCTGCCGGTTCGGCGAGCGGGGGGAAATTCCCGCTACCGGTTCTATAGAGCCAGTCCGAACCGGCAGGAACCCACCTCTGGACAGAGAAGGAGTGACCCAGCAGCTTTCTGAACACAAGCCATGGTCTGTTGCATATTACAGGTAGTCCTGTACTTACAACCATTCGTTTAAGTGACTGTTCAACGTTATAGCAGCACTGAAAAAAAAGTGACTTACACTTACAGCCGTTTTTCACACTTACAGCCATTGCAGCATCCCCGATGGTCACATGATCAAAATTTGGACGCTTGGCAACTGGCTCATATGTATGATGGTTGCAGTGTGTATGACGGTTGCAGTGTACTGGGGTCACGTGATCCCCTTTTGTGACCTTTTGACACGCAAAGCCGATGGGGAAGCCCGATTCATTTAAGAACCGTGTCACTAACTTCACAACTGCAACGATTCACTTAACAGCTGTGTCAAGAAAGGTTGTAAAATGGAGCAAACACTCACTTAGCAACTGTCTCACTTAGCAATGGAAATCTGGGGCTCAATCGTGATTGTAAGTCGAGGACTCCCTATAAAGATGCCGAGATGCTTCTTTCCCTTCCAGGAAAGAAAGAAAAAAAAAACAATAGAAAAAGTAAAATGCTGATGGGTTTTCCAAAACCGAAGGAAAATGTAATCTGTTTTTTGTTCAGTCCCTGGGAAGGGTAGGGAACCTAACCCAAATTCCTTTCCATATCACTTTTACCTCTTGAATAGAAACAATGGCTAGAACAACACCCCTGCCCTTGCAATACAATCCTAAGAGGAGTGGGGGGGGGGGGAATCCCCCACCCAACTTCCATTCTGGGAACCAGAGACTGACATTTCTTTTCAAAAGGTCTTCTTGACCTCTTTCTTTGAATGGGGCAGCTCTTTTCCTCAAATGTTCTTTTCACCAGCATTGGCCAACAGCACCCTTGCTAAGAGATCGAATAATCTAATGCTGCCTGGGAAGGAAGACAAAGGGCTCCCACTGGGGGGGGGGAGGTAGGATAAAATGGGAAGGTAAGACACCTGGGGGAGGGGAGTGTTGGAGCTTGCAAGATGCAAAGCTCTCCACCTGGCTTAACAAAATGCAATTGTCCTGTTGACATGATGTTGTCAGAAGTTGTGGGAGCTTCATCACTGGAGGCTTTCAAGAAGAGATTGGACTGTTAGAGCCGAGGTGGCGCAGTGGTTAGAGTGCAGCACTGCAGGCTACTTCAGCTGACTGCTAGCTGCAGTTCGGCAGTTCAAATCTCACCGGCTCAAGGTTGACTCAGCCTTCCATCCTTCCGAGGTGGGTAAAATGAGGACCCAGATTGTTGGGGGCAATATGCTAACTCTGTAAACCGCTTAGAGAGGGCTGTACAGCACTATGAAGCGGTATATAAGTCTAAGTGCTATTGCTATTGCTATTGCCATTTGTCAGAAATGGTGTAGGGTCTCCTGCATGGGTGGGGGGGGTTTGGACTAGATGACCTACAAGGTCCCTTCCAACTCTGTTAGTCTGATGTGCCACATGTAAAAGCAATACACACATTAGGACTTATTGCCATTCAGAAAACTCATGGAGACAATGCCAGAATTCCCCGGAAGGCTGAATCACAAACTACCCAATCTGGTCTAACAGATTGTATTTCAGCAGGACCCTGAGCCCACATTCATACAACAGACCAAGCCTGGTTAGCACTAACCTTGCTTAGGGTTTGTGCCTTGGAGGTGGCTTAATGTGCAGGGTGATTCCATCTGGATCATTTTTATGCTTTAATGAACTACGCAAACCCACAGAATGTGTAATTTGAAATATTTAGGACCAGGGACAAGTTACGTAGTTGTGCAAAGCTAAGCCCTGATTTAAATCTAACATGCTGGACCTCTCGGACAACGCGGGAGAGGCACAAGCAACATCCTGTAATCTATTAGAACTGTGATGGTGAACCTATGGCACGCGTGCCAGAGGTGGCAAGCAGAGCCCTCTCTGTGGGCACATGCGCCGTCGCCAGCTGGTCTTCGCGGGCGCCGGAATGCCGAAAAACGGCCTGAAAACGGCCCGAAAAATGGCCAAAAAACAGGCAGGCACGCGCCGGCCAGCTGGTCTTCAGGTTTCCAGTGCTCTGGTGCGTGCGAAGACCAGCTGGCCGGTGCACATGTGCGTGCCGGAAACCCGAAGACCAGCTGGCCGGTGTGCACATGTGCAGCGGCCAGCTGGTCTTTGGGTTTCTGGTGCTCCGGTGCGCGCACGTGCATGTGCGTTCCGGTTTGGGCACTTGGTGCCGAAAAGGTTTGCCATCACTGTATTAGAAAGAAAATGTGGAATCTTTTTGGAAATCCACCCCAGCTTATTAAAATCAACCACTAGATGGAAGACTTCACTTAAAAACCAGTGTACATGTTGAGGCTCTCCTTAAGAAAGAGATCTAGGCTATATATGCCTCTGTGGATAATCATGTCCTTGAGAAAACTGCTCTGAGTTCTGTGAATAGTTTTACAAATATTTCAAAGGGAGAAACAGTGGAAGGAAAGCAGATATTGGAAAGTTTATCTGGATTTTTTAAAACTTTCCTTTCCTTGGCAAAGTAAAGGTTATAAGACCCAGTTTGTGGGTTGCATTAAGTCGTTATTTAACCAGGGTTTGTTGAATAAATCACATACTTTGTGCATGGAATTAAGCTATAGTTTGTTTAAGCCGGATTTGTAAAAGCACTCACAATTGGCTGGGTTTACACAACACATTAACCAAAATCTATACAAACTTTATTATGGCTTAGTGAGATGTGTGAATCCAGCATGTACGGCTATATTGTATAAATTGAGCCCAGCAACATCTAAAGTGGGTTGGAGAGATAAGTGATTGAAGGAACAATGTGACAACCAGATAACATGTCACTGAAAATAGAACAAAAGTGTCAGTAAACAAGAAAACTCAGGTTCGTCAGGAATGTCCAGAGGAGTGGGTCAAAAAAGTCAAGATGGCAGTCTCCACATGAGGAAACCCTCCACTTTTTTCCACCCTTTCCATGGCTAATTTTGACCTGCAAAAATGATATATATCCTAAGTAGAGTTACAAATGAAGAAGTCATGGTTATAATTTAAATAAAATAGAAGTGCGAGTTTTGAGTGCACATAGACAACTGAAATAGTGATACTAATATATTGATAAATTGACATTAACATACGAGAAATATATAATATGCACATAAGATGTATGTAATATCTAGGATACGTTAGGCTGCTTTATGAAATTGGAATTTGTCTTGTGATTTGTGGTGTTAGGTTTGTGTTTTTCTTTTTTTTTGTTGTTGTTTGTTTGTAGTTTCGTTTGTGTATTTATGTATATATGTGATTATGTACATATGTATATACACATTATATGTTTGTTCCTTTTTTAATACTTTTCAATAAAAATTACTTTAAAAAAAAAAAAAGAAGAAGTGGGTAATCTGAAGATACTACTTACTTCCTGAAATGTTTAGTTGTGGCTCTGTGAACTCTCCAAAAGTTTTTTTAAATTTTTTTTTTTTACCAAAGTGTAATTTTTCAGATAATTGGAAGGGAACATGGTTAAATCCATGGCTGAAGAGCAATAACCTTGGCTATGTGTAATCTTCATTACATACAATTTTAGCTTTTCTTTGGCCCTGCTTTTTACCTGTTTGGGTGCAATCTGAGATGCACCGCAAAGAGGCTGAAAAAAATTGCTGAATTAGGAATAAAAAGCATATTCCCAGAATGCGGGAGCCTGAAAGCAGGTGAGAAGTTTGCCTACTGAGCTTGCTTTCTGCTTAGATCAGAGCTGTCCAATCTTGGCGATTTTAAGATTTGTGGACTTCAACTCCCAGAATTCCCCAGTCAGCATGGCTGGAGGGGGAATTCTGGGAGTTGAAGTCCACAAGTCTAAAAGTTGCCAATGGACACCAATGGCTAGCCTTAGCTGTTCCCAACTTATGGGCAGTTTCCAGCTTCTGAGAGTTCTTGTGGAGGAGACATCACATTCAACTCCAGGATCCTTTTGAATAGAGGATTCCCATCTGTGAAGCAGGTCACGGGGTCTTTGGCTGGCTAATGCAACGCTTCATAACTCAGCCCCCTGCCAGGAATCCCCATATGGCATCTCATTGCTTGTCCTGGAATTGGGCGGCTCTGCAAATAGCTCCAATCTTATTTTTCCAGCCTCTGGAGAAGTGCGAAGCAAACCATTTCTCTTGACTGTGTTAGTCTGAGTTGATTGCATTGTTTTCAATAAATTACAAGGCACGAAGTGACTTTTGCATTTGAACCTGCCATCGTAAAACACACGGGGGCAGGGGGAATATTTTATCCCTGCTTTTGACAATTGCATGACATATTTCATTGATTAAGCTGAATCCGGAGACCCCTGAGGCCTGAGAAAACGATTGGTATTTTCACACTCGGGCTTTAGGCTGGGTTCCCTTAACTGACTGCAATGCAGCCCAACACAGTTTTAGCCTAAACCAGCAGTTGACCTCATTAGCCAGTTTGGTTGAGAGAGATGGGAACTGGGTCACTCACTACAGCTGGACATAATGGAAGTTGAAGTCCAAAGGCATCATTGGAAACAGCTGATCTATGAGAATGGAATCAGAACTTCAAGGAAAGGTAGGGAGCAGTGGTGAAATCCAATTTTTTTTTACTACCGGTTCTGTGGGCGTGGCTTGGTGGGCATGGTGTGGCTTGGTGGGCGTGGCTTGGTGGGCATGGCAGGAGAAGGATAGTGCAAAATCCCCATTCCCACCCCACTCCAGGGGAAGGATACTGCAAAATCTCCATTCCCACCCCACTCTGGGGCCAGCCAGAGGTGGTATTTGCCAGTTCTCCGAACTACTCAAAATTTCCGCTACCGGTTCTCCAGAACCTGTCAGAACCTGCTGGATTTCACCCCTGGTAGGGAGGAAGGGTCAGAATTTCATTCCTTGGGTCAAAACTGGCCTAAGCCATGATTTCTCACATTTGAAGGTTTAGCTAAATCTCTTTCCTCTCAGTTTAGTCTTGAAATGGGAGAATAATAAAAGGTTTCACATGTAGCTGGAACAATGAGTTAGCATGCAGTATCATTTGGACAGATGAAAACCCATCCAGGATTTCAGCCAGCTAGCTATCTTCTTTTCTAGGGATTCTCCATACACCAATCTCAGGTTATTACCTTTTTCCTCATTCAGCAGCCTCTCAAATTTCTGTGATTATTATACCCATTTGGATTCTTAATTTTTTTTAAAAAGAATAATAAAGTAAAAAATTGAGACTTCTACAATGTGCAGTCCTTGTCTCCTATTTCTTAAAGCTATCTGGAGAAATGAAGATTCCAAACACAAAGCTTACTCAGAGGAGTAAGCTCTTTTGTATAATGGATGTGTCCGGGAGAAAGCATTTATCCCTCATGGCTACTTTCCTAAAGGGCCCCAATTGTGTAATCCTAACGTGTGGCTAGTTGATGGTTTAACATGTCATGAAAGCCCAGAGAACTCGGTTAATTAAACTATGGTTGAGTTAATTACAGGGAAACACCCATGCAAACATGGGCATAGTTTGTGTCTTAGTCATATTCAATATATCCTTGACTTCTGCCACTTCATTTAACAAAAGAAAATGACTATAAGAGCTGTGGTGGCACAGTGGTTAGAATGCAGTATTAGGGGCTAATTCTGCCCACAGCCAGGAGTTCGATCCTGACCGGCTGAAGGTTGACTCAGCCTTCCATCCTTCCAAGGTCAGTAAAATGAGGACCCAGATTGTTGGGGGCAAGAGGCTGACTCTGTAAACTGCTTAGAGAAGGCTGTAAAGCACTGTAAAGCAGTATATAAGTCTAAGTGCTATTGCTATTGCTATAAGGCAGTGATGGTGAACCTTTTTTTCCTCGGGTGCCGAAAGCATGCAAGCGCACGCTATCACGCACACCTATGTGCCCACACCCATTTCAATGCCCCCCACATGCCCCGCCCCCCTGCGCATGCACACGTGACCCTCCCGCGCTGCCCTGTCCCTGCACATGCACGCATGACCCCCCTCCCCCATTTCCCGACTTCTGGTGGGCCCGGTAGGCTCATTTTTCACCCTCCCCAGGCTCCAGAGGCTTTCTTGGAGCCTGGGGAGGGCGAAAACGCCGCCCCCGCCCCCCAGAGGCCCTCCGGAGGCTGAAAACGCCCTCCCAGAGCCTCCACGCAAGCCGAAAATCAGCTGGCCGGCGTGCACATGTGCGCTGGAGCTGAGCTAGGGCAACGGCATGCGTGCTGGCAGATATGGCTCCGCGTGCCACCTGTGGCACGCGTGCCACAGGTTCACCATCACGGCTATAAGGTAAGGAAACTTGGAACCGTTATTTCCCCCCCTGAATAGTGATTTCTTTTGTTATTTTTAGGAGTGCCAAATATCTGATTCCATGTCTTGTTTATCACAATTAGACAGCAGGAAAGGATGAGTGAATTGGACAGTTGAATCAGTTCAGTTCAGATTTCTAAATCATTTTGGAAAATAAACTTTTGTCCATGCCCAAGCAGCTGTCAAATCATCAAACAAATCTCAAGCTTGGCAAACAAAGTTAGAGGCATCTAATTTGACTCCATGTTTCAAATGGTTTCATGACACATTTTGGGATTTGGAACTAAAGGGGAGGGCCCAAGTCTCCTTTTTTAAATAATGAGAATGATACCTGAGCTGAGAATAGTGATTGACATAAAATCATTACAGGAAGCTCCAAGGTTCAAAGGGACTTTTACCTGGGTCTCCCCCATCCAGATCAAACATCTTCAGAATTTCATTTCTACAGTTGAATGCTCAGTATCAACTATGCTATTTCTGGCCCCTGGAAACATGCAAGATTTTAAGTCCTTAGGTGGCTTTCAGAGACCCAAAAGACTACACAAAATAATATTGTTCCAGGGTTTACTGTAGTGTACAAGCCAGAAGGTCACCATTGATTCCCTCTATCCTCAGTTCAGCAGATATCAGATCTTTGGCCAGCCAGGTCAGACAAACCAGCTAGCTAGCTTATTTTAGAGATTGCCAGATCTTTGTGCTCTGTGATACAGAAGAAGTTGACAGTGTCTGCATTACAGAAACAACAGACAATCTTTCCTGAATAGTTATCTTGAATTAATACTGCAGCTCTTTCATTAGACATGATTGTTCATGACAAACTTTGGGGCATGATCTTATTGACTCTTGTGAAGCTTCCATAATCTTCTGAGGATTTGTGCATTTTTCAAGTTAAGTAGCTCTATAGGTTCTGGTGAAGTCAATTGCAATAAGATATGCTGACTTTGTTTCACCATTTAAATCAAACCGTTTGTTGAGTTCTAACTTCCTCTGTGCTAAAAGAGCTCAGCCAAGAATTATATGGAGCTCTCCAGGGTCCTGTTCGCTATTGTTACTGGTCTGATTTTAGTTTGTCTGCCCTGCTTGCTCTTCCTATCTTGAGGGTTTGTATGTGTGCACGCGTGTGTTTATATCCATTCTGATTCACGTTCCCTGGGAGTTTAAGGTACCAGCAGAATAGGAAAGATACTATTTTCTGGGAACTGAAACAAAAAGAGTTTTAATATGTCTCTGGTCTATTTTGTTGTTGTTAGTCGCAAAGTCATGTCCGACCCATCGCGACCCCATGGACAACGTTCCTCCAGGCCTTTCTGTCCTCTACCATCCCCCAGAGTCCATTTAAGCTCACGCCGACTGCTTCAATGACTCCATCCAGCCACCTCATTCTCTGTCGTCCCCTTCTTCTTTTGCCCTCAGTCTTTCCCAGCATTAGGCTCTTCTCCAGTGAGTCCTTCCTTCTCATTAGGTGGCCAAAGTATTTGAGTTTCATCTTCAGGATCTGGCCTTCTAAAGAGCAGTCAGGGTTGATCTCCTCTAGGACTGACTTGTTTGTTCGCCTTGCAGTCCAAGGGACTCACAGGAGTCTTCTCCAGCACCATAGTTCAAAGGCCTCCATTCTTTGGTGCTCAGCCTTCCTTATGGTCCAACTTTCACAGCCATACATTGCAACTGGGAAAACCATAGCCTTGACTATACGCACTTTTGTTGGCAGGGTGATGTCTCTGCTTTTTAGTATGCTGTCTAGCTTATTGTCTAGCTGTGTCTATACAACATGCTTAACTAGGTCATTTAAACACTGCTCTAAATCAGTTGCCTAGCAAACTGTACATTTGGTTAGTGCTCTTTGCATCCTATCATGTCATGCAAACTCAGCCCAACAGAGTTTGTGCATTGCACAAACCCCTCCAAATGGGTTAATCGCACAATCATGTTGTATGAGGATGTGTACAAGGAATCAAATTGGAATGACATCCTGGTGGGATGTTTCTGGACCTTTCTATAGCTAACATAACAAAACCGGCTTCCCAAGATTGGTTGGGAATTATGGGAATTGAACTCCCAATTCATTTGGAGGACATAAGTGTGGGGAAGATTGTGCACTGCTCATGAGTTTTGTGAATAAAAGATACTTCTGTTAACTCATAACTTCACCCATATATTTTGTAAGAAATTGGACCTAGAAACTTTGCAAAAAAAAAAAAAAGCCCTTTCAAAAATTAAGAGCCTCTGAAGATGCGGTTATCAAGACGTTGGTACTACTGTCTTAATAAGTCCTTTTTAATATCTTTCCAAACAGGCATAACATTATTTTGAAACAGTTGGGCATTTGTATTTATTTGTTAATACAAATGATACTACCTTGATACTTTGATACTACTGTCCATATCTTCTTTATATTAACTATTTCCCATATTGAAGGGAAAGATGAGTCTTGGAAACAAAAGAGAAACATTGTAGAGCTGTCTTTTAACCAGACTCCAACTGTGCAAGCTTTTTGCTTCGGTAGAAATTGAAGCTCACCATATTGAGACTTGGTACTGATACCAGCTGTAGTTTTCTGGTCTCTTTCATTTTTGATAGGCCTGGATTGCATCAGCGCTGAGGCAGCCAATACCATCTGTGGCTGCAGATGTCCCAGATCTTGGGAGATTCTCAACCTCTTCTATGCCTAGACTTCCAATGGTTTCTCCTAGTCATCATCATCATCATCATCATCATCATCATCATCATCATCATCATCATCATCATCATCAAGCACAAAATACTCCTTCTCCTGGTTTGGAGAGCCACATTTGCAGACATCTGTTGGGCATGTCTGGTCATAGGGCAACCCTTAAAAATTGCCACACGCTCCCATTTTTCCACATTCCACCATAAGTGTAAACATTTATTTTATTTTTATTTTATTTATTTATTTATTTTGTCAAGCATGTATATGATTACAGGTAAAGTATAAATATTAATGTGAGTATATAATAAGTACAAACATAGTTTGAGTACATATTTTTTGAGTACATATTTTTCGAATACATGGGGACTTTAGGACAGGGACGGTAGGCACCTGGTGCACTTATGCACGCCCCTTACAGACCTCTTAGGAATGGGGTGAGGTCAATGGTAGTCAATTTAAGGTTAAAGATTTAGGGGTTTGGGGAAGAAACTACAGAGTCGGGTAATGTATTCCAGGCATTGACATCTCCAAGCTAATCAGAAATATGGGAGCCTTCAAAGAATATCATAATGATTAATAACAGACCTTTCATCCTTGTCCAATGGTAGACTCTTACAGAGCCCAAATGGGAGATTGGGAGGAGTCTGGAAAAATTAAAAGTGGAAGGGGACCTTTAACGCACCCAGTCCCACTTTTAATTTTGTAAAAAGAGAGATGAGGGAGAGAAAATTCATGGTATGGAAGATCAGCCAAGTCACAGCTAGGTGGCAAAACCAAGGACCTAAGAACAGAAGGTTTCTTGAATGCTAGTTGGAAGCAAATACAGAACCATGAATAATAGGATTAATATTATATAATAGGAACAATAATAGGACTTTCCCAATCTTAGTTACAGTGAGATTTTTTTTGAAGCTCTTTCCCTCTGATATCTCAGGAGCTGAGCTGAACTGACTTTCCTGAGGTAATCTTTCAACTGACTTGTTCCCAGCTGTCCCACAATTTCCTACAGCCATTTTACTATGACATTCCAGCAACAAAATCGCTCTGACAGCTGTTTATGGGCTACAGCTTCCCTAAATCTGCCTTAATGATTTAAATCAGGAGTCATCAGACAAACACACATAATTAGCCACATCTGGTAGTTTGTCTGGTTTTGTCAGCTACAAGGCTTGGGCTTTGAGTATTGGACAAGATAGAAGGTCTTTCCTCAATAATATGTGAGCTTTGATATTCTTTGTGGGCTCCTATGTTTCTGATCAGCTTGGAGATTTTGATGCTTACGGTGGAAAGTCTAAAACATGAGAAAAATGGGAGCATCTACAGGTACTGTAGTTCTTAACTTTACAACCATTTGTTTAGTGACCATTTGAAGTTTCAATGGCACTGAAAAAAAAGTGACTTACATGTATGAGCGTTTTTCACACTTATAAGACCATTGCAGCATCCCCGTGATCAAAATTTGGATGCTTGGCAACTGGTTCATATTGATGACAGTTGCAGAATCCCAGGGTCCTTTTGAGACCTTCTGACCAGCAAACTCAATGGGTTGTTAGGATTCACTTAACAACCATGTTATTACTTAACAACTGCAGTGATTCACTTAAATGTGGGAAGAAAGGTCATAACATGGGGCAAAACTCGAGAACTGTCTTGCTTAGCGACAGAAATTTTGGGCTCAATTGGGGGTGTACGTCAAGGACTATCTGTACTACACAAATGTTCTCTAACACAGTGTTGTCCAAGCGCATGGAATGTGCATTTAATACCTTAATCTCCTTTCACTATTGGTTTGGTTTGTGACTGGGATATTATGGGTGGATCCTCCCAAGCCTGTGGAAAAGTATTACTAATGGCTAGTTTTTTGTTCCTGCTTTAGGCTGAGGTGGAGGAGGAAGACATGTGGATTTTGCAAAATATTGTACGTTTTTGAAAGAACACATAAACTGACATTTGAAATCCTTTTTAGTTCACCAAATCATTCGGTACAGTTTATGGATCAAAGGTGCATGCAAAGTTTATGGATCAAAGGTGCATACAAAAGTTATATACTTATGCTTTAAAATGTTCTGTCTTAAGGAAAATTTCTAGCAAAATATAGACAAATAACATATGGAGGTGTTGTAAGACATGGCTATGAAAATACACAGGAGTTCACTTGTAAACTTTATATATTTTAGGCTTACAAAGAAATGGGATAATTGGAATTTAATGCTGCAAAATTGAGAAGCTGAGAGAAACTGACTGTGAAGTGATAATTTTATTACATTATAATTGTAAAATTAATGAGAAAAATGGTTTTAAAATATGTATTTGAGCACTGCAATTTTGAATATGTCTAAGCCTGAAAATCTGGCTTCAGACCAACACCTGTGAGAGATTTTTCCTATAACTGTACTGATAAATAGACTAGCAGTTATCAGATCAATGAATGTGTGTCCTTCCTCCACAATAAAGCAAATTTCCAACCCATTTTGTCTGAAAATTTGGAAGAAATGAACAGGATTTTTGGTGCCAAAACTTGTCTGCATTAAGATATCTCCTTTGAAAGTAAGGTACTTGCTGGAATTGTGTGTGTGTGTGCTGTAACCTTAACTGTTCTTCAAAGATTGTATATTTTTCATCCTTGGGTTGTTTTGAACCTCTAGACAGCAATGTATCTTACAAATCTAAAAGGAAACTTTGCTAGTTAAACTGCAACAATGAGAATGTGAAACAACTAAACCACTTTTTATGAACGTCACTCATCCAAATGATAGGGAGGGCATTCACACATCTGCTATTTTTCAGTCATTCAGTGCATTTTCGTCTCTTTAGACCCATTCCTCCAAGATTATTAATAATAGCTTGAATTCTTGTAAGCTTCTGCTTGGGTTTTGTGTATATGTGTGTTTGGGTGTGCGACTACTTCATGTGATAAACAGAACCAGAAGCTTGCCAACCACAGTTTAATTTTATATGTTGACTAACCTGCATTCTTCAGTGATGATTCATTTTGGGTTTAGTAAACCATGATTTAGGTAACCATGGTACAAAGCATGTTGTCCAAACAATAGCCAGTAAGTTGGTTGTGAAATAGAATTCTGGAAGTTAAGATGAAGTCCATATGAAAATTCATTTCCAGGAAACAAACCAAAACAGTAGCTCAGTCATAATCAATTAGGTGTAAGGAACACTCAGACATAAAGAATGTTGCAATGAAATAATGAAAGTGTTAACTGCAAGAATGCTAACTAGGACAGAGGTGGGTTCCTGCCGGTTCGGGAATTTCCCCCTGCTCGCCGAACCGGAAGCGATGGCCGTCTGGACACGCCCCCGAACCGGCCATAGGCACCGCCATCTTGCAGCACTGCGCATGCGCGCACACCCGTGCAGCACGGGAGGTAAGCGAGGTAAGTTAGAACTAGGACAATAAAGAATTAACACGTAGCAGCACTGGGGATGCAAGACTATGCTAATACCGATATGCTATGAAAATGTGAGTCTATATATATGTGCAGAAATGAGGTGATAAGATGCCTGGGAAAGCCAAGGGAAATCATCCAAACCATAGAAAAGTGAAAGTTAGAATATTTTGGATGTGTGATGCGACACCCGGAAAAATACGGCATCATTCACTTAATCCTCCAAGGAAGGATTGAAGGCAAACGAGGTCCAGGCAGAAGAAGAACATCTTGGCTTCAAAATCTAAGGGACCGGTTTGGACAAAACTCAGCAGCCCTTTTTTGTGAGGCTGTTGATAAAAACAGGATCGCCAACATGATCGCCAATGTCCGATGAGGGATATGGCACAAGAAGAAGAAGATATATGTGCTGTGTGTGGATGCTAGATGTCTGTCTGTCTACATACACATACACACAGGTAGTCTTCAACTTACAACAGTTTGCTTAGTGACTGTTCAAAGTTACAACGGCACTGAAAAAAGTGACTTATGATCATTTTCACACATTACCATTGTAGCATCCTCATGGTCATGTGATTTACACTCTTGTGCTTGGCATATCCATCTTGTTTTAGGTCTCTCTCGTGGTCGCTTTTTATCAAGTGGGATCCATTCTATGACTGCTTTGCTCTACCTGACATCAGTTCTTCTTGCTCTGTGACCAGCCCATTTCCATTTCAATTCTTTTACTGTCTTGATGATATTGTAGATTTTGGTTTGTTCTCTAATCCATGTGCAGGATGTCTTTCTATCTTACCTTGGGTTGCCGAGCAGGTATCTTTCCATGGCTCTTTGCGCCACTTGTAGCTTTTGTGTCGATTGAGAGGTTAGTGTCCATGTTTCACTGGCATAGGTTAGAGCAGGTAGCACCCACTGATTGAAAACTTTTCTCTTCAGGCATAAGGGGGAGGTCCTTGAAAATTACGCTTAGCTTGCAGAATTCCCAAAAACCACATTTAACACACCGTTCAATTTCCTTTATTATATCACCATCCATTGAGATCTGTTGGCAGATACATATCTGCTATATGCATATATGTGTGTGTGTGTATCAATAGCACTTAGACTTATATACCACTTCATAGTGCTTTTACAGCCCCCTGTAAGTGGTTTACAGAGTCAGCCTATGGCCCCCAACAATCTGGGTCCTCATTTTATTGACCTTGGAAGGATGGAAGGCTGAGTCAATCTTGAGCCGGTCAGGATCGAACTCCTGGCTGTGGGCAGAGTTTGCCTGCAATTCTGCATTCTAACCACTATGCCACCATGGCTGTATACCGTGTGTGTGTGTGTGTGTGTGTGTGTGTGTGTGTGCACGCACTGTGTACTGTGTATTATAACTGTTTCAGATATGTTTTTTTATCCTTTGTTTTAACTTGAGGGCATGATTATCTTCACTACTACGTCACCTATTTTGCCTTATTAACAAATAAGTTAGAACCCAGACAATGAATCAAAGTCGAATAAAATGTATATTATATTTTACATAAGTTAACAAAGAAGGACTGTGACCCCTCCCCTTTCTGAACTCATCAATGCTTCTGGCACTGATAAATAAAGCAATTTTTGCTTCAGTGAGAGGGGCCTGGTCTCTGGATTAAACAAACTCAAAATATAGACTACAATTGGGTATCAGCAGTTGGATATCAGGAAAAAAAATTCTCTTTGCCTCTGGCACTGATCAATAAATAACTTTGTGCTTCCTTGTTTTTTTAAACAAACTAAAAAATTCCTCGCTTTTAACCCATAAGGGAAAAATCAGAAAAGTTCAAAATAGGGAGAAAATTTTCAGTTAGGAGTACATTTTCAATTTTTTAGTTATACTGTGCTAATATGCACTAATGTTTTGCCCATTTCCCAATTTTAAAAATGTAGAAACATAGAAACTTGATGGCAGAAAAAGACCTAGCGATCCATCGTGTCTGCCCTTTGAATTTTTTGGTTTTGTTATTGTCAGAGTAATGAGGATTTACATCAGCTGCCAGCTGATGTAAAGCTGATGCAATGTAAGGCTGATACAATGAAGATGAATCAGCATTGGTATTGCCAGTTTAAGACTATGAGGGGGTCCACAAAGGGTTTTTACCTCTTTAAGAGGTGTTTATATATAGCAGCCAAGAGAAGGCGTATTCTCTCTCCTAGTGTCCGGTATCCGTTGCTGAGTTCTCCGTGAAGAGATAAGAAGTAGCTTGATTGCTTATCAGGTATTTGCCTACCACGTATAGTTCTGTATATACCTTGTATATAAACCACTGTTAAATGTCTAAGGCTCTGTGTGCTGTGGTTTGCTCCTGGGTTGTCTCATAATAGTAGTCACGCTGCATTATTTTTAATTGTTTTATTTTTATTTTTTAAATTTTTGTCGGATGATGGACAGGTATTTATCTCATGCATGTTTAAACTCAGTTGCTGATGATTGACCCAACACCTCTGCTGGAAATTGGTTCCAAGCTTCCACTGCTCTTTCTGTGAAAGTCATATTTTTTGACATGACTTTTGAACAATGTCTGTATGTCCAGTCTAATGTCTATAATGTCTAACCTAATGAAAAGAAGGATTAAGGGAACATTATAGCACTGTTGCAATATTTGAGGGGCTCTGTAATCGTTTAAATAAAGAGGAGGGGGTCAAACTATTTTCCAAAGCACCAAAAATCAAGACAGGAAACAATGGTTGGAAACTAACCAAGGAGAGAAGCAACCCAGAACTAAGGAGAAAGGAGGAAGGAGAAACTTCCTAACAGTGAGAACTATTGATCAATGGAACAGAAGTTGCCTTCAGAAGTTGTGGGTGCTCCATCACTGGAGGCTTTCAAGAAGAGACTGGACAACCATTTGTCTGAAATGGTATAGGGTCTCCTGCTCGAGCAGAGAGTTGGACTGGAAGACCTCTTAGGTCCCTTCCAACTCTATAAGTCTATGTTCTGTGTTCTATGTACTTTCCTCCTTCTGTCAGTTTGAGGTTATGCCCCCGTATTCTTGATTTTTGCTTCATAAAATTTTTGCAGTCCAGCATGAAAACAGGGGTAACGTATCCATGAGGGGAGGGGGGTTTGTAAGAAAATAGCAGGGCTCAGTTGCATGGCCAACACCTAGACACACCCCATGTCCATGCTTGTGAAGATTCCGCTTAGATTTCTCTTGTGAGATTTCTGACAGTGCAGATTAGAAGCACTGAATGACCCAGACGTCAATTTCTCAGCAAATATTCTAAAGCGCAGCAAAAACTTTGCTTGCAAATTTGGAAAAGGGGAAATTGGAATTCATGCTGTGTCTGCTGGGACATTATTGTTCAACATCAGAGTTCTTGAAGGATAATTTGTTTCTATGTTGTCTTATGACTGCCATAATTGGAAGATTTTCACAAAGCAGAATTATGATTCTTTTAAAAGCTTCCAGAGCCTCTGATGCATGATGATAAAAGCCGGAAAGTTTTCAAGTGACTTATTAAAAAGAAAAATATACTGCTTTCCCTCCACTATTATCTCCACTTTTGAATGAATCCTTAATTTCATTTCTATATATATATATTTTCCTTTTGTACTAGAGAGCTGGCTCTTAGCCTCTCCATTAAGCATGAAGTCCTACAAGCCCTCTTTTTAATGACAAAGGAAAATTAGGAAAGACTCTTCAGGTTGATATGAAATTGGTAATTTGGCAGCTAATAAATCATTCATGACATCTGAAGCTTCTCCTTTCATTTTTTTTTTAAGAAAAAAAATCAGAGGTCTTGTTTCTGAAACCTAGCCTATTTTTTTTTTATGACTTCTTCCTAATGTGGGTTACTTCCTGACAGGTGGTAATGACAAACATTTGGGCTTGTCATCATGAAAAGTGTCTTTGAAACAGGATTTTTGAAACCAGTTTTAGGACTGCATCCAAATTGCTCAAGGCTTTTCTTGGAAATAGAAGTGGGCCCTCCAGAAAAAATATTTGGACTCTTCCCAGTGTTGCCTGCTCTTGCAACAGATCCTGTTGCTAGTCTGGCTAGTCTAGTGAAGAGAAGGACCAGGGGAGACATGATAGCAGTGTTCCAATACTTGAGGGGCTACCACAGAGAGGAAGGGGTCAGGCTGTTTTCCAAGGCACCAGAAGGCCAGACAAGGAATAATGGATGAAAACTGAACAAGGAGAGATTCAACCTGGAGATAAGGAGAAACTTTCTGACAGTGAGAGCGATCAACCAGTGGAACAGCTTGCCTTCGGAGGTTGTGAGAGCTCCAACACTTGAGACTTTCAAGAGGAGATTGGACTGCCATTTGTCTGAAATGGTGTAGGGACTCCTGCTTGACCTACAAGGTCCCTTCCAACTCTATTAATCTGTAAAGATCCTGTGACTGTACAACGTGATGCATAAAGACGGGAATTCTTGGCAACTCAACAACATTTTTACTCCAAACGCTTTCCTCTCTTCTGGTTATGTACTAGACAGGCATGGAGAAGAAGGAATGGCTTGAGATTGTTAACTAGCTTTATTTAAACGATTCCCACTTCTTAATTTCAAAATGGAGTACTTAATGAGGAAATTGTGTATCAGTGTTAATTAGCAGCGTGCAGATGTAAAGGCTTTGAAAGGCATTTCGTAGAATTTTATGGGATTGGGGATTGTCTATGTTGACATCTCAAGAGGCCTTCTGTCATGCTGGATTGTTAAAGTGTCTTCAAGAAGAACTAGTAGTAGTAGTAATCCCAGCCTTGAGGGAATAGCAATAACACTTATATACTGCTTCATAGTGGTTTACAGCCCTCTCTAAGCGGTTTACAGAGTCAGCATATTGTCCCAATCTGGGTCCTCATTTTACTGACCTACATACAGATACAGATTAACAGAGTTGGAAGGGACCTTGTAGGTCATTTGAAGGGACCTTGTAGGTAATCTAGCCCACCCCCCCCCCCCAAGCATACACTACACCATTTCTGACAGATGGCAGTCCAGTCTCTTCTTGAAAGCTTACAGTGATGAAGCTCCCACAACCTCCGAAGGCAACTTCTGTTCCATCGGTTGATCGTTCTCACTGTCAGAAAATTCCTCCTTATTCTCAGGTTGAATCTCTCCTTGCTCAGTTTCCATCCATTATTCCTTGTCTGGCCCTTCAGGTGCTTGGAAGGATGGAAGGCTGAGTCAACCTTGAACCGGTCAGGATCGAACTCTAGACTGTGGGCAGAATTAGCCTGCAAAACTGCATTCTAACTACTGCACCACCATGACTCTTGGGCAAAGTCCTCCATTTCTGAGGGCCACTTCCTGTACTTCCAAGATGTTCCTCTGTGGCACTCCTCAGGACTGTCTGAGATGGCTGCAATGTTGCCTGCAACTACACAGTTGTGGCTATTCTCTTTAGTTTTTCTTTTCTTTTTACCCTTTACTCACAGTCTTGCTTTAACCATCTTGCCAATTTTGACCTTCTCCTTGTAGACACCACTGTACCTAACAAACATTGTTGTACAACATGCTAAGTTTGGTTAGATTTCTCCTTGGCTTTTTTTTTCTTTCTTTGGGGTGCTGAATATATTGTACGAACCGATGCCATTTGGTTTAGATCATAGTTTAATGTATTGTGTGAACTCAGAAAAAGAGATATTAACCAGGTTAAGCTGGAAATTGCAATTTGATCACTTCTGGATGGTGCCAGTTTGGAAAACTGGCACCCTCCCAAGAGTCCTGGTATTTATAGGCTAAGACAGGGGTCAGCAACCTTAAACACTCAAAGAGCCACAAAAGTCCTAACCGGAAGCCCCCTGTTCAATTCTGGAGCCAACCGGAAGTCCACTTCCCCCGCCATAGAGTCTCCTCCTAGCGTGGTGTCTTTTTTCCTTTGCTGACCGGAAGTCCGGTTCTCCCACCATAGAGTCTCCTCCTAGCGCGGCATCCTTTTTCCTCTACCTGTCCTAACCGAAAGCCCTATCAATTCTGGAGCCGACTGGCAACAGGGAGCCACAGCAGAGGGATGAAAGAGCCACATGCGGCTCCAGAGCCCCGGGTTGCTGACCCCTGGGCTAAGAGATATTTTAGCATAAAACATTTCTACTATGATACCAAAGCAACTCTAGGAAAGTTTGAGAAAGAAGGTATTGGCGGGAATTCCTAAAAATGATATCTAGATAAATTTAGCTTAGACTAGTGGTATCTACATATCTTGGTATCTAAATCTTCACTTTGGAGTCTCCATCTGCATATTTTTCTGAACTTTGATGTGAACAATTCTTCCGATGACACACACCTTGAAATGTTGCAATGCAGCCCTTGGCTCTGAAAACAATGTAAGGCTAATGATAAAATACGTTCAGTAGAACAGACCTTGGAAATAGCTAAATGGTTTTATAAAAGCCATTTAGAATTCTTATTCTGTGAGATAAGGTTGACATGTTTATTTTAAAAGCGGCTTAGGTTTTTTTAAATACATTAATGTAGAAGTTAGGAATGAAAGGGCAAGGAGTCCGTGACATGGGGGTTGAGAGAGCAGGTGGGTAAAACCATGATGGTTTATTAACAAAACTACCAATGTAAGAGCGCTCTCTTTCTCCCTCTCTCCCTCTCTCTCCCCCTCTCTCCCCCTCTCTCCCTCTCCCTCCCTCTCCCTCCCTCTTTCTCCCTCTCTCCCCTTCTCTCCCTCTGCCTCTCCCTCTCTCCCCCTCTCTCCCCCTCTCCCCCTCTCCCTCTCTCTCCCTCTCTCTCCCTCCCTCTCTCTTTCTCCCTCTCCCTCTCTCCCCCTCTCTCCCTCTCCCTCTCTCTCCCCCCCCCCCCCCCTCCCCCCCCCCCCCCCCCCCCCCCCCCCCCCCCCCCCCCCCCCCCCCCCTCCCCCCCCCCTCCCCCCCCCCTCTTCCCCCTCCCTCTCCCTCTCTCTCTCTCTCTCTCTCTCTCTCTCTCTCTCTCTCTCTCTCTCTCTCTCTCTCTCTCTCTCTCTCTCTCTCTCT
>QLTV01002929.1:339532-352376 GCA_003457575.1 Thermophis baileyi | reverse complement strand
TGGAAGGGATCTTGGAGGTCTTCTAGTCCAACCCCCTGATCAAGCAGGAGAAGCTATACTATTTCAGACAGGTGGCTGTTCAGTCTTTTCTTAAAAACTGTTAGATAGGCTCGGGAATAACAGCCAAGACGAAAAGACCCGTTCAGCACTTTAATAGCGGTTAGCACTAACTACAGCAGACTGGCGGCTGGCGGCAGGGAAGCCGCCTTTATGGAGCTCCCCGCCGCCAGCTTGGCCAGTGACAACGCTTCAAACTCCCCGCCACTGATTTAACCCAATCAGCGGCGGGTATGCAAATACCTGCTCATTAAGTCGGAACACAACAGAAGGTGATTGCAACTGTTACGTTCAATGCTTCAGCATGACCATTAGTGCCTAAAATGTCCTGTTAGCTTCTCCTAATGTGAAATTAGGACAATTTGATGGGCTCCATTCATACAATACCTAAACTGGCTGTTGAATTAACCAACATCTGGGTTTGTGCAACTTGTTAAGAGTCCCAATGGTGATTTTTTTTCAAGAGGCAACTGGACGTTCTTGTTTTTATTTGAAGACATTTCTCTTCTCATCCAAGAAGCTGCTTCAGCTCTGATTGGATAGTGGGGAATGGAAGGATTTATACCAGGGGTGAAATGCTCCCGGTTCGGGCGTGCCCGAAGATCTTCATTCCCAGCATTCCTGAATCATCTTTTCTTGCATCCTCCTAAATCCAGCTCATAACATGCTGTGATATTCCTCATCTATTTAAATAGCTTAATTACCCTCCAGAAGATATTTGTTTCTCTAATTAGAAGCTAAAAAATATTTGACTGAAAGTCCCTGGGAGGGGCAATGGATGAATGTCCAAATTAGTTTACTTCCCTCAATTCACACATTTGCCATTGGACACTCTTCACAATTAAGTGAAAAACAGAGATGAACCAATAGGACAGCTAAGGTCTCAAGCAGGATAGAATCAGATATTTTGCTCCCCTCCCTCTTTGGAAAAGCATGAAAAGAAGGATTAAAATATTGAATACTTGAAATATTGAGTAGTCTTAAAGGGCGGGACACAGAGTTGGAAGTTCAAACATTCATCTATTTGGCTGGCTCCTTGGATAGTTCTGAGAACACAAAGATTAACCATGATTGGAGTGCTGAGAATGATGGGGGGGTTGCAGATAGAAGAAAGGAAGGGGAGGGGAGGGGAGGGAGGGAGGGGGGAAGGTGGGAAAGAAAAGATGAGGAAAGAGTAGATGGGAGGGGAGGGAGGCAGCGGAGAAGGGCAGAAAACCTCCCGTGATAGAGCACCCAGGACTTCTGGAAGTAAACCATTCCACTGGTTAATTGTTCTCAGACCACAGGGTATTTTGCACTTTGAAATAAATCTAAGTCCCGTACTTGTGTGAATCCTGCAACTTGCATACCTATACTTTGCAAAATTCACCCCTGAGATAGTCGATCCAGCTGAGCATAGCTTATCTATCTTCTGAATTCATGGGAGGTTTGGGATGGGAGTTCTGTAACGGGTAGCAACTCGCTAAAGGGGTCCCTAAAGACGGCAGGAGAGAAGAAGGAATGGTATTTTCGTAGGAGGGTCTTCCCCAACGCGGCGCCCTCCAGATGTGTTGGACTTAATAAAGTCTTTGAGTTGAGCTTGACTTGAGTTTATGGAGTTTTCTTAACAGCACCACAGAAGTGGTTGGCCATGCCCACACCTGCTTCCCGGATCTAAACTGGGAATTTCCTCGTGGTCTCCTGTCCAAGCTGATTGGGATTTCCTTGTGGTCTCCTGTGCAAAGGCAAACCACATCTAATTTGAAAGCAGGCAATCCCTTCATCCTTCACGAACTATAACATTGTGGAAAGCCAGCCCCATTGAAAGGTTAGGGGCAGCTGCCCTACACTTTTCTCTCTTTAACTCTTCTGCCTTCTCTGTTTCTCTGCTCCATCTCCGTCTCTCCCTCCTTCGCTCCTTGTCCTCCCCTTCCCCATTTTTCCTTCCTGTCCTCCACTCCTCGGCGTCTGCTCCCCTCCTTTCTGCTTCCGTTTGGCTGGTCCCCCACCCCATTGCCTCAGCATCGATCTCCTTCTTCAAAGTTCTTTGGCCGCCCAGCTCGGAAAGCTCACCGGATGGAGCTGTGCGTCACCAGGGGGAGAAGTACGATAGTGGACTTCGTTTCCCAGAATTCCTCAGGCCGCACGCTCTTGCAGGGAACCCTGGGAGTTGAAATCGATACTCGTCGGGCCAATCCTCCAGGTTGGGAAGGCTGGCCCAGGACCTCGGAGAGCTCCTGTTAACTTCCTTGGCCAAGTCCAGTTAGTCCTCGACTTACAACAGTTCGTTTAGTGGCCGTTTTAAGTTACAAAAAAAAAAAAAAAAAAAGTCTATAAGGGGTCTCCAGTCAACCATAAATCAAAACAGTCAACAAGGCACTGATGTGATTGAAGCCCTGCCCCTTTTTACACGTGTAGCAAGTGCAAGGCACACAAGAGCATAGGGTTTCAATCATGAAGCCCCTTAACCCCCGCCCCTTATACCCATGGCCTCTATCCCCAGGCCTCTTCTCTTCTTTTGATTTTGATTGCTGAAGCTGCTGGCACAGTTTCTCACCTCTTAGGGGGGTACGCGAGAACCTCTAGCTAAGATTCTGCGCAGTTCGGAGAACCCCAAATCCCACTCCTGTCTGGCCCCGCCCACCCCCTGCCGCCCCTCCCAGGAGTCCCCACGCGGCCCGTTTTGGATGCAGGTAAGTGCAGGGCACGCACGGAGGCTCAAGGAGGGCGAAAAATGGGCCTACCGGAAGTTCAGGAAGGCCAGAAAAATGAGCCTCCAGAGGGCCTCCGGAGCCTGGGGTGGCCATTTTCGCCCTCCTGGAGANGGGAAGGGGAAGAGGAAGAAAGGAAGAAAGGAAAAAGAAAGAAAGGGAAGGGAAGGGAGAGAAGAAAGGAAGGGAGGAATAAGGGAGGGAGGGAGGACGGGAGGGAGGGAGGAAACTTCCAATTTCCTTTGCAGCAAATATAAGTGCCATTACTAATCTCTTACTCTATGATTACAAAAAAGCTCACTTTTTTTCCTGTTACCTATTTCCCCCCCACTAATCATCAAAACCACAAGTCATACGGGGGAGAGCAACTCACCCCCACCCCCGCCGCGGTGCAGGAGGCTGACTAGGCCACGCCCACCATGGCAACACCCACCCAGCAACCGGGCAGAGAACCCCTTGCTAAAATTTTTGAAGCCCACCCCTGGGTAGGACACTGATGAAATATGAGAACTTCACAGTAGACCTGAGATAGCTTAAAAAAAAAACCTTTCCCCAAATGAATGGGAAAAAAAGTGTCCACATCTTTGCATCATTGCATTCTCAGTTGGCTTCCCTACAATGTAGAGTGCCCTCGTTGATTATTTATAGAGCAAGTGACCTCAGACCACCAGAAAGCTAAGTATGGTTGGGCATGGTTAATATTCGAAGGGAAGACCTCCAGGAAATGTAGGGATTCTAAACCAGGATGGAAAGTCAAAAAAGCATCCCAGAAAAAGACCACAAAAACCACTTCTGTGTGGTTACCAAGGAAACCGTATGAACGTGTCCACACAGACACCAAGTTTTCATTCACTTGACTCAAGGGGCATTTTACTTTTTATGAACACGTCACATGGTTTTTCCTTAATTCCAGAAGCCTCACAGGCTTTTTGTGTATCATGTATGGTAGGTGTTGTATAAAAAGCAAGGACGGGGTTCAGGCAATAATGGATTTCATTTAAACATACAGGACATGCCACACAAGTCATATTAACTAACATCTGTTATCATGATTACTCCCAAAGCATTTAAAAATATTCTGCCATGTTACAAATGGGCAACGTTTGGAGAAGCTGAGAGGGTTTATTATTTTGCAGGTCGACTACCTGAATACAGGTAGTCCTCGATTTACGACAGTTCACTTAGTGACCATTCAAAGTGTCAGCAGCACTGAAAAAAGCGACGCATGACCATTTTTCACAGTTACAACCTTTGAAGCATTTGTGATCAAAATTCAGATGCTTGGCAACTGGTTCACACTTATGACCGTTGCTGTGTCCCAAGGTTGGATTGTTTGGCACAAGATCATTGTTATTTTTTCCCCTCTTCCTACCTTGAAAAACAAAAGAATAGGTAAGAAGAAGGATGCAGTCAGTTAAGATTCCTAATCTTGTATAACCTTTGTTGTTGTTGTTGTTGTTGTTCAGGCACTGTGTGTGACTCTTTGTGATCCCATGGATCATAGCAAGTCAGCTCCCCCTTCTCCTCCATTGTCTCCCGGAATTTGCCCAAATTCAAGTTCATTGCATTGATGACCCTATCTAACCATCTCCTCCTCTGCTGTCCCCTTCTCCTTTGGCCTTCCATCTTTCCCAACATCGGGGTCTTCTCCAAGGAGTCCTCTCTTCTCATTGGGTGGCCAAAGTATTTGAGCTTTAGCCTCAGTATCTGTCCGTCCAAAGAACAGTCAGTTTCCTTAAAGCTTGACTGATTCAATCTTCTTTGCAGTCCTGAATAATAACAACCTTACAATGATCAGCCAAAACTCTCAATAACCTAGGAACGCTGGCTTATTTCAAGGGATGCTTTGTAGGGTTTACACATGCACGTGCATGTTGTCCCTTTCACGTAACCATGGTTCACCCATGGGATTGAAATAACGCCCTCTTTTATGCATGTGCAACCTGCTCTGTTTTTTATGTGTGTTGCGACACATATAAAAAGACACAGGCTACCGTAATTCCATGGCTGTGGTTGCTATCTTGACTTTTCTGATCCTTTCACTGCAGACATCCTGAGTGCTTTTGTGTCTATAACACAAAAAAGCCTAGTTCGCCCATCTGTTTTTCCTCTCTTACTCAGTTCAAAAGATGACCAGTTTTTTTTTTTAAATAATTTAAATTAACTGCCAACTAAAGGGACCCTGTTGGTGTATGTTTCCTACTAAAGTTCATAAAATTTTCCAAACACAATCCTACCTTGCTTTAGCCAGTCATTTACTTTAGTAACATTACTTTAGCAAACAATAAAGAGGATCACAAATACTTTTGTCTCTTGGGCTGCCTGTGAATGTCCCAGAATGTAGAGTTACTCCTCGACTTACAACCATCACTTTAGTGCCTGTTTGAAGTTACAATGGAATTGAAAAAAAGTGACGTCCAACCGGTCTTTGCACTTATGACCGTCACAGTATCCCCATGGTCACGTGATTAAAATTTGGACACTTGGCAACTGGCATGGGTGGTGTGGTGGCCTAGAGGTGGAGCTCTCGCCTCACAATCAGGAAGCTGTGAGTTCGATCCTAGGTAGAGGCAGATATTTCTGTCTCTGGGCACACTGAGAAGATATCTGCTGAATAACACTCCGCATTGGCGACAGGAAGGGCAACCGGCCAGTAAACACTCAGCTCCATTCAGTTGCCCAGACTCCGCCCCGCAAGGGATTATGGTGTCGTTGAAAGAGGGTGATGACTTGGCAACTGGCATGTATTTATCACAGTTGCAGCATCCTGGAGTCATTGCCATTTGTGTCCCTCGCAGCCAGCTTTCCACAAGCAAAGTCAATGGGTGTTCACTTATAACAACTGTGGCAAAGGACGTAAAATCGGGTGCAACTAATTTAAACACTGTCTGGCTTAGCAAGGGAAATTCTGCCCCCAATTGTGATAGTAAGTTGAGGATAACCTATATAAGGGTGGGGTGAAGTCTCCTTCTGTGTAAATAGGGTTCTTCCCACTCACATTTAATCCTGTAGTGTAAATGATAGCATCCTTCCCCCCCCACCACTACACCCACTGCTTTGATCTTATATTTAAGCAACTCTTAGAAAATAACTAATAAGGGATTAAAGGCTGTCTACTGTGCAAGTTCCTTTGATTAGGTGAGGCCTCCAAGGCAGAACCATCCATCAAGTTTGGAAGTTAAATAACTTCCTATGGTCATTAACGTCAAGATAGTTCCCTTATAACCCTTTTCAGTTAATATCATTTATTCATCCATCCATCCATCTTCATTTTTTGGTGTTTAACGATCCAAGGCTCCAGGCAACTTTTAAAGTTGCTTATTCCCATTTCAAAAACTTAACCTCTCTTTAATTCAACAGCTAAGGAGGCAAAATGGTAATGGATCAGATGACATCATGGCTCTCCAACAGTTGGCAAAAATCCTATCAAGACTGAGTTTGGAAAAAAAAACATAGAATATCAGAGTTGGAAGGGACCTTGGAGGTCTACTAGTCCAACCCCCTGTTCAAGCAGTAGATGAGACTCTATATACCAATATCATTTCAGACAGGTAGCTGTCCAGTCTCTTCTTAAAAGCCTCCAGTGATGGAACACCCACAACTTCTTGTGAGAAATGGACAAATAGCCTATTGGACTACCAGAGTCCATAGGTCTCAGAAGGATAGCAGCAGGGGTGGGTTCTAACTTACCTCGCCACCGGTTCGCTTCCTTCCGCGCCGCATGCGCAGTGCCGAAAATTCCAATTTTTTTTTTTAAAAAAAAGCCAAAAACAAGATGCCGGCACATGCGCAGTGCCAGCAACTCAGCTTCTGAGCATGCGCGGAAGAAAAAAAAATTCAAAAAACAAAACAAAAAACAATCCCCCCCCAAAAAATCCCCCCCCCAAAATTCCCCAAAAAAGATGGCGGCGTCCACGGACCGGCACCGACCGAACCGGCTCTGTGATGTCACCAGCATGTTGCTACCGGTTCGGGCGAACTGGTCCGAACTGGTAGGAACCCACCTCTGGATAGCAGGCCCTAAAAAGCTACACAAACCAAAGTTTTAGATAGAAAGATTTCAAAGTGTATCAGAACTATCTGTAATCCTGCTGAGCTGTTGCTGTGAAATGTGATTTTGCAAAGTACGTAGTTTTGAAATATATTTGGAATCAGAACGTTGAAACTGTGAGAAATAGGGAACTGAAAGTAGCCGATGGATAGAGGTTTGAGATGTACACGGGTATATGTGGAGACTGTCTGTCAGTAAGAGAGAACAAGGAAGTAAGTTGTGAAATGCGTACAGAAAAGTATAAAAAGAATGTCTTGGGATGAGTTCAGGGCCACTGGCCATACAGTAGCTATTCCGTGCTGGACCTAGCTATTGTCTCTGGACCTCATTGCAATGGGCTATTGATGTAAGTAATGTTATGATGGCTGTTCATGTTCCAAATTGCTCATGAAATAAACCTCTGAATCTTAAAGTAAGAATTGTTTATTGTATTGCTGTCTTCTGTTTCTTTTATTGGGATATTTTTACAACATTCTGAAGGTGACATTGGTTGATTGTTCTCACTGTCAGGAAATCTGCGTGTTTGTGTGAGAGTAAGTTCAGTGCTGAGCAGTGAGTTTGGCAAGGAAGTGTGATGTCTTCCTAGTTGCGTAATGTATTTATGGAGGGGGAAGATATGCGGAATTCACTGCCTTATTTGTAAAAATAATAAAGGCGGGATACAAATAAATAAATAAAATTAATGCATCACTAAATCTCCTGGTGAGGTTTGAGGGAGATAGCTAGAGAAAGATAGAGTTGGATGAGTTGGTCAGCTCTTCCACATGAAAGAGGCGAGAAACTCAAAGACCAAAATTGGCGTATGAAGTAGCATTTACACATGGTGAAACAACGGACGACTAGCAAGAATAAAAAGGAAAAGAGAGATACGGTGAATGGTAAACTGGGGAATTCCGGGAGTTAAAATCTGGACGCCTTACAGTTGCCAAGGTTGAAAAACACTGGTGTAAAATAATATGAGAGATTGTCATTGGAAAGCCATATTATTCTAGGGTAGCCAAAAATCAGAAGTCTGTTCGCCGCTTTTCAGAGTAGCCTATTTTATTAAAAGTCAAGATTGTATGAGCTATGAAAACTTATGCCTTTAAATAAAATGTGTTAGTCTCCTTAATATGTTTCTTTTTCTTATCTCATGCCTTTCATTTGTTTGGCTGGCTACTCTTTTTCTGTGCTCCGTATTAGGAAGATTTCCCAGAAATAATTATATTTGATGGATATAGGTGAAGGGCTGAAAAAAAACCCCAGAATTCTTCTTGGCTAGAAAGAAATTTTGGGAGCTTCAGGTGAGCATTGTCTCTTCATTGTCTACGAGGTCAGGACACATTGAATTGGGTGGCAATGGTTCCTGTTATTGAGATCTGATAGGTGTCTGCATATACAGTTATGTTTTATTGATTTGTCTTTATGCCAGGCAGAAAAATTCTCCTGCACTTTCCCCCTTATTATTCAGTTGACAGAAATCACTTCTGAAATTTCTTACAAAGGAGAAGAGGATTTCTCCTTCTCAACACGTAAACAAACAAATAAAATAAAACATAAAAAAAATTACCAGGATTTTGTGAGATCACCTAACAAAGTGAGGGTTTGACTTTGAAGTCTTCATGGGAAACCAATAGAAGTGTTTTGCACCGATAAGCTAGCCTTGACTATGTGTAAATAGCAATAGCACTTAGACTTATATACCGCTTCACAGTGCTTTACAGCCCTCTCTAAGCGGTTCACAGAGTCAGCCTCTTGCCCCCAACAATCTGGGTCCTCATTTTACCCACCTCAGAAGGATGGAAGGCTGAGTCAACCTTGAGCCGGTGAGATTTGAACCGCCGAACTGCAGCTAGCAGTCAGCTGAAGTAGCCTGCAGTGCTGCACTCTAACCACTGCGCCACCTCAACCTTTCATAGTACAAATATCTCTCTACTAGTGTCAGCCCTACCAGGTAGACCAGACAGAAAACACAACGAGATGAGTCAAGACAGTGCTCACGATTGTGATTGGAGCCCTGACTTTCTACCTGCAGTGCACGTGTGACACACCTAAACAAGGGGCGGGGCTTGTATTGCTCACTTGCAACTTTCATGCTGATGTTTTTGCTTTCCCCTTCCAGATGTCCATGCTTAGTTATAAAATGTGGGTTATAAGCCATACAATTGGATCCGCAAACATGTCTCCATTGTGTAAAGCCATTTATTGGTTAATTCCCACATGATGCTTGTTAGGTGTGGGCTTGAATGAAGAGGCAGGACTCCGCTTAAGGTTCAGCACTTTATTTAGTGATTAGAATCTCCATAAAAGCATGCCGGCTGGCAGACAGCGCCCTCTTTTAAAGGGCTCTGTCAGTCAGATTGGCCACTGACAGTGCTGTATTTTCCCGCCGCTCAAACAGACCAATGAGCGGTGGGTATGCTAATTCAGCTCCTCCCTTTGAATATCTAACAATGCTAGCTTAAAAGTTGAATTGGGCAAACTCAACTAGGACAGTTAGCTTGGTGGGGGTTGGGTATTTGGAGGTGGGCAGGTTGATCCCTGCAAAAGGAAGAGGCAAAAGTTGCCTTCGGTCAAACCAAACTCTAGAGAAGGCATCTGTACAGTTTTTTTTGAGTAGCCCCACAAAAAGTGGCTTTCCACCAGCTTTTTTGGGGAGATGGTTTGACTTCCCAGTCTAATACAAGCGCCAAACTGAATTGTGCTGAGAATCAATGCAGCAGGATTTAGGTTCGATGCCCCTTCAGTGCATTCATTCCATCTTCTTGAATTTATCTACGGCAGTGCTCCCCAACATCCAGACCACAGACCTGGAAGTGAGAACAAGCATGTGCATGTGAGGGATCTAGGTTGCACACTCTCCTCCCCCTCCATCGTTCTATGGAAAAATTGTCTTCCATGAAACTGGTCCCTGGAGCCAAAAGGTTTGAGAACCATTGTTCTATGGGGACTGAATGAATTTCTCTACTTTTTTTTTTTTTTGCAAACCCTGGATCTTGATTAAGCCTGGATTTTCCCTCTAATGTTCTCCCCAGCCTGGGATAAATAAAGGGTCTACATTGGCAAAGTCTTGCCTCCCCCCCCCCCCGTGTTAAACTCTGAACAGCTCTGAACCTGCTAGTCTTTTTTGTTCGTGTTCTGGAGCTTGACAGACATTCCGTTCATTTGAACTTCAAATGTTGCTGCTGGTTCCTTGTGCTGCCCTGTTTTTTCCTGATGAACCTTGAAGCTGGAGACTCCCAGCAAAGAGCAGAGCAGGTCTGCTGATGGCTCAGAATTGAAGTAGCTGGGAGCGGAGGGCGGGCACTAGAGTCCCAGAACAAAAGGGGAAAGATAACGTGCCAAGGACCCATGCAAATATATTATTTTATAAAAGCCTGATGCATTTTATACCGGTTAAAAATCACTTTAAACCTTTGCAATTCGTGCTGCATTGTAAACTGAATTTGACAGCCTTATTGGTTTAGGAGCCCATTTGGAAATTAAAAAGCGTGTACACACACACACAGAGAGAGAGAGAGAGAGAGAGAGACAGACACACACCGACTGACAAAATGATTTCCAGGAGAAATTGACTTCTTCAACATCAATCCCTATGGCTGACTGGCTTCTTTGCAAATGGCTGTCACAACAGGCCATTTAGCCTCATTTCAGAGCAGAAGAGATGGATGACATACACATCTAATCCACCAGCAAAAACAAAACAAAACAAAACAAAACAAAAACCCACCCCAAACAGACAAATAAAATAAAGAAATAAAATAAAAATTTAGCAGCATTTTTGTGAAGTCCAGGAAGAAATTAGATGCTAGAAGTGGCCGCTTGGCTTTGTAGCCTGGCTCCTTCCATTTGATTTATTTCATTAAAAATAAAATAAAAAAATTAAGGAGGCTGATAGGCATAAGGAGAGGTTTCGGGATGTGTCCACAGGTGGAAAGAAACAGGAAGTCTTGCTTCAGAGTCCTTTGGTGGAGCAACACGGAACATTCTGGGATTTGAAGATGGAAATCAGGCTGCAGGAGTTTGTCCTAGAGTCTGTCTGACCATCTGGCCACAGAGGAAGGGTTAGGACCATGGACACACAGTTTGATGAAATCCCCCAAAAGGTAAAGTCCCTCTCAAAATAAGCTTGGTGGATTTATGAATATATTCATTTTTGGCAGCAGTACAGAACACTCCTTCTTTAATTATTAATTCCCCATTTTTGTCCAATTTTTGGGCTCCGAGATAGTCTGTCATCCATGTATTAACCAGGTCTGCCCTGCTTGCTTGGTTGTTTTTGAGTTCAGCTATAAACAAATATTTGCCAGGCTGCAGATGTTCTTGTGTGCAGGAGAATATGGTGACTTGCTTTGGGGGGGTATATCAACAATGGATCATGGGGAAGAAATGAACGTAGGAGAAAAGAAAATAAGGGAAAGAAATGGGATAGAAAGCGGAATGACCCCAGGAATTTAAAAAAGCAGGGGGTTTTTGGTGGTGGTGGTGGGGGAAATAGGAGAAAGATTAACAGAATAACTGGAAAGTGAATATAAGGAAAGACGAGATCTGCTTGAAACAATGAAAAAAAAAATTAAATTACAGGTATTCCTCGACTTATGACCAGAACTGAGCCCAACTTTTTTAGTGTTAAACAAGACAGTTGTTAAGTGAGTTTTGCCCCATTTTACAACCTTTCTTGCCTCAGGTGCTAAGTGAACCACTGCACTTGCTAAGTTAGTCACACGGTTGTTAAGTGAATCTGGCTTCCCCATTGACTTCGCTTGTCAGAAGGTCGCAAAAGGGAATCACATGACCCCGGGACACTGCAACTGTCATAAATGTGAGTCAGGGGCCAAGCCTCCTAATTTTGATCACATGGCCATGGGGATGCTGCCATGGTTGTATCTGTGAAAACCAATCGTAAGTCACTTTTTTCAGTGCCATTGTAACTTCAAACAGACATTAAATGAATGGTTGTATGGTAAGAGGATTACCTGTTCAGACTAACCAAAAAAATATGTAGAGGTACACTTTTGGAAAGTCTTAGAAGAATATTTGGTGGAAGCGTGTAAAAGGATTTCTAGATTTGAGGAATTATAGTATTGTGAGCATCACAACGATAAAGTGAACAGGTCTGAGTTCTGCAGTGTTTTGCATGAATATGGAATTAAAAGTCAGTGGCTAAAGTAAGGAAGGAAAGCCTGCAGGAGAATAAATAGAACACTTATGAAATGATTCAATATTGAGCAGAGGTAAGAGAATACAATACCGTGCGATATTTCTTCCCCCGCTTAAAAATGTTTATAGATAAATGCATGAAAATGCTTGTGGTGATGCTGGCCTCCAACGCGCATGAATTTTGGTATGCAGAAGAGGCTACGCTATTGGCTGAGAATCCAAATGATTCCCAGGGAATGTTAGACCTATTGTCTGATGCATTCAGGTGTATGGATCTGAAAATTAATGTATCCAACTCCAAGGTTATTGGGTTAGACAGGAACAATTGCCAGTTATACTTTAATTGCAACTTCCCTGCCATGTAGCGCAAGTTGTGAATTTCTGTACCTGGATAAAATGTTTACTAAAAATGGGGAAATGGACAAAGAAATCGTTGTAAAAAAAAAAGTAGTAGGTTTGTAATTTGTTGTTAGGAATGAATGCTTTTTTGCATGAGAAATTGAAAACGGTTGCATTTAAGAATGTGGTTCTGCTCACTTTGTTATATGAAAATGAAGGGTATGTCAGGGGAAACTATGCTATGTTGAATGCTGTGGGATTTGGTATTTAAGAAGCTGAGTGTAGAGAGCAGTTTGGTCTAGTGGTGAAGGCACCAGACTAGAAACCAGGAGAGGGTGAGTTCTAGTCTCACCTTACCCATGAAAGCTGGCTTGGTGACTGTGGGCCAGTCACCAGGAGATTGTGAATTCTAGTCCCCACTTAGGCATGAAAGCAGCTAGGTGATTTTGGGTCAATCACCACGATATGGTGAGTTCTAGTCTCACGTTACCCATGAAAGCTGGCTTGGTGACTGTGGGCCAGTCACCAGAAGATTGTGAGTTCTAGTCCCACCTTAGCCATGAAGGCT
>QLTV01002929.1:315259-331739 GCA_003457575.1 Thermophis baileyi | reverse complement strand
GTGTCGCTTTTTTGGTGTGTGTGTGTGTGTGTGTGTGTGTGTGTGGTCTGTTCCTGTAGCAGGCTAGAGTCCAGCGAGTGGTCCGTGGGGCTTACTCTTGAGTAAATGCCTCTACTAGATGGCTAGCCAATTCTCCAGAGGCAAGGTGGCCAAGCTGAAGTTTGTTTTCAGCAACTTGTAGGTGTGGGTAAGATGGATAGTAAAACAAGGTTTGCAATTCGGAGGACTACCTGGAACCTCTGAGGAACTACTAGAGGAGGCTGCTGCAGGAAAGGAATTTGGACAGCACAGATCTCATGCTGGGGTTCCCGTTTGGAGATTTCTATAGAATATGTTCTTCCATTAGATGCAACCGGTCCAGTTATGATGAGGTCTCGGCGCTTCCCTTCTTGCTGCTCCAGTCACATGTTATTGTACAAAAGCTGTTCTTTGCGCCTTCCTCTCCAGGGCCTGCCACAATGTGATATCCGGTGCTATTGTTCCAAACAGCCCTTGAAGGTGGGGTGGGGGAACCAAGTCTAATTGCACCCCCAAGGTTGTCAGCACTTCTGGAGTGCAGTTAAATTCATGTAATTCACAACACTCTTTCACAAGAGATTTGCCCCAATTTGGCACTGGAAATGCACCCAAGTGTCCGGAGCAGTAACCTGATGGGCAGAAATTCAACAGGTGATTTTTTAAAAAAAAATTTTTTTATTATTATTTTTACTCCACACTTTTCTCCTTTTTTCCTGGAAGGAAAAATAAAATAAAAATAAAATCACAGGCATAAACCCTGCAAATGGGAAAGGAAGGGGGAAAAAAACGGGAAGGAAGCAGCTGGCAATGTCACTGATGCCAGCGGCGAGCTGATTGTAGCTGATGCCTCAGCTTAAGAGAGTGTCAACCAGCTGAAAATGGATAAAAAGAGAAGCCTCAGAGGTGGTTTCACACCTGAAGTATAAAAATAAGCCTGAGCCAAATCCGCACGCCCGTTTATTGTATTAAATATATGCATTAGACATATGCAGCAAGATGATTCATCCAGAATCTCCTGGGCCAGTGCTTTAAATCGAGTATTATATTTATCATTTGTTAGAGTGATGTCCCCCCCCCTTTTTTCCTGGGGAACTGAGAGGCTTCCTTGGAGATCTCCCTTTACTGTATTTCCAGACCAACAACCTTGTTGGGCCGAGACAGAAGGAACAGTTCTGAATCCCCAGGGACTTTGAAAGGATGCGGAGAATCATAGGGCTGGAAGGAACCTTAGAGGACTTCTAGTCCAACCCCCTGCACAAGGCAGGAGACTAGGACCCAGCTTTCCCCATGCCTAGCCAAGTTCCATAACCACTACACTTTGGAGGCCAGAGGTCTTCAAACTTGGCAACTTTAAGACTTGTGGACTTCAACTCCCAGAATTCTCCAGCCAGCTATGCTGGCTGGAGAATTCTGGGAGTTGAAGTCCACAAGTCTTAAAGTTGCCAAGTTTGGGGACCCCTGTTGCAGGCTCTCTTATTTTATTTTATTAGATTTATATCTGCCTTTCCTTCAGGAGCTCAGGGCGGTATATGTAATGAGCCAGCTCCCCTTTCCCCAACATCTTCACCATTACGCTGTAGAGAGGAACTGAAGCTGGGTCTCCCCATTCCTTGTCCCATCCTCTTCACTGCTGAAGCATCTAATGCAGTGCTTCTCAACCTTGGTGATTTTAAGAGATGTGGACTTCAACTCCCAGAACTTCCCAGCCAGCTAGGGAATTCTGGGAGTTGAAGTCCACACGTCTTAATTTTGCTAAGATTGAGAAACACTGATCTAATGACACTGGGTAGCATGTGTCTTGGGAGAAACCCTTCTATGGTAACAGTTATCTCATTTTTTTTTTAATCTGGAGGTGGAAAGAGAGGTGCTATTTCTTCAGAGTAACAACCCTGCTGAGGTTCAGTTCACTTTTTGTTTCTCTGAAACACATCCCAGGGCCGAACTACTGATGTCAACAAGGAAATGACACCCTGGGTTGCCTTGGTAGGACCCTCCAAGAGTATCAAACCCAAAATCAAGGATAACGCATTACAATCCTTCCAAGTTGAGTTCTTTATTGTTTCATACCTATAGACAGAATCTTGCCAAATTGAGGACTCTACTATCTGCATCTAGAATATACTCGGTGAACGATTAGGGGGTGGCTGTCTTCACCCTCTTTTTCTTATACATGGTATTTCAGTGGTGAAATCCAATTTTTTTTTACTACCGGTTCTGTGGGCGTGGCTTGGTGGGCGTGGCGTGGCTTGGTGGGTGTGGCTTGGTGGGCATGGCAGGGGAAGGATACTGCAAAATCCCCATTCCCTCCCCACTCTGAGGCCAGCCAGAGGTGGTATTTGCCGGTTCTCCGAACCACTCAAAATTTCCGCTACCGGTTCTCCGAACTACTCAAAATTTCCGCTACCGGTTCTCCAGAACCTGTCAGAACCTGCTGGATTTCACCCGTGGTATCTGGGCTACGTTGCCTTTTACTCCTCTGGAATGCACCCCTTCCCTCCTAGAAATCCATCTCCTCATTGCATTCAACCGCAAAGACCATCATTCAGTGGGATCCGGGGTGTCAAACTTGTTTTCCAGATGCTAAGCAGCAACAGTGTCAGCACAATACCTTTAATCAGGTCAACAAAGGGCCCAGTGGTAGCATTCGTACAACGCATGAAACTCGAGTGGGTCTTATTGCCTTAAAGAGTTCTTCCAGTGTCGCACAAACCCAATCTGTTGTGTCAGCAGACAGTTGGAAGGATCGTGTGAGCCCAGAAAATAGGTTAATTCACCCAGGGAAGTGTGTTGTGTGAACATCTCCAGCAAATAAATCATTTCTGTGAAAGCTGAGGGTGATAAGGATGGAGGCATTGTTGGCAGGAACATGCAGGTTTTCTATTATCCATCTGTCATCCTTGCTCAGGCAAGCTTTTTTTTTGTTTTTCCAGTGTTACAGAAATCTGCCAAACCTATTTAACTAGAGGTGGCGAGAGCCGTAGATTCCCCACCACGAGTGTATCAGACCAGCCACAATCCAAATACAACCCTGATCTGTGTCCAGCTGAATTCTTGTTTTCTTTAAAAAGGCCCCTTTGTTATTTTCTCACTTTTTTTTTTTTTTTGGAACACTGATGGAATTAAGAATCGAAACAAAATGATTTGCTTTACTAATGGGAATGTTTTTGGGCAGGAAACAGTGCAAAATGTGTTTGGCGCAGCCTCAACAGGCAGCCCTGCTAACTAATTTTAAAAGTGCATGGATCTGGTGAGGAGCGATGGGTATCTCAAAAGAAACGGGGGGGGGGGTTGTCTGGGTGTGGTGAGGAGCATGAAGAGTTTCATTTAGAAAGCCAGGCGCTGGGCATTGTCACCCAGCATAACGGAATAGCCGGCTTCTCAAGCTGGAGACAGATTCCTCCTTAAGAGCCTTTCCTTGCTTGCCAGAAACATGTGGTGGCTGTTTTCTGAAGGCTTTTGCTGCCAACTGGCAAAGGTGTTTGGGCTGATAGAGAATATGAGGAGAGCTGGCTTTGAAAAAGAGTTGCAGACAAGAATCGGTGGTTGTAGAAAGAACTGGGGGAAGAGCGAAGAGGAAGGAAAGAATGGAGAAATGGGTTGCTTTCTCCTCAGTACACCTTCACCGGTCTCTCTCTCTCTTTTCTGTGAGGATGGAAAAGACTGTTACCTGTGCATCTACAGATTAACAGAGTTGGAAGGGACCTTATAGGTCATCTAGTCCAACCCCCTGCCCAAGCAGTCATTTCTGACAGATGACTGTCCAGTCTCTTCTTGAAAGCCTCCAGATGAAGCTCCCACAACTTCTGAAGACATCTTCTGTTCCATTGGTTGATCTCACTGTCAGAAAATTTATCCTTATTTCCAGGCTGAATCTCTCCTTGTTCAGTTTCCATCCATTATTCCTTGTCTGGCCTTCAGATGCTTTGGAAAATAGCTTGACCCCCCTCCTCTCTGTGGCAGCCCCTCAAATATTGGAATACTACTATCATGTCACCCTATTTCTTTTCTTTCTTAGACTAGCCAAACCCAGATCCTGCAGCCGTTATTCATATGTTTTAGTTTCCAGGCCTTTGATCATCTTAGTTGTTGCTCTTCTCTGAACTTTTTCCATCCATTATTCCTTGTCTGGCCTTCAGGTGTGTTGGAAAATAGCTTGATCCCCTCCTGTCTGTGGCAGCCCCTCAAATATTGGAAGACTGCTATCATGTCTCCCCTGGTCCTTCTCTTCACTAGACTAGCCATGCCCAGTTCCTGCAACCGTTCATTGTATGTTTTAGTCTCCAGTCCCCTAATCATCCTGGTTGCTCTTCTCTGCACTCTTTCTAGAGTCTCAACATCGTTTTTTATAGTCTGGTGACCAAAACTGGATGCAGTATCTGTAGATGAAGAGTAAATTACAGCCAGAACTGAGGTTCACCAAAGAGGCATCTGCTCCTGTGCTACTCAGAAAGTTGCTACACTGCAAGTGTGAATATGCCGGTGAACACGTTGAATAACTCGGAGGGTAGGGCCGAGATCAGAAACTCATGTCTTTGTGTGTGTGTGTGTGTGTGTGTGTGTCCACCTCCACTGTTCTAGCACTCAAAAGCAAATTTTTGGGGTGTAATCCGCTCCCCTTTTGCTCCTGGAATGACAGCCGAGACAAAACAGCTGATATTCTCTTTAGATTCAATGGCCTTTATTCAGTTTCTTTCTTTCTCCAGTTTTTTTTTTCTTTCTTTTCTTTTTTCTGGGTTGCTCTCTGAAGGATGTAAGGATTTCAGGATGGGCTTACATTTTATTTTAGAAATTCTAAAACAGTCTAAGCGGGCAAGAAAGAACACCATCCTGGGATTCAGTTGAGACCATTTAGTATAAATTGCACAGGCTGTTCGTCCGTGTTTCTGCCCACCGAAGTGATAGCACTATGCTGGGAACCATATTAATACCCTGCCTTACACTGTTTGCAGAATGAGCTAATTGCTTTAGCTAATTGATAAACGAAGCAAACCAAGCTCAGCAACCATATTATGCAACTTAAGTAAAACAACATACCGCCGTATAAATGACTTGTTTATTTTCAAATAATGACTGTGCTTTGAACTTCCTGTTCAGGGATCCCGTCGAACAGAGCAAAAAGTATGGGTGTGCATTGGCCAGAGTTCGACAAACATACTTAAGCTTGAATGTAGATCTGAAAACACACTGATCATCATTATCATCATCATTTATTAAACTTGGATGCCGCCTGACTCTCATCATCAACTCTGGGTTACTCACAAACAAGGGCATTACAATAAAATGAATAAAACATAAATAAGACAAAAGATGGCAAGTGGAATGAAGTTAGGGGGCCTCACTGTCCCTTGCCAAAGGCCTGGGGGCAGAACCAGATCTTCCTAGCTTTTCTGAACAACAGCAGAGTGGTGGCCATCCATATCTCGGGGGAACCTTAGTCTGGAGGGCAGCCACTACTAGCAATAGCAATAGCCCTTAGACTTATATACCGCTTCACAGTGCTTTTACAGCGCTCTCTAAGCGGTTTACAGAGTCAGCCTATGGCCCCCAACAATCTGGGTCCTCATTTTACCCACCTCGGAAGGATGGAAGGCTGAGTCAACCTTGAATCCTGTCAGGATCGAACTCTAGACTGTGGGCAGAGTCAGCCTGCAATACTGCATTCTAACCACTGTGCCACCATGGATGGATGGATGGATGGATGGATGGATGGATGGAAGGAAGGAAGGAAGGAAGGAAGGAAGGAAGGAAGGAAGGAAGGAAGGAATAGCCCTTATATACTGCTTCATAGTGCTTTACAGCCCCCTCTAAGCGGTTTACAGAGTCAGCCTGTTGCCCCCAACAATCTGGCTCCTCATTTCTCCTGGTTGTGGGCAGAGTTAGCCCTCAATACTGCATTTTAACCACAGAAAGGGAGGAAGGGAGGTAAGGAAGGAAGGAAAGGAAGAAAGAAAGGAAGGAAGATAGCAATAGCACTTACTTATATACCTCTTCCCAGTGCTTTACAGCCCTCTCTAAGCGGTTCACAGAGTCAGCCTCTTGCCCCCAACAATCTGGGTCCTCATTTTACCCACCTTGGAAGGACGGAAGGCTGAGTCAACCTTGAGCTGGTCAGGATCGAACTCCTGGTTGTGGGCAGAGTTAGCCTTCAATACTGCCTTTTAACCACTGAAGGGGAGGGAGGGAGGGAAGGAAGGAAGGAAGGAAAGGAAGAAAGGAAGGAAGATAGCAATAGCACTTACTTATATACCGCTTCATAGTGTTTTACAGCCCTCTCTAAGCAGTTTACAGAGTCAGCCTCTTGCCCCCAACAATCTGGGTCCTCATTTTATCCACCTCGGAAGGATGGAAGGCTGAGTCAACCTTGAGCCTGGTGAGATTCGAACTGCCAAATTGCAGGCAGCCGGCAGTCAGCAGAAGTAGCCTGCAGTACTGCACTCTAACCACTGCGCCACCGTGGCTCACTATTCCAGAGAAGGCTGCTTTGGAGTTCTGCTGGATGATCTTGTTTAATCAAAGGAACCCGGGGTGTGCCAACCTTGTAAGAACAAATTGGCAGAGGAAATAGTGTGGGAGACAAGTGTGGTGGTCCCTCAAGTAACCAGGCTCTCTCTGTGTAGTGGAGTGTAGTCTGGATTCCCAGGTGAGAGGGAGTGCATTCCAGAGGAGCAAAAGACAGCAAAGTTTAGATAGTTTGGTTGGGAGAAAGAGAGTTAAAACGGCTCCTCCTTTGTCATTTTCTGAGTATAGGTTTAATGGCGCAAGTCTGCTTTAATTTGGCAAGGTTTCTGTCATGACATGACATGTAAGGCTTTTAAGGCTTACATGTCTGTAAGGCTTTTATAGGTAACAATCTTGAATTGCACCCAGAAGAAGCCAACAACAGCTTGCGAAGCAGAGGTATTACACGGGCATACTGAGGCATGTTCCTTTACTAATAAAGGAGAATATTTGTAGCTCAGGGTTGAAATGAGAGGTCCTTGGTACATTCTGAGCTTGGTTGTTTTCTTGTAGACGTTTCATTACCCAAACTAGGGTAGCACTGATGATGTTACCTAGTTTGGGTAATGAAACGTCTGCAAGAAAACAGCCAAGCTCAGAATGTACCAAGGACCGCTCATGTCCGTTATTGTTCATGCTGCCACATTCTGGACCCGTTAAAGTTTCTGAGTCAGCCCCATGTAGAGTGAATTGCAGTGGTCAAGCCATCACTGATGATGGCGATGCCCAAGCAAATATGCACTGTGATTTTATTTTATCAAATTTATTTGCTGCCCTTCTTGAGGTTCAAGGCAGCTCTGAGCATCTTACAGCAAAATAATGATGGTTTAATGTGAGGGTTTGGTTCATATCAGAGGCAAAGACAATGGCTGAGTTCACTTTAGTCTGAATCACAAACTGCCCAAATCCATTTCAGCCCAAGCTAGCATGTTTTCCAAAATCCGCCTCTAAGACACTGTTGTGATGAATTAATAATTGTGCACAGAAGACCCTTAGAGGGGTGTTTGTGGGTGCCAGTGCATACATATACTGTATGTAAGCTTCTTTGAGACAGTTTTCCCCCCTTTTGATTGTGTAATGTTAGACATGCTAAGACATTTAGAATGTTTCTGGAAAAAAGACCCTTGCAAAAATAATTAAAGGGATTAAAATAGAATTAAACAATCACAGTCACAGAAATCTAAAGCAGAGAATAAAAATATTTAAGGAAAGAGTAGTGGTTGGGGAAGAATGGGGGGAGGAGAGAGAGAGGGGTGCTATTATACTTTTTCCTACATTTCCCCCCTTTTTTGGTTTGTCCTGTTTTTTAAATTCTTAAAATAATCATATTTTCACTTTAATCTTTGCTGTAGTGCAGGAGTCTCCAAACCTGGCAACTTTTAAGACTTGTGGACTTCAACTCCCAGAATTATATTTATTGCTTTACCCCTTCCCTTATGCTTGCTTTTGATTTTCTGTTGTTTGTTTTGCCTCATTAATAGAAAGAAAACAAACAAACAAAGGAAAGTATTATTTAAAATATTTTGGGGATTAGAATCTATCTAACCTGGGTTTGTTACCAGAGGCTTAGGCAACTCAAAACCTTCTGTTGCATTCCCACATCATGCTAATCTTAGGTTAACACGTTTTGTGTCTCTCTGTCTGTATGTGGCTTGTGGTTACTTTATAATTCAGTATGTAATGTGAATCCAGAAAATGGATTAATTCAGTTACTGTCAAGCACCGGGAAAATCAGGAGATCCAGACAGTTCAAATGTGTGTAAAGATTTATTGTAAGCTTATGTTCTCTACAAGAATCTGAACTACTAACGGTCAAAGGAAATAAGAGGGAGTTAAGAAGGAATTCAAAGTTGATCTCTTGTGGGCGCGAAGGTGCTTGTGACTAACGACATGTTTCACCTCTCCCTCGGGATCAAACCCATTCAAAATGTTCTGGTGCATGCTGGGAAAATCAAGTCTTGTTAGAGTGGGGTATGGCCTATTTTTTGGTTGAATTTGAGTGCTGAAATCCTGGTATTGCAATGGAAAAGGTGGAGGACTGTTTATCTATACTCTCCTAAACTCTCGTGTTTGTTTGATTGTAACTTTTGGTTGGGTGAAATGGTGTATCCTAGGGCAACAATTTTTGAACCAATGGGCTATGTTAAAGAGCGTGTCCAAAGTCTGAGAACTGTGACTCCCATGGGATTCAAATTTGGCAAATGTCTTTGATCCTGCTGTGCCAATGTGGTTCCGCTATCAGCAGCAGTTCATGGCATTCATCATTTCCAACGTTCCCTTCCGGCTTCCAACAAGGAAAGTCAATGGGGAAGCCAGCAGGAAATCAGAAGTCGTTCCCATACTCACTGCTTTTTTCCCGTGGTCATTCTGTTTCCCTGTTTAGGCAAGGAGGTATCTGTGAAACAATAACCCAATGGGTCACAGGTTGTCTAGTAAAGTTCTCAAGCCAAGAGGCAGCTACTCCTTATAGCAGGGGTATCAAACTCAATTTCATTGAGGGCCGCATCATGGTTGTGTTTGCCCTCGGGGGCTCCGGGGGGCGTGGCCAGGGTGGGTGTGGCCAGCTTGACATAATTCATGTTGGGGGTGCCTGTGGCGGCCCGAGCGCTCTGCCAGGTCTGTTTTTGGCTGCAACGGCCTCCTGCAACCCTCTGCCAGCAAAAACAGAGCTCGGGAGGGCTGCCCGCGGCCCCTGCATGCTTCATTTTCGCTGGCAGAGGCACCGCAGGCCAGTCCTTTGCTGTTTCCAGGGCAGCCCCGCTGACCAGATCTAAGCACCCCGCGGGCCTTGAGTTTGGCACCCCTGCCTTATGGCAATGGTTCCAAGGGAAGAATATCTTTTTAGGGTTTGAAATTCATTTTGCTTTGTTTGAGCCAGGCTCCAGAGGGGAGCATACAGCGCTGATTCTTGAAGAGCTACGCTGATAATACAGAAAGCTTTAAATGAAATGGACACTTTCAAAATCATCAAGGCGCCTGCTGGGTCAGACTAAAATATTCATTTAGCAGCCTCTCTCCCAGTTAGGTCTCCCAAAAGCAGGACTAGATTGCTCCCCTGTGATTGGCATTCAGAGGCATCCAACCAGCAGAAGCAGTGCAATTTTCATCCTGTATGATTGTATATACACAACAGAGACAATAATATTAGGATTTATTGGCCGTTAATATCAGAGCTGGGCTGTGCATTGTATTAGGCTGGATATTATTATTTTTTTAGCTATGTCTAATAAGCGGGTTTAGAAGTCATGGGTTTAGTGGATGGTTTATACCAGGGGTCTCCAACCTCGCAACTTTAAGACTTGTGGATTTCAACTCCCAGAATTCCTCAGCCAGCTGGCTGAGGAATTCTGGGAGTTGAAGTCCACAAGTCTTAAAGTTGCCAAGATTGGAGACCCCTGGTTTATACACCACCCAAAGACAATGACAAATAAATAATGTCTGAACTCGGACCGCAAGATGGATCCCTTCTCTCATCCTATTCAGATGACTACCAGTAACAGGCAGTCCTCGACTTACGAACACAACTGAGCCCAAAATTTCTGTTGCCAAGTGAGACATTCGTTAAGTGAATTTTGTCCCATTTTATGACTTTTTTTTGCCACGGTTGTTAAGTGAAATCACTGAAGTTGTTAAGTTCATAACACAGTTGTTAAGTGAATCAGGCCTCCCCATTGACTTTGCTCGTCAGAAGATGACAAAAAGTGATTACATGACCCCAGGGCACTGCAACCGTCATAAATATGAGTCAGTTGCCAAGCGTTTTGATCACGTCACCCCTATGGGGTTGCTGCAAGTGTGAAAAACTGTCATAAGTCACTTTTTTTTCATGCTGTTGTAGCTTTGAACTTTGACCTGCGTTAAACCGTTGTAAGTCAAGGACTGCCTATAGTTTTATCTGGGCCATAATGCAATTTTTCATTTACATACTGTAGTTTTATAACTGCATTGTCTTTTGACTCTTGATGGCCAGCCAGAGTAGATGAGCAGCTTGTACATTTATTAAAATTGTTTAATAAATTAATTATCAGAGTTTCAGCCTGTAGCGGATTGGTCTAGACCAGGGGTGTCAAAAACAAGGTCTGCGGGCCGGATCCGGCCCACGGGGTGCTTAGACATGGCCCGCGGGGCCGCCCTGGAAACAGCAAAGGACTGGCCCGCTGTGCCTCTGCCAGCAAAAATGGAGCTTGGGAGGGCTTGAGCACGGCCCCTCCAAGCTCTGTTTTCGCTGGCAGAGGGCTAGCAAAACAAACTGAAAGCAAAACAAAACAAAAGGAGAAATGTTTCCCCTTTTGCATTTGAGCATGCAAGAAGGGACAGGAAAGGAGAAAGGGAAAGTGGAAAGACAAAGAAGGGAAGATGGGAAGAGAGAAAGGAAGGAAAAATAAGGAAAGGGGGAAAAAAAGGCAGGGGGAAAAGAGGAAAAAAGAGAAGAGCGCGAAAAAGAAAAAAGAAAGAAAGAAAGAAAGAAAGAAGAAAGAAAGAAAGAAAGAAAGAAACAAAGAAAGAAAGAAAGAAAGAAAGAAAGAAATAAAAAGGAAGAAAGGGAGGAAGGGAGGAAGGGAGGGAGGAAGGGAGGAAGGGAGGGAGGAAGGAGGGAAGGAAGGAAGGAAGGGAAGGAAGGGAAGGGAGGAAGGAAGGAAGGAAGGAAGCAAGGAAGGAAGGAAGGAAGGAAGGAAGAAAGGAAGAAAGGGAAGGAAGGAAGGGAAGGAAGGAAGGAAGGAAGAAAAAAGAAAGAAAGAGAAAGAAAGAAAGAAAGTAAGTAAGGAAGTAAGGAAGGAAGGAGAGAGAGAGAGAAAGAGAAAGAGAAAGGAAGAGAAAAAGAGAAAAAGAAGAAGAAATGAGGTTTGGAGCACCAAATCAGGTTAGTTAGCCAGTCCAATAGCTGGTTTCTTCATAGATCTTCATAGATCTGTATACGATGTCTTTTTTATGCTGTCCTCATCCCAGCTTGATTTTCTTTTATTGACCTCTGTATACATCTGTTTAGAGCTTGTGTGTGTATGTGTGTTTGTGTGGGTGTGGGTGTGGGTGTAGGTGTGGAATCTACAAGAGTGGTTTGAAGTTGGCAGCTCCAAGTTGGTAAGCTTGGAAGATGGCCCAGGATTTTTATATGCATTTTTACAGGTGGTCCTTGACTTACAACCATTCTTTTAGTGACCTTTCAAAGTTACAATAGTACTCAAAAAAGTGACATCACTTTTATTTTATACTTACGACTGTTGAAGCATTCATATATATATATGCTCCTAGAAGCACGATGCTGAAGACACAAGCCTGATAATCAGCCTGAAGATGACGAATGAGACTTCGTCGAAACGTTGCAATGACATCTCCAACTTCACGCGGGAGAAAACCCGAATAACCACAGACCTACATACAAATACCCGCGAAAACCTCAAAAAACATATATATATATATATATATATATAAAGGTTAACAAGCCAGAACAAGTGCTTGGGTAGCCAGAAACATTTCCATGCTTTCCGTCAAAGTGAAGCCAAGCACCAGCATTTCCAAGGACAGAGATGTCAATGCTATTACTAACCCACTGGGCCATGAAGCGTACAGCAAAGGCTCTGTTGAACCATAATGAGAAGAAAAAGCAATGGGGGAAGAATTGCCCTGAGATTTTTTTTTTTAAGGAATTTGCATACTCATTCTGACAGAGCAATCAACTTTTTTTTTCAATGGCCGCGTCAGGGGTGTCCAACCTTGGCAAGGTTAGGACTTGTGGACTTCAACTCCCAGAATTCCCCAGCCAGCATGGCCACAGGTCTTAAAATTGGCAAGGTTGGTCACCTCTGGGGTACTTTGTAGTAAATAGTCAATATTCTTCCTCCCCTTTGCTGAGTTGTATATCTGAGAGGCTGAAGCCAAGACCTGGTGGTCAGACTGAGCTGAACTCTTAATTTATGTATGATGTATGAACCTCATCTTTGCCTCCTCCTGCTGCAGTCCCAAGCTTTCTCTCCAGTCTCAATCCTTCTCTGATTTGGGGCACTCCAAAAGTATCCCTAACTCCCAGAATTCCTAGCTTCTGGCACATATCATTAGAGGTGGGTTCCTACCGGTTCGGACCGGTTCTTTAGAACTGGTAGCGGGAATTTTCCCCCGCTTTCCGAACTGGCAGCGATGGCCGACTGGACACGCCCCCGAACCGGCTCTCTCGGCGGCGCCATCTTTTTTGCTTCTGCACATGCGCAGAAGCTGGGTTTTTAGCACTGTGCATGTGTGCGAGCGCGCATGCGTGCGAGCGCGCAAGGAGCGCATGCCCATGCGGCGCATGAGGAAGCGAACCGGCAGCAAGGTAAGCCAGAACCCACCCCTGCATATCATACTTAGGTAAAACTAAACTAGCAAATTAGCAAGGATTCAGTTGCTACACACCACCAATCATGACAGATCATTAGTAACTCAAATGAATCACCTTCTTAATCTAGACTAGCGTTTCTCAACCTTGTGAAATTTAAGATGGATGGAAATCTGTAGAGATTCTCAGTCATCCAGGTCATGGTTGTGCCAAAGGTGCTTTTTCTGGAGGCAACTGGACTTTCTTGTTTTTTTCTTTTGAAGACGTTTCACTTCTCATCCAAGAAGCTTCTTCAGCTCTGACAGGAGATTGAGCCGAGGTGGCACAGTGGTTAGAGTGCAGCACTGCAGGCTACTTCAGCTGACTGCTAGCTGCAATTCGGCGGTTCAAATCTCACCGGCTCAAGGTTGACTCAGCCTTCCATCCTCCCGAGGTGGGTAAAATGAGGACCCAGATTGTTGGGGGCAATATGCTAACTCTGTAAACCGCTTAGAGAGGGCTGTAAAAGCACTATGAAGCGGTATGTAAGTGCTATTGCTATTGCTATAGTGGGGAATGGAAGGATTTATACTCCTTGCAGACAGCTGGTAATCTGCATCCTTTTAGCGGGTCGTTGAAGCACAAGAAAGTCCAGTCGCCTCCAGAAGAAGCACCTTTGGGTTAAGATGGATGGATTTCAACTCCCAGAATTCCCCCGCCAGCCTGGTGGTCTGGAGAATTCTGGGAACTGAAGTCCAGCTATCTAAAACTTGCCAAGGTTGAGAAACGCTGGTCTAGACATTAATAAGCATTGATGAAGCATAAGCAGTGTTCAATAAAGCAGAGTTTCTCATTTGGTGCAACACAACATGATTCATTCCACAAAGTGAAGCCCGTAAATCAGGGCTGAGAACCTGGGTCTCTTCAGGAATGCTGATCTGCAGTGCTCAGCATTACAGACATGGCTGGGTGGGCTGCGATGCGTGACATTCAGCAATAGCTCAAGATCGATAGTTTCCCAATCCTTGGCAAACATACTTTGGAGATGTACTGAAAGCGCATGGAAAATGTTCTGCCTTATTTCTGTGCATGACCTACAAGTCCCCCCTCTGGTTGGGTGACTTCCCCGGACTTTCCCACTGCTGCTGAGAGAATGGGCATCCTCCATTAATCAGTTCCTGACACTTTGCAGTTGCCTTCTTCCAACCCATCATCCGATGTCAGCCTCTCCTCCTCCTCCTGGGTTTCTTTTCACTTGGTTCCTTAGACAAAATGGTCCATGCCCTCCATCCCTCTTCTGCCTGCGATGCTCATCTACAAGCATCGGGAGATGATTATTGTTGTTGTTGTTGTTAGTTGCGAAGTCGTGTCCGACCCATCGCGACCCCATGGACAACGTTCCTCCAGGCCTTCCTGTCCTCCACCATCCTCTGGAGTCCATTTAAGCTCACGCCGACTGCTTTAGTGACTCCATCCAGCTACCTCATTCTCTGTCGTCCCCTTCTTCTTTTGCCCTCAATCGTTCCCAGCATTAGGTTCTTCTCCAGTGAGTCCTTCCTTCTCATTTGGTGGCCAAAGTATTTGAGTTTCATCTTCAGGATCTGGCCTTCTAAAGAGCAGTCAGGGTTGATCTCCTCTAGGACTGACCGGTTTGATCGCCTTGCAGTCCAAGCGACTCGCAGGAGTCTTCTCCAGCACCATAGTTCAAAGGCCTCAATTCTTTGGTGCTCAGCCTTCCTTATGGTCCAACTTTGGGAGATGATGGCTATTGTTATTTTGGCAGTTCGATGCATCACCCATACATGTGGTGCATATGGTGCACGGATTACTTTCCAAAGAAAATTGCATCATATACAAATGAAGGGGAATGAATACAATTAAGACTCACTGCTTTGCCAGAGGACACATATCCCTGTACGGTGAACGCATCCAATATGCTCCTCATCTTTCCCCATCCTTTGGGAATGTTTTCAGCCCCCAAAAAGTCTGCTCAGTCAAAAAAAAAAAAAAAGAGCAGAACAAACACACCAGTGGTGCTAGCCATATGCTCACATATTTTGATATCCCGTTTTGCTTTTTTTGCCAGTTCGGCTACTTGGAGATGCTTTAAGGTAGACTGCTGCTGTCCGAAGCTGCTTGTTTGCTCTCCTGGCTGAAACAGAATTCCCAAAACTCCTTCCTTAAAGACCTAAGGGACATTCTGTCCTTGTCAGACCCAAACAACCAAGAACAACACGTGAAGTTGCTTTTGACTAGTTTATTGTTATTCACCTAGTTTGAAATCTTGCTAGACTAGAGCAACTAACTGTATAACTATTAGATAAACTCTGAATCTCTAGAGAGGGTCTGTCTTCGCTGTCTTCCTGCCTACCAGACATTCGAAGCTCTACTGTCTCCTTTTCCTCTGGGAAAGAGCCCCTTCCTCCTACGACTCCAGGCTACATTCCACCATAGTCCTGTCCTGTCCTGTTCTTCTCAAAGGCAAAAGAGTTTGAAATGGATGCAGACTTTCCCTACTGAACTGCTTCAAAAGGGAATGCATACAGAATAGCAGAGTTGGAAGGGACCTTGGAGGTCTTGTAGTCCAGCCCTCTGCCCAAGAGGGAGACCTTATACCATTATGTACAAATGGCTATCCAATCTCTTAAAAATCTCCAGTGGTGGACCGTTCACAACTTCTGGAGGCAAGCTGTTCTTCTGGTTAATTGTTCTCACTGTCAGGAAATTTCTCCTTAATTCTAGGTTGGATCTCTCTTTGATAAGTTTCCATCTCTTACTTCTTGTCTTGCCCCTCAGGTGCTTTGAAGAATACATTGACCCCCTCTTTTTTGTGACAACCCTTTAAATATTGGAAGACTGTTATCATGTCATCTCTAGTCTTTCTCTTCATCAGATTAGACCAGTGATTCCCAACCTTTTTTTGGCCATGCCCCACTTAAGCATCTCTAAAATCCTGATGCCCCCCCACCCGGTGACATATAATTCTTACTATTCAAAAAGTGAACTCCTACTCACGCGGAGGAAGCCTAAAAGGCCATTAACTTGGTTTAAACGAGGTTCCAATTGCACCCATTAAAAATCAAATTGCCCCCCTGTGGGGCATAGGCCCCACGTTGGGAACCACTGGACTAGACATACCAAGTTCCTGCAACCATTCATCTTATGCTTTAGTCTCCAGCTCCTTAATCATCTTTGTTGCTTTCCTCTGCACACTTTCCAGAATCTCAACAACTTTTTTTGTATTGAGGTGACCAGAACTAGATGTGGTCTTACCAAGGAAATATATAGCGGTACTAATATTTGCTGGACAATCATCTTTCTGTTCAGGATATATTCTTCCTGGATGATTATGGCACCATCCAGCATTGGGTAAAAAAATATGGTCTGTCTAATATTAATATTCATTCTGGTCACAGCTCTATCTTTCTCTCAAAAGATGATTCAACAGGTCACAGGGTTTTCTTAAAACTCTTACAATTTATATTAATATTGATTGTTTCCTGATTGCTTATTTGTACCCTATGACAATCATTAAGTGTTATACCTCACGATTCTTGACAAATGTATCTTGTCTTTTTATGTACACTGAGAGCATATGCACCAAAGACAAATTCCTTGTGTGTCCAATCACACTTGGCCAATAAAGAATTCTATTCTATTCTATTCTATTCTATT
>QLTV01002929.1:270474-287205 GCA_003457575.1 Thermophis baileyi | reverse complement strand
AGGGCAAGGTGGGAAGAAAATAAATTTGTAATGGAATGGAAATGGAACAGAAATAGAAATAGAAATAGAAATAATATAAATAGAAATAGAAATAGAGCTGGAAGGGACCTTGGAGGTCTTCTAGTCCAGCCCCCTGCTCAAGCAGGAGAACCTATAAAATCTCAGACAAGTGATTGTCCAGTCTCTTCTTAAAAACCTCCAGTGATGAAGCACCCTCAACATCTGAAGGCAAGCTGTGCCATTGGTTAATTGTCCTCACCGTTAGGAAGTTTCTCCTTAATTCCAGGTTGCTTCTCTCTTTGATTAGTTTCCAACCATTGTTTCATGTCCTGCCCTCTGGTGCTTTGGAGAATAATTTGACCCCCTCTTCTTTGTGGCAGCCCCTGAAATACTGAAGTTGGAGTGAGGGTCCTTGGTGCTCTCTGAGCTTGGTTGTTTTTATGCAGACGTTTCATTACCAAACTAGGTAACATCATCAGATGGTGTTACCTAGTTTGTATAAGGAAACGTCTGCAAGAAAACAACCAAGCTCAGAGAGGACCAAGGACCTCCACATTTCAACCCTGAGCAAACAAACCATAGTTGGAATCTTCCCCCAAATTCTCCGTCACGGACAGACCATAGAAACATAGGCTGAAAGGAAGCCCTTGAAGCTATCCAACTTCATGCTTCATGCACATGTAAGTATCCCAACGTGGCTTTTCCGCCTCTCCTTGAAGACATCCAAGATGGAACCAGAGAGGCTCTTGCTTGAGTTATCTTTTGCCCTACACCAATGAACATGTCTCCCAGCCCATCTCATACCTCTTTCCTACACGTTGGGTCATTTTTCTTTCCCAAACGTCTGTTTCCTACATTTCCCCTGCTAGCAGTTCTCACTCTTTTGGCTGAAAGCAATGCTCTTCAAAATGTCATTCAAAGGACAAGAAACTTTGAGTGATGTTCTATAATGGGTGGTGTGTTCTATTTCGTTAGCGATGGGTGAGCGAGGAACGTGTGCAAAGGTTTTGTCTTGCATCCTGCAATCCTCTTGTTGGCTGGCTGCAGCTCCCTGATATCTTTGGGCTTCTGACTAATTCGTAGAGGCAACCCTTTGAGAGACCCTTGCGATGCGCAGAGGGGATGGAATCGTATGTACTGGGGGGGGGGAAATTGCAGCGGCCATTGTTACTGCCAGGGTAAGCAAATTTTTGAAAAACTTACCGTGAGAAATATGAAATAAATTCTCAGGCACCCTGGGGCATCCCTGGAAAAAGAGAAGTTTTTATTTTTGCAAAAGGAAGAAAAATGTGAGGAAATTACATGGCAGGTACCCAGACAGCATTATTTCATCCAATGAATTGAGGTTATATCAACTCTATTTTAAGAATGCATGAGTTAATCTTTTTTTCTTCCATGCTGGTTTATTTTTTAAAAAGGATTGTTAAGCCTGGTATTCTCTGTATCTGCTGGAGTGCAATTTTTCCCCCTTAGCTAGCATGGTGATTGTAAGCACTTCAACTCCAGGTGTTAAATGGGGTTAGTGTTATGGATTGTAGTCTGGATTCCCAGGAGGGAGGGGTTCATTCCAGAGGAGCAAGAGACAATTCAGTTAGTTTGTGTAAGAGAAAGAAGGTGAAGACACCTCCTGCCCAGTAGTGGGTTCTAAAACCCTTTACTACCGGTTCGTGTGCACGCACGCGTGATGCTTCTGTGCATGCGCAGAAGCATCCCGGGTAGGTGGGCGGAGCCTCCCGCTGCCGCCACTACCGGCTCTAAGAACCGGGCCAAACCGGGAGCAACCCACCGCTGCTCCTGCCTAATAGTTCCCAGAGTATATGTTTTATGGGGGTGTTAGCATGCTTTAGTTTGGCAAGATTCTATCTATAAGCGAGGAACAATAAAGAAAACTGCTTGGAAGAATCACAAGATGTCTTTCTTGGTGTTTGGCAGTGAAGCCTGACCATCAAGATGGGGAATGCTACTCTAGAAGTTGTGCGAGATCTTTGCTAGCCTTGACGATGTGTGACTGTGAGCGTATGTGTATGCATGTCATGATCCTAATGGAAAATGATGGATGTCCCTCTTGCTCACTTTTTATGGCAGGTCTCTCATTTATCCCTGACCTTAAGACGGGCTGCGGTATAATTCTCATTTCAATATGTCATTTCTAATTTTGGCTTATAGTTAAGTACATAGCAGTCTTCTGACATATTTCTTGGAAGAAGATAGATAGTAATTTAAAATATGTAGTATGTTGTGCTCGTGAGTGGATTAAATTAAGTTGAGTAAATACTGGAGATGGAATGTAAGAACGCTAAACCAGGTTGGATGACCTGCTCAGCTTCTGTGGACCTTTGATGGCTGCAAGTGAGATATTTTAGGCATCAGTGTGGTCAGGTGGTTAGAGAGTGGCCGAATTAATAGCAATGGCAAAATCATCTTCTGTGCAGACCATGAAGAGCGAACAAGCATCCTTCAAATACTTGAAATATCTAAAAAGTCAAGAATCCGTTATTAAAAGTCTCTTGGTAGTTAGGCTTATGGTTAGAAGACACCATGGCTTCTAGGATGAATTACAGGTAGACCTGAATTTACCGCCACAATTGAGCCCAAAATTTCTGTTGCTGAGACAGCTGTTAAGTGAGTTTTGCCCCATTTTACAACCTTCCTTGCCACAGTTGTTAAGTGAATAGCTGCCACTATTAATGGCTTACCCATTGATTTTGCTCATCAGGAGGTCACCAAAGGTGATTACTGGATCACTAGGAACACTGCAACAGTCATAAATATGATTCAGTTGCTAAGCGTCTGGATTTTAATCACATGACCGCAGCAGGGGTGGGTTCTAACTTACCTCGCTGCCGGTTCACTTCTTCCCGCGCCGCGTGGCCGCGCACGCATGCGCAGTGCCAAAAAATTTTAAAAAAATTCCAAAAAAAAAGCCAAAAACAAGATGGCGACACATGCACAGTGCCAGAAACTCGGCTTCTGCGCATGCGCAGAAGAAGAAAAAAATACCCCCCCCAATTTTTTTTCAAAAAAAAAATCCAAAAAAAAGATGGCGGCGCCCATGGACCGGCACCGACCGAACCGGATCCGTGACATCACCGTGACATCACCAGCGGATCACTACCAGTTCGGGCGAACCAGTCCGAACCGGGAGGAACCCACCTCTGGACCACAGGGATGCTGCAACTGTCATAAGTGTGAAAAACAGTCATAAGTCGCTTCTTTCAGGGCCATTTTAACTCCAAATGGTCACTAAATGAACAATTGCAAGGCAAGGTTCTACTTGTGTATGTTTGGAAAAGCCAATGTATCGTCCTCAGGGTGCAGCTGAATTTTTCTTCTGTAATATTCCCCCCCCCCAATTTTGATTCAGTTTGTTAAGAGGAAATAAACAAAAATGCTTTTTCCAAAGAATGTTAGTGAGAGAGAAAAATTCCACTGTGGAATCTGTGGCAAGCAAATTTGGGGATTTTGTATGAACAGGTTCAAGATAGAATGAAGGTCTGCCTAACTTTTGTTCTTTCCTGGAAAAACACGAGCTTACATAAAACAGTCAGCTATCTCTTTTAACCTGTTTTAATCATGGTTGGATAACCAGGGGGCGTGCATAAGCGCACCAGCGTGCCTACCGTCCCTGTCCTACTGTCCCCATTTGTATGCACTCATTTTATGTGTTTATGGCTATGTTTTGCTTCTTTATATCCATTTATTTGTGCCATTTTTTCATGTGTCCTGTTTCCTTGCACTTGTTGACAAATAAATAAAACCACAGTAGCCTGAATAATTCACAATGCCATTAATGTCAACTCGTGAAGTGCTGACCTGCTCCCGAGTTGCCATAGGCAGCGGGATGGGAAATCGTGCCTCGCAGCTGCACCAAGGAATTTACTCCTCAGTCATAACAAGATGTATTTGGGCTGACCAAGTCAAGGCCATCTCCGTGGATACCAGCAATGCCTGGAAGGGAGTGACTTCTGCAACCCACGAAATTACCTCGTTGGGGAATGTGACCGGGTGACACACTTTTGGGGGAGGGGGAAACAGGGTCAGAGGCAAGGCATGAAGGGGGTGAAGACAAGAGTTGGCTTCGCCTAGGTAATGCTGACATAGTGCTCCTAATAAAAGGCTGGATTTTTATTGCCGGATGGCATGAGACTCTTGATTGCATTAGGGCACTGGTTGGAACCCTGACATCAACTATGATTTACAAACTACACTGTCTAGGTTAGATAACATGTAAGGTTGAAACTAACCAAACATGGCATGATATCCAGATTACTAGAATGGGCCATGAGTGACTTCTGAAAATTCTCCACCAAATATATCAGCAGAGAAATTGATAATGGGGATGATAAAATATCCCACCAGTTCTCAAGAGCAGGACTGACTTGTAATGGAGACTGAAACATCACTGAGGTCCTATGTCCTCTTTCATTTGGGATTGGGGTGGAATGTAGTCTGGATTCCCAGGAGGGAGGGGCTGCATTCCAGAGAGCAAAGAGACAGCAAAGCTTAGAGCAGGGGTCGCCAACCTTAGCGACTTTAAGACTTGTGGACTTCAACTCCCAGAGTTCCTGGCTGAGGAATTCTGGGAGTTGAAGTCCACAAGTCTTAAAGTCGCCAAGATTGGAGACCCCTGGCTTAGAGAGTCTGGCTGTCAGAAAGAGAGTTAAGAAGGCTCCACCCTAGCCATTCTCAGTGTATATCTATATTGATGCAGACAGTTGCTTTTATGTGGCAAGATCTCTGTTTATAGGTTAGGAACAATAAAGGAAACTGCTCAGAAATAATTTAACATGTCTGTCAGAACTGCCACCTCATGTCTGCATTCGGCTATCGCTCGGTACCAGTCTACCATGAATTCTGGGGGAGGGGGGAGCTGAATGGGAGGGGGGAAGGTTTCACTGTTCGCTGTACCTTCCTGAGACACAACTTCAAGGTCACACGGCTAGGAATGGAATGCAGCTGCATGCCATCCTACACTTAAAGTGACTGTTCCAAAAAACTTCTTCTTTGAATATGATTGGACGATGGAGGACCAGCAATGAGAAGTACCAAAGAGGGGGAAAGTTACACTTGGGGAATTTGGCACATGAATTTCAGTTCTAGCTTTGCTCTACTGTATTTCACTTTAGTAAACTATACCTTTTTCAAACTAAGATCATGGCATCCGGCCCTCTCAATTCCTGGCAAATAGATGGGGAAGAAATGGAGGTAGTGAGAGTTTTTATTTTCCTGGGCTCCAAGATCACCGGAGATGGAGACTGCAGCCAAGAAATTAAAAGACGCTTGCTCCTGGGGAGGAAAGCTATGACAAATCTAGACAGCATACTAAAAAGCAGAGACATCACCCTGCCAACAAAAGTGCGTATAGTCAAGGCGATGGTTTTCCCTGTTGCAATGTATGGCTGTGAAAGTTGGACCATAAGAAAGGCTGAGCACCAAAGAATCGAGGCCTTTGAACTATGGTGCTGGAGAAGACTCCTGCGAGTCCCTTGGACTGCAAGGTGATCAAACCGGTAAGTTCTAGAGGAGATCAACCCTGACTGCTCTTTAGAAGGCCAGATCCTGAAGATGAAACTCAAATACTTTGGCCACCTAATGAGAAGGAAGGACTCACTGGAGAAGAGCCTAATGCTGGGAACGATTGAGGGCAAAAGAAGAGGGGGACGACAGAGAATGAGGTGGCTGGATGGAGTCACTGAAGCAGTCGGCGTGAGCTTAAATGGACTCCGGGGGATGGTAGAGGACAGGAAGGCCTGGAGGAACGTTGTCCATGGGGTCGCGATGGGTCGGACACGACTTCGCAACTAACAACAACAACAACACCTTTCTCAACAAGCGGAGTTAAGGATCATTCTTGTTTAAAGGTTCAAGCTGAGGCAGGTTTGACAATGTCTTTCTTGGTTCTTGGGGCCTGCCAGGGACTGAATGAAGTGTGGGATGCAGAATTCAGGACAGATGAACATCAAATGAACAACGGGGGCCTGACACACATCTGCCTTCCTTCATAATCGGCACCATGTCAGTGCAACAACACCAGGCTTCATTGTGAGAATTTCCCCAAAACTTTCATTCCCAGAGTCAAGTCTCTTTCAGCAAATGGAACCAAAATTGCCAGAGGAAAATGTGAAAGATAATGTGTCTGCCTCCCTCTCTGTAAATGAATTGTTCACAAGGGCAGGAAGCATCATTGTATTCCTTTCTATTTTTTTTTAAAAAAAAACACCCCTTCTCGGTTTACTGTAAAGATAAAAGAAAAACCCAGGCTAAATTATTGATATTATTTGGGTGACGTTTTAATTTAACACCACTGGGGACGTCTTGGTGACATTTGTCTGCCTGGAACCCAAGAAAAGTACAGTGTACCGCGAAGTGGGTGGTGTTGGCTTCATTAATGGCACTCAGAGCTGGGGGTGGGGGCTGCCTTCTGATCTCTGTTTCCTCCCATTGTAGGCTGCGTCCTGCGGTCTAGTGACTCATAACTGGGACCTGAGGTTGAGTCCCTGCAGCTCCAGTGCCAAACAGCATCCAGGATCATTAAACTGTAGAGCGGTAAGCCTGGATGTGAGACTTGTAGCTGCTGCCCAGCCAGCCCCGCACCCTAAAGCGAAGCAACCAACGTTGTGGGTGTGGAGGCTTCTTGCTTTTACATTGCGTGTCTCTCCAGTTTGCAGTTCTGGAGTTAATCCTAAATGTATGCAAAACTGTCAGATTATTCATGAACTGGGAGAGCCAATGGTAACAAAGTCAGCCAATGAATAGGCATAGCAACTAAATCAGCCAATGGGAGCTTAAAGACATCTGAGTCTGTGCAGAGAATCGAAACCTACTCGGCCTCCTGCACCAGGGTGCGGGGGGGGCATTTTTAGCAATAGCACTTAGACTTATATACCACTTTACAGTGCTTTACAGCACTCTCTAAGCGGTTCACAGAGTCAGCATATTGCCCCCAACAATCTGGGTCCTCATTTTACCCACCTCGGAAGGATGGAAGGCTGAGTCAACCTTGAGCCGGTAAGATTTGAACCGCTGAACTGCTGAACAGTCAGCTGAAGTAGCCTGCAGTACTGCACTCTAACCACTGCGCCACCTCGGCTCATTTTTGCCCTCCCCAGGCTCTGGAGGCTTTCCTTGAGCCACCAGGAGGGCGAAAACGGCCTCCCCCGGGCTCCGGAGACCCTCCGGAGGCCAGAAATGAGCCCGTTTCCGGACTTCCAGTACTTCCGGTAGGCCCATTTTTTGCCCTCCCCAGGCTCCGGAGGCTTTCCTTGAGCCTCCAGGAAGGCGAAAACAGCCTCTCCTGGGCTCCGGAGGCCCTCTGGAGGCTGGAAACGGGTCCGTTTCCGGACTTCTGGAACTTCCGGGAGGCCTGTTTTTCGCCCTCCCAGAGCCTCCGTGCGGGCCCTGTTCTTACCTGGCATCCAAAATGGGCCACGTGGAGACTCCTGGGAGGGGCGGGGGCAGCCAGTCCTTGCAACTACCGGTTCGGCAAACCAGATGTAAAATTAGCATCCAGTTCCCCCGAACCGGTCCAACCGGCTGAATCCCACCCCTGAAATAGAGTTATTTCTGAGCAGTTTCCTTCACCTACAGACAAATTTCTTGCCAAATGAAAGCAACAATTTGCATCACCATAGATATACCCTGAGAATTGCTCGGGAGGAGCCTTCTTAGCTCTCTTTCTCCCTACCAAACAATCTAAACTTTGCTGTCTCTTGGTCCTCTGGAATGCAGCCCCTCCCTCCTGGGAATCCAGACTACGCTCCACCACAGATCTTCAAGAAAATAATTAGGAATTTCTCGAAAAGAGGTCTGTTGCTGGCTAATTTTGAATTTGCAGGATGGCTATTGAAATGGGATATGAAAAGGGATACCAAGACCAAAACAAACAGTATTGTATTTAAATTGTCTTCATTAATTACCTACAGCGCTAGGGATCCTTCCCTAATTGCTAGGTGAGCTCAAGTGGCAGGAACAAGTCTCCGGAATTTAACTCAATAAGGAGTTGCTTTTGTTGGGCACATTTTATAGCTCTCCACCTCCAGAGTTGCCTAGTTTAAGATCAGCAAGGGAAGGATTTGGATTAAGTGTCTAGCATTTATTGGGCGCCTGCTTCGGCAAAGGAAGAAAGTAATTATCTGACTGGAGTATGAGCAAAAGTTTGTTATGTCACCACTTGCAAAAGTAAATCGGAGAAGCTAGCTTGTCTAAGCAGAGTCTCTTCCAGCTGATGATTGAAAAATGCAGGTCAGTCACAGGACATAACCCAAACCCCATTCTCATCTCTGTAACTGACCTTATTGGGTCTCAAGTAACACACTTCCTCTTTTTCATTTCAACAGGCCTATCGGGCCCACTGGAAGTTGGGAAACAGGGGAGGGGGGGCATGCACGCATGCGTGTATGGTGGGGAAGTGCAGGGGGGTCACGCTTGCATGCACGGGCGCGTGGCGCATAGGGGGCATTGAATTATGAGTGTGGGCACGCGCGCTTTCGGCACCCGAGGAAAAAAAAGTTCGCCATCACTGCCTTAGGACAAGCAAAATCCATGGGGAAGCCAGATTCACTTAGCAACCATGTTACTAACTTAACAACTACAGTGATTCACTTAACAGCCTTGGCAAGGAAGGTCGTAAAATGGAACAAAATTCACTTAACTATCTTTCTTAGCAACACAAATTTTGGTTGTAAAAACCAACATTCGTAGCAACATTCAATTGTGGACGTAAGCCAAGGACTACCTGTAGTTTCTCTCACCCCTCTTTTAAAGTGAGCTTTTGAAAAAAAATGATTTTTTTTAAATATAAGATAGGACTCCCAGCTTCCACCTTTCATTTCTCTTCTTTGCCCAACAGCCAATAGTTTTAAGAAGAAAAATGGGGAGAAAAAATGGACTTTCTCATATACAGTAGTCCTAAATTCCTTTGGCTGTTTACATGAAGAGAGTCGAAATTCAAGAAAGGCACCAAATTGTAAGGGATATATGCAGCGGTGAAATCTACTTACCTTCCCTACCGGTTCAGAAGTGCTTGTTCAGCATGTGCACTTTTTTGCCCGCGCTCCGCTTGCGCACGGGCTTTTTCACCCTCTGTGCATGCACAGAATGCTTTGCGCATGTGCAGAGGGTAAAAACAAAATGGCAGCAGGTGGGCGTAGCCTCGTGTTGCCGTCGCTACCGGTTCTCCGAACCACTGGCAGGCGGTGCTACCGGTACGCCCGGACTGGGCTGAACCGGGAGCATTTCATCCCTGGATATATGATATATGATATCATCCTGGCTCATCCTAGACTCATCTCTTTGCAGAGATGATTGGCTCTTGCAGATCCTTTCTTTTAAAAAATGCCATTTCCCCAACATTTTAAAGAATGGTTGTGCTGTCTTTAGCGCTGTTAAAGGCTTTATTGTATTCCTGCTCTCCAATTTATCTCTGGGGATGCTCAGTCAGCAAGGATAGAAGTTACAAACAGTTGGATGCTCCCAGCTGGCCTCCAGCAAAGCCTTCGATGGCAAATTTATGGTTGGGCACGTCCGTGTGTGTATACATTTCAGGGAATTTACTAACTTCCATGATATGACAGAAGTAGGCAAAAGAACCCCTAAGAATATGTTCTTAGACTGATAAGGTTTCAGAAGAAGGTTTTTCCAAATGCAGTCATTATCAATTAAATAAGCCAAATAAAACTTGTCTGCTCACAGTAAAGCCATCACAAAGAAATTACGAAAGGCCCCGCCTTAAGCTATTAGGAGATAAATAAGTTCCAATGGAAAACAGTTTAGTTGCTGACATTCCTGCAGCTCAACTTTCACTTCAGTAAATTAGCTAAGAAGATTTTGGACAATCTGTGACTGGACAGATGATTACTTTTACCTTAAATCTGCTTCCTAAGAGCCTGATCCCGTATAGCAGTTATCCATAACCAAGAGGCTTAAGGCAGAAAAAGTGCCGAGGAAAAAGGAAAGCAAAGCTGGAAATAACCATGGAAGTTTATGCCTTTTAATAACGTTCGTTGGTTGGAAAAGGTGCTATCAGACCCCTTCTGCTTGCAAAATTGCTTCGCTTGCAAATGCTCTGAGCTCAGGTGAGTATTTCAGATCCTGTGGCTGATGGATGTTAATTCTTTGGGTCCGTGGAAAAGCTAACAGAATAACATAGTTGGAAGCGATCTTGGAGGTCTTCTAGTGAAGCCTATACCCTAAACCAGGGGTGTCAAACTCGATTTCATTGAGGGCCGCATCAGGGTTGTGTTTCACCTTGGGGGGGGGGCTGGGGGGGCGTGGCCATGGTGGGTGGGGTCAGCTCGACATCACTTGTGTCGGGAGCGCCAGTGGTGAGCCGAGTGCTCTGCCAGAGAAAATGGGCTCCCAAGCTCCATTTTTGGCTGCGACAGCCTCCTGCAGTCCTCACGAGCTCCATTTTCACTGGCAGAGGCACCGCGGGCCGGTCCTTTGCTGTTTCCAGGGCGGCCCTGTGGGCCAGATCTAAGCACCCCGTGGGCCGGATCTGGCCCATGGGCCTTGAGTTTGACACCCCTGCCCTAAACCATTCCAGATGAATGGCTGTCCAGTCTCCTGTGATGGAGCACCCACAACTTCTGGAGGCAAGCTGTTCCATTGGTTAGGACCTTGGAGATCTTCTAGCTGATGAAGCAGGAGACCCTATACCATTTCAGACAAAGGGTTGTCCAATCTCTTCTTAAAAACCTCCAATGTTGGAGCACCCACAACGTCTGGATGGAAGCCATTCCACTGATTAATGGTTCCCACTGTCTATAAATTTCTCCTTATTTCTAAGTTGCTTCTCTCCTTGATTAGTTTCCATCCATTGCTTCTTGTCCTACCTTCGGGTACTTTGGAGAATAATGACCCCCTCCTCTTTGTGGCAGCTCCTCAGATATTGGAACACTGCTATCATGTCACCCTTAGTCCCTCCTTTCACTAGACTAGACATACCCAATTCCTGCAACCGTTCTTCATATGTCTTAGCCTCCAGTCCCCTAATAATCTTTGTTGCTCTTCTCTGCACTCTTTCTAGATTCTAGGAAGGTGAAGGTAACAAAGCAAAATGCTTTCTTATCAGCTTTGTTCAAGGTACAGGCAGGGCTGGAGAGATCAAATCCTACAGGCTTCAGAGAAGCTCTGGATCCAGGAATGTAGGACCAACAGAGGCTAAGATGATGGAGCCACAGGTTCTAGCAGCTTTCTTCTCCATGACAGCAGTTGATCTGTTATCTTGGAGCAGGCTAATTTTTGTGACTTATGGGAGGGAAGCAAACCCGACCTCCTTTTTTTCCTAGTCTCCAAGAACTACAGAGGTACGACATCGAGGGCATGATAATGGTCGGAGAACTTTTTTCTTGTATTATTGAGTTATTGATCACAGCAAAGATTGGTGCACTTAAGTGTATTTTGTTTTAAAAAGAAAACCTGAGAAACAGTGTCGTGGAATTTCAACGAGTCAACGAAAGAGCACTAAAACAAAGCAACCAACCTAAAACCCAATCAACAAATAAAACAAATGTGTTGCACCGGGGGGGGGGGAAACCCCATCCACTTGACCTCACAACTGCCCCCCTAGTCATTTTATAATGTTCTTTAGAACCCCTGGTTCCCTTTCTCAACCTCCCAATAAGCCCAGCTTAAAAAATATATATATTAAAATCTCCCAATGTTCTGACCCAGGCTTCACCAAATCACGAAACAGACTCCTTGTCCCAAAAACCCCCTTTTTATTTGGCTAATGTGAATTCTTAGCATTCACATCCAGCAAAGTCCCGGCAAACAGTCTTTCAAGGGTGAGTTGCAAACACAGACCTTACCAGTCCTTGGAGAGTTGCCAGGCCGATAGCTTCTTGAAGCAACGCTGAACAAGGAAATACTTGGCAAGGAGTCTCTGTGAGGCACAACTCAGATAAGCAAATCTTCACACAAATGAACTAATTGTCTCCTGCAAACACCACTCCCCTTTTGCTCCTATTTATTCCCTATGGGAGGGGCCATTCAGCATCCCCTTGTGCTTTACTCCCGAGTTGACCTCTGTTCCTCAATTGTTCCCTTCTCCTGATAGCTCTGCGCATGCACACATCGGGAACAGGCTCCAGCTGTTCTTCAGCCCCACTTATCTCCGACTCCGAAGGTAGCTGATAACTGTCGGACAGCCCTCACCCCATCTCTGCCTCCAACGCAGAGCACTCATCAGAGCCTTCCCCAGACTCCAGGACTGGCCCATGTTCCTCCCCAACCTCCTCACTGTCCAAGTCTGCGCCAGCTCTGCTGGCCGCTGGTGGGCCACAACACCCAAATGAAAATGCATTATTTATTGGGACATGTATTTTCTTGGCAGAATTCTGGGAACAAAGCAGTGATGATTCTTTGAAGAATTGTGGTGGGATTCTTCCTGACAGAACAACGGTCTTCCAAAGGGTTCAGGGTTAGTTGATAGTTCAGTGGGAAGTCGTGCCCTTTCCTTAGGGATTTGCAAGCGGAATAGAACAGAGAATGCAGACCACAGAGAGGAGAATACAGAGAGGCCTTCTTTTCTGAGGCAGGATGAACGGTGTCCGTTGGATCATCTTCCTAGCAAGAGGGGCTTCCCTTGCGGTGAGATGAAAAGAGTTAGTGCTGTGCTTAATAGGATTCCATCTGAAGCAAAAGGCAGAGAGACGAAGGCACAACTCACATCGCTTCTGTCAGGGTTCCAACTAATACATCCAGGACATAAAGAATTCCGAGGCAGGTAGCATCCTCAAAGAACAATTTATTTGGCTATATCATATTGGCACAGTGCTGGTGAAAACCGGATCTAACTGTTCCTCCGTTTTCACCAGAGTAAAAGCAAGAGTTTGTCACTTCCCCCCAAGCCAAGAGTCACATGGCCCAATTCAGGGTGCAGTCCAGTTGCTAGATGACCTCAGTCTCCACCTTCCAAATATCTGCTCAAACGTCCTTGGTTCCCAGGGAAAGTATTTTATTTTGTCTACAACACCCCAGCTATCTCTACTCACCTCTCCTGGCCCCTCATAGAGTGTCACCTCTGAAGCATCAGGAACGAAAATGGCCTCAGTTAGGCCAGCTTCAGAGCTGACAGCTTCCATAAAAGAGATCAAAGCAGCTCAAACTGTGTTGGTACTTGGAATAAATTCTTAATTTTGCTGCCTCTGTTCGCATGGGGTCAGCAGTGCTTGTTGATGTAATCTTTAACAAAAGGTAATGGTTTCCCCTGCTCAGTTGTGTCTGACGCTGAGGGGTGATGCTCACCTCCATTTCCTAGCTGAGGGAGCCAGCGTTGTCCAAAGACACTTCCATGGTCACGTGGTCGGCATGACTGTATGCCAAGGCGCAAGGAACGCTGTTAGCTTCTCCACCGAAGTGGTACTTACTTGCATTTGCATGCTTTCCAACTGTTAGAAGTCTGTAGAAATTCTCAGTCATCCAGGTCATGGTTGTCCCAAAAGGTGCTTTTTCAGGAGGGAACTGGACTTTCTTGTTTTTTCTTCTGAAGACGTTTCACTTCCCATCCAAGAAGCTTCTTCAGCTCTGACTGGATGGTGGGGAATGGAAGGGTTTATACTCCTTGCAGACAGCTGGTCATTTGCATCCTTTTAGAGGGTCATTGAAGCACTTGGAGGTTTATCCGTGTCCTAAGGGTCACCTGAGTGGTGCTTCTGGTTCCTGTAGTCTGCAATTTTTCCTCTGGATATCTGTTCATACTCCCACACCTTTCGAAGGATGTTCATCCCAAATTGCATAGCTAAAAGTCTGTAGAGATTCTCAGTCATCCAAATCATGGTTGTCCCAAAGGTGCTTTTTCAGGAGGCAACTGGACTTTCTTGTTCTTCTTTGAAGATGTTTTGCTTCTCATCCAAGAAGGTTCTTCAGCTCTGACTGGATGGTGGGGAATGGAAGGGTTTATACTCCTTGCAGACAGCTGGGACTTTTGCATCCTTTTAGAGGGTCGTTGAAGCACTTGGAGGTTTATCTGTGTCCTCAGGGTGTGTCCTGTGTCCTTTCGAACTGTTAGGTTGGCAGGAGCTGGGGTAGGTATGGGAGCTCACCCCGTCATGCGGTTCTTGGATTTCCAAATGCAAACCTTCCAGTTGACAAGCCCAGCATCTTAAACGTAATTGTAGGGTTAGTCAAGAGGTTGGTTAATTTTAAGATTTCTAGTAGGCTTTGATGTGTTTGTTCCTGGCCTTTAACCAAGTGAGTTCTGTTGCATTCTGCTTTGAGCTTAGATTGTTCATCTGTTTTCAGTTTTAGGCTTCTCTCCATCCTCTTTTTGGACTTTAGTTGCTTTAATAGTGAATTTCAATTTCGTTTGACAGTTAAATAACTTGGTAGCCATTGAGTGAACAGAAAGAAACTTCCCACCTCACCCGAGAGAAAGATTGCAATTTGTACTTGTACTTGTATTTTTATTTTTATTGTACAGGTAGTCCTCCACTTACAACCACAATTGAGGCCAAAATTTCTGTTGTTAAGTGAGACATTTGTTAAGTGAATTTTGCCCCATCTTACGATCTTTCTTGCCACAGTTGTTAAGTGAATCACTGCAGTTGTTAAGTTAGGAACACGGTTGTTAAATGAATCTGGATTCCTCATTGACTTTGCTTGACAGAAGATCACAAAAGTTGATCACATGATCCCGGGACACTGCGACTGTCATAAACTAGATTTCAGTGCAATGTTTTCACCAGTTGCCAAGTGCCCGAATTTGGATTATGTGACAATGGGGATGCTGCAACTGTCATAAGTGTGAAAACTGGTCATAAGTCACTTTTTCAATGCTGTTACAACTTCAAATTTCAACCCTAAATGAATGGTTGTAAGTCAAGGACTACTTGTATTGCATTGCATTGCATTGCATTGCATTGCATTGCATTGCATTGCATTGCATTGCATTGTATTGTATTGTATTGTATTGTATTGTATTGTATTGTATTGTATTGTATTGTATTGTATTGTATTGTATTGTATTGTGCATTGCATTGCATTGCATTGTAGTATTGTATTGTATTGTACTGTACTGTGTATTGTGTATTGTATTGTATTGTATTGTATTGTATTGTATTGTATTGTATTGTATTGTATTGTATTGTATTGTATTGTATTGTATTGTATTGTATTCTATTCTATTCTATTCTATTCTATTCTATTCTATTCTATTCTATTCTATTCTATTCTATTCTATTCTATTCTATTCCAATTTAATTTGGAAAATTCCTTTAGCAAGGATACTGCAAACCAAAACCATATAAACACCTTATCCTCTTTTATCCAAGTACAAAGATCCATCTCAAAATAAGGCTAGACTAACAATCAGCACAATATATTGCTTGAAGTTACAACCAAATAAACCTATTTTAAAAGAAATGAACATGGAAGATAATTTGGAGGCAGGCAATGGGCAATCTGTTTTGTTTTGTTTCAGATTTTTTTTTTAAAGTGAAACGATGACTCTTCATTTAAAAATGATTTTTACTTTTCTAGTGCACACTTATCCAGTTTTGGGGGAAGCAAGAGGACATTTTGGGACTTTAAAGATAAAAAGCACTCCTGGTTTTATTCTGTCCTCCAAATATGAAAAATCACAGAATAAAATTTCGACAGTGCCTGTAATGGTTGTGCATTGTCTCGCTCAAGGTCCATTCATTGCCTGCTTCTGACTTCTCTGAGACTTCAACAGCCAGCATGATCTTCTAAGACCAACTCAACTCAAGATCCCCATCCGGATGGATTTGGGGAAATAAAAATACAACCCCCCTCCAACCTCAGGGCAAAGTAGCATCTGAGAAAGGAAGATTTGACGGCATAAAAAAAATTACATGGACTCTCCCACTGGTTACATTTGATAGGCAAGATGTATTCCACCCCCACCCCCCCATCTTGAAATGCGTGTGGGTTGACACGAAACTTAACATTCAACTTCAAACGCATTGTCGCTTTTGCTGCGCTGAATACTTTTGCACTTATAACTTGTCCTTTTCTGTAAGTTCTCCCGAGATTGACAAGACTTCTAAAAGCTCCCTGACAGTTGAAGCTTCAGGGAGTTGACAGTCTACATAATTAAGAGGCATTTCTTCTTCCTTGTACAGTCTGATTCAGTTAGAATGCCCATTTTGACTCGCTCTAATTGTGACATACACACCCTGGAAAAAAAATATTTGGTCAGAGCTTTTCGTGGGTTGATGTAAACCATAGTTACCGTATTTTTCGGAGTATAAGATGCACCTTTCCCCCCCCCTAAAAGAAGCTGAAAATTTGGGTGTGTCTTATACTCCAAATGTAGCTTTTTTGAAGCTTTTTTTCCAGCCCTAACGAGGTGCTAACAGTGAAGCGATCTTGGTGCTAACAGTGAAGCGATCTTCCGTGCTTTGCTAGCTAAGCGATCTTCCCTTTGCCTGTTTTTTTTCATTGCTACTCCCTCCGAAGGTTTTTTCCAGCCCTAAGTCTTTGCAGGCTTTTTTTCATTGCTAACTCCCTCCGAAGAAGGTTTTTTCAGCCCCTAACCAGGGGATAAAATGATGTGCTGAAGCTGACCAGACTAAGGACGCTAGCCAGATGAATACCTGGTAGGCAGATTTTTTCCCCTATTTTCCCCCCCAAAAACTAAGGTGCGTCTTATACCCCGGTGCGTCGTATACTCCTAAAAATATGGTATGTTGATTTTCAGTTCAGGGCTTTCTTTGTTTTACGGTATATTCATGCATAACATTCTTTTCAGAACATCTTTCATGACCA
>QLTV01002929.1:244081-255483 GCA_003457575.1 Thermophis baileyi | reverse complement strand
TTCCTTCCTTCCTTCTTTCCTTCTTTCCTTCCTTCCTTCCTTCCTTCCTTCCTTCCTTCCTTCCTTCCTTCCTTCCTTCCCTCCCTCTCTCCCTCCCTCCCTCCCTCCCTCTCAGTGGTTAGAAGGCAGTATTGAAGGCTGACTCTGACCACTGCCAAGAGTTCAATCCTGACCGGCTCAAGGTTAACTCAGCCTTCCGTCCTTCCGAAGTGGGTAAAATGAGGACCCAGATTGTTGGGGGCAAGAGGCTGACTCTGTAAACCGCTTAGAGAGGGCTGTAAAAGCACTATGAAGCGGTATATAAGTCTAAGTGCTATTGCTATTGCTATTATTTTACTGCACCAAAAGAGTCGGAAGTCAATGCCTTTTTTCCCCCCTTTTCCCTTGCATTCCCCCACTATCCACTTCCCTTTTTTCTTCCCTAATTTCCCTAATATTTACTTTTGTATTCTCTTTGTATGTCATATTATAAACTAAATATATGAAAGGAAGGAACCTGTCTGTGTAAAGCGGTGCAAAGTAATGAGAGAAGAAAGTGGTTGGAGTAAAGGAGGAGTCTGAACTCTGCCCAATTGTTTCTCCTGGTTCCTATTCCTACAATTTTCTTCAATAAGTGTTTCTGCCTTAAGTACGGTATTCTGTACTGGAGCAAAACAAAGAGTTTGGGGAAGGCTCATGGGCTCGGGAATAGCAACTGTTCCTCTCCTGCAAATATCACATCTACGCACCCATCAGAGCCAAAGCTTTGCAGCTGTTTGACTTAAAACCAGGGTGTCCACATCTGTCTTTGCCAATGAACATGACTTGGCATGTTCTTGACATGACCTTGTCGGGCAGAAGCAGCCACTTATGAAAAGTCTCAAGGAGAAGCTTTATTGTTAGTCACCTATGTTACAAGAATCTCACCAAATTGACTGCATTCCCTTGGGAACGGCCAGATAAAGCTTCAGAGATTATGGGCGAGGTCAGGCCTGTGATAAAGCTTCTGGAGTGCAAGGACTCTAAGCTTGGTCCCCTCTTAACACCTCCCTCCAATCTAGCTGGAGATTCTGCTACATACCCCAAAATGGCATGTGCTGCCTCCAGTGGCTCAAGTCTTGTCATTATTCATGCAATCATTTCATCAGTGGCAATGAAAATACAGAGACTCCCTGGCACCATTCAAGAAGAGGACAAAAAGACATTTTCTAGATCACTAGAAGAGTGCTAGAAGATCACTCCATTTTTTAATTGATTGAAGAAAGTCCGTTCTATCTAGCTTTGGATACAGAATAGCACTAGCACTAGCACTTAGACTTATATACCGCTTCACAGTGCTTTAAAGCCCTCTCTAAGTGGTTTACAGAGTCAGCCTCTTGCTCCCACCAATCTGGGTCCTCATTTTACCGACCTCGGAAGGATAGAAGGCTGAGTCAACCTTGAGCTTGGTGAGACTCGAACTGCCAAATTGCAGGCAGCCGGCAGTCAGCAGAAGTAGCCTGCAGTACTGAACTCTTAACCACTGCGCCACCACAGCTCTTTGAATGATTTGAACAACTTATTTAAAATACCTTCAACCAGGGGTAAAATGCTCCCGGTTTGCTCTTACCTGTCGGTCACTGTAGAGCCGGTCGCCAAAGTTGCGCGAGGCGCCGCCCACCTGCCCAGACGCCTCCCGGACGCTGCCATTTACCCTCTGCGCATGCGCAAAGCATTCTGTGCATTCGCAGAGGGTAAAAGAACTCAAATGGCAGCATCCGGGTGGGTGGGCGGCGCCTCATGCTACCTTGGCGACCGGCTCTACGGCAACCAACAGGTAAGAGCGAACCGGGAGCATTTCACCCCTGCCTTCAACCATTAGAATTTTCTCCGCCAACCCCAAGAAATTCCATAAACCAAGTAAAATCGCTCCCAGGGGGGATGGGAGGGGGATGGGAGGGCAGGTGAATGGATTTGTTAAGCACAGACCCGACTCCTAACTGAGATGGAAAGCAACAGAGTGTTCTTTTCAGTCTCAAACATGTTCTTTTCGAATGTCCGTGTTTGTGCTAATGGCTGCCGAGTGTTTCCAACATTTGTTCGCCACCTGTTCTGCAGTCTGCATGTTTAGCTGCCTCTCTTGGCAAGGATCTCGACCACAAGCACCTCCCGTGTTGGAAGGATGCTTGTGGTAGAGTTTGCTTTGTTTCTGTGTGTGGGGAGGGGGGTTGTTTTGGGTTTTTTGCATTTATATTCACTAAGAATGGCCTAAGATGAGTAGTAAGGCTTCTGTTAGGAGGCTGGACCATGGGGCTTCTATGAAATAGGTGGTCTTTTTTCATAAGTAGCCTATTTGAGATATTGAGAACTTGCCCTGGTTCTTTACACAAAATAAATAAAGTGCGACTGAGGTACAACTAAAAACAATCATGCCATCAACTGACCCCCTAAGAGGAATTCTAGAAAAATCCTCAAACATCCTGAAAAATCACATACAAAACCAAAAACCTTTTTTAAAAACGGCAAGGCAGATTTTGACAGCATTACTTAGGATCCTGTGAATAGGAATAGGAATAGGAATAGGAATAGGAATAGGAATAGGAATAGAATAGAATAGAATAGAATAGAATAGAATAGAATAGAATAGAATAGAATAGAATAGAATAGAATAGAATAGAATAGAATAGAATAGAATGGAATAGAATAGAATAGAATAGAATAGAATAGAATAGAATAGAATAGTTGGAAGGGACCTTGGAGGTCTTCTAGTCCAACCCGCTGCTTAGGCAGGAAACCCTACACCATTTCAGACAAATGGTTATCCAATCTCTTCTTAAAAACTTCCAGTGTTGGAGCATTTATAACTTCAGTTCATGCTATTCCATTGATTAATTGTTCTCACTGTCCGGAAATTTCTCCTTAGTTTTAGGCTGCTTCTCTCCTTGATTACTTTCCACCCATTGCTTCTTGTCCTACCCTCAGGTGCTTTGGAGAATAATTTGACTCCCTTTTCTTTGTGGCAGCCCCTGAGATATTGGAACACTGCTATCATGTCACCCCTAGTCCTTCTTTTCATCAAACTAGACATACCCAATTCCAGCAAACGTTCGTTATATGTTTTAGCCTCCATATACAACACCTTTTGAAGAAATGGAACTGTTTCTCATACCTGCCCCAAAAATCTTGCAATAAAATTATCCAGTCTGTATTGCACTCAGATTTAATGTTGAGCCGAATTATTAATATGCACATGTAGTTTTTAAGCTGCTCTTTGAATATTGCTCCAAGGGCTTTAACAATATTTGAATAACAATCCTAAAATGCACTATACATAAGCTAAGAGGAAATGTTTTTATTTTTAAACAGTTTATAAATATTGTATTCTGTAACTGTTTGCAATATATAGGTGTCATAACATTCCACGGATTATAAAAGGGCAGATAATTAAAATAAGATGGCTGCCAAATTAAAACAAAGCAAGCATTTCTCTGACTCTTTGATGTTGGTTCCAAGGTTTTAGCTGTTTCTGTGAAAACTGCTATATTGTCATAGGTAATTCCTCTGGGTATTGTCAGCTTCAGCAAAAGGCTAATATCATAAATGATCTTTAAAGTAATTATCTCCTTTTACTTGAGCCATATTGTTTGTCTGACTTTGGAAGTAATTTTGTTTTTCTCACGGAGTTTTCTTTAGCAAGATTTGTTGAGGTGAAATAAGTAGTGATGCAAAAATTCCAGCAAGTGAACCCATATATTCAGGTGTCGGCAGAAACTTTTCTGATTTTTTTTTCCTCACAGGCTTACAGTGAATCCAAGAGGAGTGTGTGGGTCTGGATTGCTTCTGTAGTCAATTGTTTGACAACAGGTTTTTACACTATTTTGTGTTGATGAAATAGTGTGTTAATAATCAAGATTTAAAAAAAAACCAAGAAGTGCTATTCTGGAGCTGAACAACAGATAGAGGGGAAAGTGTTGTTTCTTTTTTTAAGGCTCTCCTACAGGGTAGCGGCCCATGATTAAGAGTTGACGGGTGAAGGCTTGTCATTGTGAAGGGAAGTGTTGAACTATTTTTGACAAGCTGAAAGTTATCACACGAGAATCTGACAGGTGTAACTGCTGTTATGCTGTTTTATTTGTGAGGGAGCTTTGAAAAGTTGCTGCTCAGGATAGTTCATCATTTTGGTGTTATCCATGTGTGTACTGTGAGGATGGAGTTACTTTTATTCTTACTTTCAATGTCTATGCAAGCATTGTCCAACTGTTTCTGTACTCCTCTAACGGCCATAACACGGTTGCAGGAACTGGGTATGCCTAATCTAATGAAGAGAAGCACTATTTATTTTTATTTATTTATTTATTTATTTATTTGTCAAACATGTACAAGATAGCAGGTATAGGTATAATCATAAACATAATCAAAGTGAATACAGATAGATGAGGACAATAGGACAGTAGGACAGGGACGGTAGGCACGCTGGTGCGCTTATGCACGCCCCTTACAGACCTCTTAGGAATGGGATGAGGTCGACAGTAGACAGTCTAAGGTTAAAGTATTTTGGGTTTGGGGAAGAAACCACAGAGTCAGGTAGTGAATTCCAGGCATTGATCACTCTGTTGCTGAAGTCGTATTTTCTGCAGTCGAGTTTGGAGCGGTTTACATTAAGTTTGTATCTATTGTGTGCTCGTGTATTGTTGTGGTTGAAGCTGAAGTAGTCATTGACAGGTAGGACATTGTGGCAGATAATTTTATGAACTACATTTAGATCGGTTCTAAGGCGACGTAGTTCTAAGTTGTTCTAAGTCACTAGGGGTGACAAGATAGCTATCTTCCAGTACTTGAGGGGCTGTCACAGAGAAGAGGGGATCAACCTATTCTCCAAAGCACCTGAAGGCAGGACAAGAAGCAATGGATTTAAACTTATCAAGGAGAGATTCAATCTAGAACTAAGAAATTTCCTGAGTCAGAACAATCAATCAGTGGAACAGCTTGCCTTCAAAAGTTGTGGGTGCTCCATCATTGGAGGGTTTTATGAAAAGATTGGATAGCCATTTGCCTGAAATGGTATAAGGTGTCCTGTTGAACAGCGGGTTGGACTAGAAGGGATCTCCAAGATCCCTTCCAATTTCTATTCTGTCCTATCCTGCCCACCTATTCTCCAAAGCACCTGAAGGCAGGACAAGAAGCAATGGATTTAAACTTATCAAGGAGAGATTCAATCTAGAACTAAGAAATTTCCTGAGTCAGAACAATCAATCAGTGGAACAGCTTGCCTTCAAAAGTTGTGGGTGCTCCATCATTGGAGGGTTTTATGAAAAGATTGGATAGCCATTTGCCTGAAATGGTATAAGGTGTCCTGTTGAACAGCGGGTTGGACTAGAAGGGATCTCCAAGATCCCTTCCAATTTCTATTCTGTCCTATCCTGCCCTGCCCTGCCCTGTCCTGCCCTACCTTACCCTACCCTACCCTACCCTATCTTACCCTACCCTACCCTTCCTTACCCTACCCTACCCTACCCTACCCTATCTTACCCTACCCTACCCTACCTTACCCTACCCTACCCTATCTTAACCTACCCTACCCTACCCTACCCTATCTTACCCTACCCTACCCTACCCTACCCTACCCTATCCTATCCTATCCTATCCTCATTCCTCCATAATGCCCTGGAGAAATGGAAAAACCCAGTTCTGCTGGGTAACAATTTTAGAAAGAGAAATTGATGGCAAGATAGTTTTTGATGCCAAGAAAAAGTAATTCTAAAGATTCAGCAATACAGCACCATTTTTGGATTAGGCTCTCAAAATCTGTGGTCAGTTTATAATGGATTCCCTTGAAAGTAGGCCTCCCTTACTCCAACGTCTGATGGTGTTGTTAACCAAGCCCTCATGGATAATATCTGATTAACTGGGTACCATTGATCAGAGTCCCTCGGGAGTTGGGCGACCTATCTATCTATCTATCTATCTATCTATCTATCTATCTATCTATCTATCTATCATCAATCAATAAATAAATTGAGATAGGCTCAACTGCAGGTCACAGCATAGAATAATGCTATGAAACAAACATGTAGACAATATGCATCCTCATTTCACTCCCTTCCCTATTCTGTATTGTGCAATTTCTGATCTTTAGTCACTTCATGTACATTTGAAAGTCTCCTCATAAGAAATTGCAGGTCTTCCGGCATCCTTGCTTTTAATATATCCTGCACGATCACAAACGTTTGTGCAATTAATAAAGCAACAATGGTGGGCCTATTTTTTGAATTCGCTGGCTCTCTCCATTATCCATCTTAGCTATCTGATTTGTCTCTCCCTTTTCTGAAAGTTGCTTCTTCATTTAGCATTTCTGACTCTCCATATGACTCGCATCACCAGAGCTTTCAAGCAAAATTTTGTTTTTTTTGTGAATAGTGCAAATTGTTTGGTAATGTACAAACTCTATTTTGTTTTCTTTACCTCTTTTATATGCTGATCTTTTCGGATTGCTAGGTTACACATTGTATCTTTGTCAACCAAAACATCTAGGGCAGAGATGGTGAACCTTTTTTGGTTCGCGTGCCAAAAGTGGGGGAGCGTGGGGGGGTCACGCACATGCGTGCCCACACCCATAATTCCATGTGGGCCCCCCGCGCATGTGCACGTGACCCCCTGCTCCCGGCACGTGATGGCCCGTCCATTTTTAGCAATAGCAATAGCACTTAGACTTATATACCGCTTTACAGTGCTTTACAGCACTCTCTAAGCGGTTCACAGAGTCAGCATATTGCCCCCAACAATCTGGGTCCTCATTTTACCCACCTCGGAAGGATGGAAGGCTGAGTCAACCTTGAGCCGGTGAGATTTGAACCGCTGAACTGCTGAACAGTCAGCTGAAGTAGCCTGCAGTACTGCACTCTAACCACTGCGCCACCTCGGCTCTTAACCATTTTTTGCTCTCACCAGGCTTCAGAGCCTTTCTAAGAGCCTGGGGCGAGCAAAAAAAGGGGACTTCTGGTCCAACCAGAAGTCGGCAAACGGAACGTTTCTGGCCTCTGGAGGACCTCCGGGGAGGGGGAAGGCCGTTTTCGCCCTCCCCAGGCTCCTAGAAAGGCTCTGGAGCTTGGGGAGAGCAAAAAACGGGCCTTCCCCACCCACTCCAAAGGCTGTTTCCCGACTCCCAGTGGGCCCAGAAGGCCCAAAAATCAGCTGGCCGGCGCGTGTGCCCACCGATCGTGTGCCCACCGATAGGGCTCCTTGTGCCACTTGTGGCACGCGTGCCATAGGTTCGCCATCATGGATCTAGGGAGTTTTAAAGTGTAGAAATTCAATCTCAATTTACTTTGGTTTTTGAATTATGTTTGAGGATTTTTAAATGAAAAAAAAAGTCTTGTTTTTTGTTAGATTCGTGCAATATGCCAATTGTAAACCCAGATTAACAAAACAGCATCTCTATATTATTATAACATGGTATGTGTGAACAAAGAAACCATGTTATAGCTTCACGTAATGGTGTGTTTTACAGAGTTTGCTAAGTTGACAGCTAGATTACCATAAATACTTAAGCACAAAGATCAGAGCCCTTTTGAGCCTAATATAACCTCTGGCTTACTGAATATTCACTATTTAAATATTCAACTATTCAGTAGAGCTGGATTTATTTCCTCGAATTACAAAATAAGAATCTGAAGATGGTGAATATTTGACATGCCCTGAAAACATTCTGAGAAGGTTTTCCAAGAATTTTAAGGAGGTAAATGGTGGTTTGTGTTTTTATGAAGGAGTGGGGGGAGGAGGAAAGAGACCATATTGGTTCTAAACTCAACCGTCTTTTGAAAAAAAAAATTAATGCTAAACAGATATTCTACCAAGTGCTGACTCCTTCGCCATTGTCAAAAATAATGGCAGGTTCTTATGGGTTATGTAGCCCAAGTGCTAGACCAGGGGTATCAAACTCGATTTCATTGAGGGCCGCATCAGGGCTGTGTTTGACCTCAGGGGGCTGGGGTGGGTGTGGCCAAGGTGGGCGTGGCCAGCTCGACATCACTCGTGCCAGGGGTGCCTGTGGCGGCCCGAGTGCTCTGCCAGCAAAAATGGGCTCCCGAGCTCCATTTTTGGCTGCAATGGCCTCCTGCAACCCTCTGCCAGTGAAAATGGAGCTCCATTTTTGCTGGCAGAGGCACCGCGGGCCGGTCCTTTGCTGCAGTGGTGAAATCCAATTTTTTTTTACTACCAGTTCTGTGGACGTGGCTTGGTGGGCGTGGTGTGGCTTGGGCGTGGCAGCAGGGGAAGGATACTGCAAAATCTCCATTCCCACCCCACTCCAGGGGAAGGATACTGCAAAATCCGCATTCCGTGAATCTGGCTTCCCCATTGACTTTGCTTGTCAGAAGGTCGCAAAAGGGGATCACATCACCCCGGGACACAGCAACCGTCGTAAATGTGAGTTGTCAAGCATCCGAACGTAATTCACGTGACTGTGGGGGATGCTGCAATGGTCATAAGTGTGAAAAACGGTCATGCCACTTTTTTCGTTGTAAAATGTGACTCACGACCGTCTTTCACACTTACGACCCTGGCATTATCCCAACAGTCACTTGATCAAAATTCAGATGCTTGGAAACTGTCTCATATTTATGACAGTTAAGAGCCGAGGTGGCGCAGTGGTTAGAGTGCAGCACTGCAGGCTACTTCAGCTGACTGCTAGCTGCAGTTCGGCGGTTCAAATCTCACTGGCTCTAGGTTGACTCAGCCTTCCATCCTTCCAAGGTGGGTAAAATGAGGACCCAGATTGTTGGGGGCAAAATGCTGACTCTGTGAACCGCTTAGAGAGGGCTGGAAAAGCACTGTAAAGTGGTATATAAGTCTAAGTGCTATTGCTATTAACCACCCTGTTGCTAACTTAACAACGGCAGTGATTCACTTAACACAGCGGTTCTCAACCTGTGGTTCGCGACCCCTTTGGAGGTCGAACGACCATTTCACAGAGGTCGCCGCGCGCGTTAGCCCACCATCTTGGTGCCACCGTCACTGCAGGGGTGAAATGCTCCCGGTTCGGCCGTGCCTGTGGGTCGCTGGACAGCCGGTAGCGACAGAAGCGGGAGACTTCACCCATCCGCCCGGACGCCGCCATTTGGGTTCTTTTACCCTCTGCACATGCGCAGAACGCTTTGCGCATGCGCAGAGGGTAAAAGAACCCAAATGATGGCATCCGGACGAAGTCTCCTGCTTCCATCACTATCAGCTGTCCGGCGACCCGCAGGGAAACCCGAACCGGGTGCATTGCACCTCTGGTGCCATGCCCCCTTTGTCACCTCATCCCATGCGGGGCGGGGAGGGGGTCACGGCAGGGGGGGTCACAGCAGCAGGGGGGTCACGGGGGGGGCGGCATTAGAAAGGTTGAGAACCAATGTGTTAGAACCTGCTGGATTTCACCCCTGCTTCGCTGTTTCCAGGGCAGCCCTGCAGCCAGATCTAAGCACCCTGCGGGCCGGATCCAGCTGCCGGGCCTTGAGTTTGACACCCCTGTGCTAGAGCAATAATCCAATTTGCTTCCTTTCCAAAGCAGCCCCAGTGTCCCTTTTGAAGAAGGAAATAGTTCATTCTATTAAAAGGCTCCTTAAACTCAATGAAGATATACACCAAAGAAACACAACAGACACCCCTTTCAATGTCCACGCTGCAAGGCTCTTCATGGAGACTAGATTACACTGGGGACATCTGCATTTGTTTTGTCTTGATCTCAGTCTAACAGCAACCATGATGGAGCAGATAAATCCATTAATCAAGACAAACCCAGACAGGCACCATGGGATTTTGCTAGATTCCTGAGTGCACTTTTTCTGCTTCTTTGCTAATGGATTTATGACACATGCGGTAGGAATTTGATTGAATATTGCTGAATTTCTCTGGAGGATTATGATGATTTATCTCCTGCCTCTTTTATGCAAGTTTAGGGCAGACAGCATCAAATTCCATCTCAACAACTCTGGGAGGTAGGTTGAACTGAGAGACAGGGGCTATCTCTAAGGTACCCAATGGGATTTCATGGCTGAATGCAGTGGTGGGATTTAAATAATTTAACAACTGGTTCTCTGGCTGGGTAGGCGTGGCTGGGTGGTCATGTGACTGGGTGGATGTGGCCAACTCAACGTCACTCATCACATCCAGCCCCGCTTCCTGGCCACTCACCTCAAAGGCAGAGGTGGGATTCAGCAATTCTGACTGGTTCGGACTAATCCCAACACTGGCTGGCCCCACCTCTGCCTGTTTTTGGGCCGTTTTTTGGGCATTTTCGGGGGATTTGTCGGTTCTTTTTGGGCCAGCTTTTGGGCCATTTTCAGCTGTTTTTCAGGCTGGAAATGACCCGGAAATGACCCAAAAATGGCCAAAAACACAGCCCCGAAAATGGCCTGAAAAAGGGCTGAAGAACAGCCTGAAAACGGCTAAAAACATGGCTCAGAAAACGGCCCAAAAAACACCCCAAAAAACGGCCCAGAAAACGGCCCGGAAAATGGCCCGAAAACAGCTGAAAACATTGCCTGGAAAACAGCCCAGAAAGCGGCCCACAAAATGCCTAGAAAACGCCCCACAAAATGCCCCCAAAATGCCCGATAACATGGCCTGGAAAATGCCTGAAAGATGGGTGGGGGCGGGGCCAGCCAGTGGTGCGATTAGCCGGTTCGCCGAACTGGGCAGAATTTTAACCACCAGTTTGCCCGAACTGGTCCAAACTGGCTGAATCCCACCTCTGGCTGAACGGAAAGGAGTCTCTGTGATCAACTGGGACTTCCGTGACTGGAAGGTCTGGAGCAAGGCTATCCATTTGACGTTCTCCTCAACTGTAGGCAACAGTTGTTAGTGTAGGCAACAACTGACCTTGCAGTATATCCCCTGTGTTCCTCTCTAAAAAATCTGGAGTCTCCTCAGAGTGAGCCAAGGGTTTCCAAGACTAGGGAGATATGAGATAGACAACTGCCAATCTTTTATTTCTGCTTGCTTTCTCCCAACAATCAGAAGTTGAAAGAGACCAGCAATATGACCAAGATCCACGCGTGCTGCTGGACTCTCCCAAATGGTTGAGAGAGCCTGGTGGGCATGCCAAAGCCACTCATTTTGAAGCTCCCATGGCATGCAGAGTGCCATGCAGAGGCAAGATGGCTGACAAGGGGGTTTGGGTAAATCATCTTCTCCCGTAGCATCAGTTCTTCAGGAGAAGACTAAGAGGAGTCCCAAGTGGCCTGCTTGGAGGGCCTTGTGTGGAGGCCAACAGTTTTCAGGAGGTACTTTGTTCAAAGGATCATCATAGTGAAGCATTTATTGATGTGTGTGTGTGTGTGTGTAAGCATGTCTCTATGTACCTTCTGTCTGTTTGTCTGATCTATCATCTGTCATCTATCTATCTATCTATCTATCTATCTATTTATCTATCTATCTCTCTATCTATCTATCTATGTCTTTTT
>QLTV01002929.1:228838-241576 GCA_003457575.1 Thermophis baileyi | reverse complement strand
CCCCCAGCTGGGTGCTCCTCTGGGCTTCTCACATGTGAGGCCACAGAGCCATGTTTCCACTCTTTTCTGGGAAGCCAGGAGTGGGGGGGGCACCTCACCAGCAGTGGGTTGCTCCCGGTTCAGCCCAGTTCTTAGAACTGGTAGTGGTGGCGGGGGGAGGCTCCCCACCCGGGACGCTTCTGCGCATGCACAGAAGCTTCTGCGCATGCGCAGAAGTGTCGCGCGTGTGCGCGAGCTGGTAGCAACGGGTTTTAGAACCCACTACTGATTCATTTAGTGACTGTTCAAAGATACAGTAGCACTTTAAAAAGTGACTTATGACTGTTTTTCAGCCTCCATGTGGATATGTAATCAAAATTTGGACACTCAGCAACTGACTCATATTTATGATGGTTGCAGTGTCTCAGAGTTATGTGATCCCCTTTTGTGACCTTCTGACAATGAAAGTCAATGGGAAGCCAGATTCACTCAACAACCATGTTACTAACTTTATGACTGTAGTGATTCACTTAACAACCGTGGCAAGAAAACTAATAAAATGGGGGAAAACTCACTTAACAACGGTCTTGCTTAGCAACAGAACTTTTGTGTTCAATTGTGGCTGTAAGTTGAGGACTACCTGTACATTAAATCTTAAAGGAGCTGCTCTAGAGGGAACTTCTCCCCTGGGTGTTTGCCCAACTGGAAAATGAGAAATGTCAGGAAAATTTCAGAAGAATAGAAAGACATGTCACAGAAAATAATACTGTTGCAGGACCTTCAGCCACCTCAGACAATAAAGAAAGGTTATATAATACCACCAGAACTTCAAAAGAAGTTTTTAAGCTTTTGGAGAACCAAGTAGAAACACAGAGGAGGTTTATACCTGAGAAGAAAATGGTTGAGAAATTGCAAAGCAGATTTTAGTGAAATCATCCAGAAGATGACATAAGAATTGGGATGGGAAGGTGTATTGTTGTATTAATTACCTTAATTTTGGGTCCTAAAATATACCATGCTGACACAGCAACTTCTTTCCACTCTGCTTTCAGGAATTTAAATCACAAGAGTGAGAAGCACTCAGTTCCTCTCCAAGAGCCCCGATGGCACAGTGGTTAGAGTGCAGTATTGCAGGCTAACTCTGCTGACTGCCAGCAGTTCGATTCTCACCAGCTCAAGGTTGACTCAGCCTTCCATCCTTCCGAGGTCGGTAAAATGAGGACCCAGATTGTTGGGGACAATTGGCTGACTCTGTAAACTGCTTAGAGAGGGCTGTAAAGCACTGTGAAGCGGTATATAAGTCTATGTGCTATTGCTATTTATTTTTTATTGTTTGTGCTCAGTCTTGTTTTGCAACAGTTGTGATGGTCTGAGTTGTCTCCTTGGCCTTCCATCTCCATTGCCCAATATCACAGAAGGCCATTCTCTACTTGAAGATAGTGGAAAGGCCATTCGATCCAAATTCAGTTCAAAAAAAAAAAAAGAATTTATAACAGGGGCGTCCAACCTTGGCGACTTTAAGACCCATGGACTTCATGACTGGCTGGGGAATTCTGGGAGTTGAAGCCCACAAATCTTAAAATTGCCAAGGTTGGACACCCCTGTTATAAATTCTTCTTTTTGAACTGAATTTGAATTGGATGGCCTTTATAAACATTCCTGGTTTATAAACACCCCTTTATAAACACCGCTGGTTTATTACAAGTGTTACATCTGGGATTTCCACCTCTCTGGTATCTTGTGGAGGTACACACACACACACACACGCACACACACACTTCATACGTTACTTATCCAAAGGCACACAAGTTTTGAACTTCACTTTCCAAAAAACAAGCTTCATTGTCTCCCATGCTTTCTGATCTGATGCAATTTTGTGTTTCAAAGAAGCATTTTTTTTATCCTTTATTTTTTTTTCCAGCTGAGAACTGCGTTTGCCGAAGCCAGATGAGTGCCCAATCCAATGGTCACTCTTTTGACCTTCATATTGCTTTGAAGTGGGTAGTTTAGAACAGTGTCCTAAAAAATAGCAATAGCACTTAGACTTATATACCGCTTCACAGTGCTTTACAGCCCTCTCTAAGCGGTTCACAGAGTCAGCATATTGCCCCCAACAATCTGAGTCCTCATTTTACCCACCTCAGAAGGATGGAAGGCTGAGTCAACCTTGAGCCGGTGAGATTTGAACCGCCGAACTGCTGAACAGTCAGCTGAAGTAGCCTGCAGTACTGCACTCTAACCACTGGGCCACCTCGGCTCTTATAAATAGAGAAGACAGCAAAATTCTCTGGTTTCCTAGCGCGCCCTGAGAAGGAAATCGCCCCTAGCTTTTAGATTGTTTAGTAAGAGAAAGAAAACAAATGGAGGTTGATGGTATTATAAGACCTTCCTGCTCTGGAATCTTTTCGTATTTATTTTATTTATTAAACAAATTTTATATAGCTGCCCAACTCACACACAGTGTCTCCAGCAGGGGTGGGTTCCTCCCGGTTCGTACTGGGTCGCCCGAACCGGTAGCGAGGCGCTGGTGACGTCATGATGGCGTCGTGGACCCGCCTTGGTCGGTGCCGGTCCGTGGGCGCCGCCATTTTTTTCCGGGAATTTTTGGCGGCTTTTTTACGTTTTGGGCTGTTCGTGCTCTGCTGCTGCTTTGGAAAGGGCCCTCCCACCCGCCCCCGGGTTAAGGCTGTCCTTTATTCTTCGCCCGAAGCACAGCTGATCAGCTCCTCAGCTGCGTTTCGGGCAGATTATAGTGACTGAGCATGCGCGGACACAGAATTGCACCGGGGGAGCGCGCGCGCGCGTGTAACCCTAAGCCACGCCCACAGAGTGGTAGTGGAAATTTTCGGAACCCACCCCTGGTCTCCAGGTAGATTTTATACCCCTGAAACTATTTCTAATTTTTTCCCCCTAAACCAATCTTTTTCTGTCTGTTGCTGCATTAGCTCAGGGTCCATGCTGCATGAAAAGAAAACGGTGGGTGGAACCAAAGCTGGAGCCATTAATATTTGTTTCTTTCTAACATACTCTTAGTTTTTCTTTGTGAGATCCCTTTTTTGCCTCTCTCCCAAGCCGTAGAACCGCTTATTTATTTATTTTTATTTATTTATTTAGTTTGTCAAGCATGTATGAGAAAACAATTATGTATGAACATAACATATACATATGTAAGTATAAACAGGTGAAGTATATGCATAAGAAATGGGTACGAATAATGGGAAGAGTAGGACGGACGGTAGGCACACTGGTGCACTTATGCACGCCCCCTTACAGACCTCTTGGGTGAGGTTGACAGTAGACAGTCTAAGGTTAAAGCTGTGAGGGTTTGAGGATGTAACAACGGAGTCGGGTAGAGCATTCCAGGCATTGACCACTCTGTTGCTGAAGTCGTATTTTCTGCAATCGAGTTTGGAGCGGTTTACCTTGAGTTTGTATCTATTGTTTGCCTGTGTATTATTGCGGTTGAAGCTGAAGTAGTCATTGACAGGTAGGATGTTGTAGCAGACAATTTTGTGTACTAAGCTTAAGTCGGACTGTAGGCGGCGTAGTTCTAGGTTGTCCAGGTCCAAAATTTCAAGCCTTGTGGCATAAGGTATTCTATTGCGAGCAGAGGACTGGAGTACCTCGTGAAATACCTCTGGCCCCGCTCAATTGTATTAATGTCCGATATCCAGTGTGGATTCCAGGCAGATGAGCTGTATTCGAGAATTGGTCTGGCAAAGGTTTTGTATGCCCTGGTTTGTAGTACGTTACCGGAGAAGAAGCTATGCAAAATTAGGTTTACAACTCTTAATGCCTTTTTGGCAATGCTGTTACAGTGAGCTCTGGGGCTTAGATCGTTTGAGATGAGTACTCCTAGGTCCTTGACAGAGTGAGGGTCGTCTACGAGGTCGTATCCGCCCAGCTGGTATTTGGTGTTTACCAGCAATCTTGAGTTCATCTCACAGGGTTACTTCCAAAGGAGACTCAGATCTGCAGATGGTCCACCCCTGCCTTAAAACCTTCGCCAAAATGTTTTCCTCCTTAGGAAAGTCAGGTGGACTCTTTCAGCTTCAGAGAAATCTGTGCCAAACAAGCCATTTTGGTAGCATTAGACATATCTTTCATTGCATTAAGAATTTTTACTGTGATGTTTTAGGGGAAGGCATTTGCATCGGTAAAAGCACTACAGAAAATTCATCTTGATACAATGAAATGATGGCTCAGAGCAGGGTTTGTTTACTAATTTTTCATGTTTTATTGATGCAGCAGCAATATAGCAGGAGAAAGATGTAAATGAACGGAAGCATAAATAATTAAGGGCCTTAAGTAAGTTAGCCAAAACATCCAGTTCTAGAAGTCAGATTAGGAAGTTTCTTTTTGAAATCCAGAACAATGAAACTTTAGCAAAGTAAAACTTATCGGGGCTGATGGGTTTTGTCTTAGGAGGGGGAATTATTTTCTAATTATTTCATTGTATAATTAACTTGGACGCCTTTTATAGATTCTGCAGAGAAGATCTTTAATTTCTCCCTCAAAGTCTTACCTTAATGGACAGTAACAAAGAAAAGGGAGATTTTTGTTCATTCTTAAAAAAAAAAATGAAGAATGTCTCCCCAAAAACGGTGTTCTTTAGTTGTCAGACTTTTGGGAAACTCTGCTGCACGATTGTAATTGCCAGTTTTAGAACAAATGGCTTCAGTTGTTATTTGGCACAGATAAAAGATTCAGCTATTTTCCCCTTGATATATTGAGATCGTACGATTCCGTTTGATAAAGTCATTCAAGTGAATTTGTTTCATGTGTAATATTGGTGCTCTTATCATCTGGATAGGAAACGGGGAAGGCTACGTAACCCCTTTTATACAAGAACTAGAAATCTGTATTCTATTTAAAGAGGAGCAAATTTCTATTTTGAGATTAATTAGTCAGGTAGAACATCTGAGCACAGCAGCCAAGAAAGAATAACAGCATGCAAATGTACAGAACAATAAACAGGTCGAGGGAAGAAGAGTAGCTAAATTCAAGCCAGCCAGAGAGGAGAAGAAAAACTCCAGTGAGTTTGTAGCTAAATAAATGTAATTATATGTGAGGATGACCTTGGAAGATGGGCAGAGAAAGAAATTTACAAAGGATCCACCCTAACTTACCAGGCAATAAAAAGCAACAGCAGCAGGGGTGGGTTCTGGATTCAGGTACTGCCGATTCGCTCAGGGATGTGCCGCGCGGGCACGCGGGCGCATGCGCAGTACTTTAAAAAAGCTTCTGTGCATGTGCAGAAGCAAAAAAACAAGATGGCGCCACCTATGGTGCCGCCGAGAGAGCCGGCTCGGGGGCGTGGCAGGCCTGCGTCGCTGCCGGTTCCAGCGACCCAGGCCGCCACGTTACTAACAGTTCTATAGAGCCGGTCTGAACAGCAGGAGAATTGTATTTTCGGATTTGCAAGATTCTGTTAAAGTTGCTTTACCATAAAGTAGATTTAGTTCATCTTGTTGTGATTCTAGTCTACTCGGGAGGCTGGCAGTCAATCTTGCAAGTCTGAAAGTACAAATCTCCCAGCTCTCTTTTTTTCGCCTTATAATTTAGGGCAGATGCTTTTTCGGTTTCTTTCTCTGCCGTTATTCAGCTGTGAGCTCCCCCTCCCTGCCTGCCTTTCATCTGGTCATTCCTTAGGCAGCCTCTCTTCTTCTCCCCTCCCAAGGTCATTCGCGCACACCAGTACGCACTAGACGGTTTGATCGAGAAAGCGGAAGCCAAATTTTTAACTGGAAGGAGCTGTTGAGATGGCATCACTTTGATATTGTGTCAGCTTCACGGCTTTAAAGTTAGCTCTGAGATCCAGTTTCAAGCTACTGCAATGCTTTTCAACTTTTTCTCTGGGTATGTATGCGAGGGAGGATTAAAAACAATGAATCTTGCCTTTCAGATTTTCAGATTTGCCTGTTTTTTCTCAATCCTGGCTTTTTAGAAATTGCTCAAAAGAGCTCTTCCAGAAGGCTTTTAAAGTTAATTAGTTTAGTGCAATTTTTTCTTTTAAAAAAATGCTTTCCCTACTAGTGGATGCTTCATTTCTTTAAATTTTCAAGTGTCACAACACAGCAGAGGTCTACAAATCTCATGTGTATGTTTGAGAGGAAGGGTTAGGCAAATAATAGAATAGAATAGAAGAGAATAGAATAGAATAGAATAGAATAGAGAATAGAATAGAATAGAATAGAATAGAATAGAATAGAATAGAATAGAATAGAATAGAATAGAATAGAATAGAATAGAATAGAATAGAATAACAGAGTTGGAAGGGACCTTGGAGGTCTTCTAGTCCAACCCCCTGCTTAGGCAGGAAACCCTACACCACTTCAGACAAATGGTTATCCAACATCTTCTTAAAAACTTCCAGTGTTGGAGCATTNTCCCGGTTCTTTGTGGCAACCCCTGAGATATTGGAACACTGCTATCATGTCATGCCTCGTTCTTCTGTTCATTAAACTAGACATACCCAGTTTCTGTAACCGTTCTTTATATGTTTTAGCCTACAGTCCCCTAATCATCTTCGTTGCTCTTCTCTGCACTCTTTCTAGAGTCTCAACATCTTTTTTACATTGTGGCGACCAAAACTGGATGCAGTATTCCAGGTGTGGCCTTACCAAGGCATTATAAAGTGGTATTAACCCTTCACATGACCTTGATTCTATCCCTCTGTTTATGCAGCCTAGAACTGTGTTGGCTTTTTTGGCAGCTGCTGCACACTGCTGGCTCATATTTAAATGGTTGTCCACTAGGACTCCAAAAGGCTAACATATGTGAGAACAGATATTTGTGTTTGGAGTGGGGAATTATTTGTCTGTTTTCAAGTATGTTAAGTCTTTTAAGGTTAACACTTACCGGTAGTACAATTAGAGAGAGAGATGATAGATAGATAGATAGATAGATAGATAGATAGATAGATAGATAGATAGATAGATAGATAGATAGATAGATAGATAGATAGATAGATAGATAGATAGATAGATAGATAGATAGATAGATAGATAGATAATAGACAGACAGACAGACAGACAGATAGGATAAATAGGATAAATAGATAGGATAGATAGATAGATAGATAGATAGATAGATAGATAGATAGATAGATAGATAGATAGATAGATAGATAGATAGATAGATAGATAGATAGATAGATAGATAGATAGATAGATGATAGATATAGATGATAGATAGATAGATAGATAGATAGATAGATAGATAGATAGATAGATAGATAGATAGATAGATAGATAGATAGATAGATAGATAGATAGATGATAGATAGAATCAATATCAACAAATCTTTAATACAGAAATTGCAGTTAGTTAGAATAAAATACAAAAGAAAAGAAATATATATGTAGACACAGTATATAAATATGCTAAAATATCTAAGAGGGGTTAGAATCAATCTTACGGTGTAAAATGCAGATTACTGAGCAGTACTTGGCTGTGGACAAAAAGATGGAATCAGATTGATTTGATAACAGCATTTTAAGATAAAGCAAATTGGAATGACCAGGATATTTAATAAAAAGTGGAAATAATAACTCCTGGCGTGCTCCTGCATAGAGGGAACAAGAAAGCATAACTGGTTCCAACGATTCAATTATTCCACCACCGCATAGGCAAACTTTTTGTTAGAAGGGGATTTTTTTTGTATCTTCCTTCAGTGGCGGCTGTGGGTGGGGGGGGCATTGAATCTGTCTAAAGAAAGGGACCTTCTGAATTTGGGAATCGTTAATGCGACTGAGATGCCTGGCTGGTTGAAGAGGGTGCGCAGAGTCTCCTGAGAAGCTATTTCTGGGTAGGGCTGAGAAGTCAGCTTGCAGCTCTAAATCAATGGCCTGCTGAGGGCCACATCAGGGTTGTGTTTGACCTTGGGGGGGCCAGAGTGGGCGTGGCCAGGGTGGGTGTGGCCAGCTTGACGTCACTTGTGTTGGGGGCGCCTGTGGTTGCCCGAGCACTCTGCCAGTGAAAACGGGCTCCCGAGCCCCATTTTCAACCATGACGGCCTCCTGCAGCCCTCTGCCAGCGAAAACAGCTGAAAACGGAGCTGTTTTCACTGGCAAAGGCAACGCGGGCCAGTCCATATTTTATTAGAGACTTTGGCCTGCCACGCTGTTTCCAGGGTGGCCCCACGGGCCAGATCTAAGCACCAGAGGTGGGATTCAGCAGGTTCTGACCAGTTCTGGAGAACCGGTAGCGGAAATTTTGAGTAGTTTGGAGAACCGGTAAATACCACCTCTGACTGGCCCCGCCCCCATCTTTTTCTTGGCCTCCGGGGGCCAGGTGGGCGGGGGGGAATGGGGGTTTTTNNNNCACAGGCTGAAAATGTACTTTTTCCCTTCTCTTCTTTCTTTCCACAGTACTCCCCGGCCTCCAGCACAGAGGTAGGTTTCGGCAGGTTCTGACCAGTTCTGGAGAACCGGTAGCGGAAATTTTGAGTAGTTCTGAGCACCGGTAAATACCACCTCTGACTGGCCCCGTCCCCCTCTATTCTCTGCCTATCCTTCCCCCAGGAGTAGGGAGGAAATGGGGATTTTGTAGTATCCTTCCCCTAGGAGTGGGGAGGGAATGGAGATTTTACAGTGTCCTTCCCCTGCCACGCCCACCAAGCCACGCCCATCAAGCTACACCACGCCCACCAAGCCACGCCTACAGAACCTGTAGTAAAAAAAATTGAATCCCACCACTGCTAAGCACCCTGCGGGCATGTTAGATAGGTAGTGTAGGCCTTCTCTGAAAAGCTGACAAAAAGGAAAATAGTCCCACTGTTTAACTGCACAGTATATAATGCAACTGTGCTATATGGAGACCAACGGTGAGAGAAAGTGGAAAATTGGAAATATATTTGCTAAAGAATATTCTCAGAAGATAATGAACTAAGTGCAAGAAGACCATCTTGCATCTAGCACTACACTCAAGAGGCAGAGACTGAATTCTTAGATTTTGCTGCTTCTCTGCAACACCGTACAAAAATGTTTTCAAAGAATCCTTTAAAAAAAATAGTTATTTCTTTGGGTCAATTGGGACCTATCAGAGAAAAATAACACATTCAGGAAATGCATCCAAACCCTGGAAATATAAAGCATTTTGTCCTCTCTCTCCCCATTCCCATTTAATGTGCATACTGTACATTTATTTTTGTTTAAATTGAACACACGGGAACATGCAAATGTGGGAACATGTGTCTTTCTGGCACAGGGGAAAGAAACCTGAGGTTTTTATCCTTGCAGGGCAGTTTAATCCCCCTGTTGCAATTGCTAAATTATTCCATTTAAGGGGTATATCTGCCAAGCAGGTGATCTGAAGATTTGCAACAATCCAAGTAGCACTGCAAACTCTTTCTGTGTCTGCCTTGGATTTGTGCAGTCCTGCTTTCGTTTTTAACAGCATGTCGCTGTCATTCTGTCATTTGCGGTTGTGGCAATAAAAGCACAAATGCCAGGCCCAAAGAATCAAGAATGACACATGTTTAACAGATGTTTAACAGATTAACAGAGTTGGAAGGGACCTTCTAGGTCATCTAGTCCAACCCCTTGCCCAAGCAGGAGACCCTACACCATTTCTGACAGATGGCAGTCCGGTCTCTTCTTGAAAGCTTCCAGTGATGAAGCTCCCACAACATCCAAAGACAACTTCTGTTCCATGGGTTGATTGTTTTCACTGCTAGGAAATTCCTCCTTATTTCCAGGTTGAATCTCTCCTTGATCAGTTTCCATCCATTATTCCTTGTCTGGCCTTTGGGAGCCTTGGAAAATAGCTTCACCCCCTCCTCTCTGTGGCAGCCCCTCAAATATTAGAAGACTGCTATCATGTCTCCCCTGGTCCTTCTCTTCACTAGACTAGCCATGCCCAGTTCCTGCAACCTTGAACATGGAGTTACTTCTGAGTAGTTTATTTGCTGCTGTTCGCCTACAGACAAAATCTTGCCTGACTAAAGCAACTATCTGCATAACTAGATATATACTCTGTGAATTGCTAGGGAGGGTCCGCCTTCACCCTCTTCCTGCCTATCAGACATTCCAAGATCTGTCTCTTTGAATTCTGGGAAGGAGCCAGAGGTGGTATTCACTTACCTTCCCTACCGGTTCGCAAATGTGAGCGTCCACACGCGTGCGAACTTCCATGCATGTGCTTTGCTCACGCGCGTGGCTTGCATGCATGCGCACGGCTTCAAAACATGCAGAAATAGGACGGCATAGAGCTGGGGCGGGCGGGTGGGTGGATGGGCGGGCCCACCCACCCGCAGGTCACCACTACCAGTTCGCCCGAACCGGTCCGAACCGGCAGAATACCACCTCTGGAAGGAGCCCCTCCCTCCTGGTAGTCCAGACTACACTCCACCACACACGTTCTTTACCAATGCTTTCTGTCCACATTCTGGATGAAGAGGACCTTTTACCTTAAAAGAGGGGTAAAAGAGGCCATTTATGTTAACACTGAGCAGGGGGGAGGGATAGGATAGGATAGGATAGGATAGGATAGGATAGGATAGGATAGGATAGGATAGGATAGGATAGGATAGGATAGAAAATGAATAGAATAGGAATAGGAATAGGAATAGGAATAAGAATAGAATAGAATAGAATAGAATAGAATAGAATAGAACAGAATAGAATAGAATAGAATAGAATAGAATAGAACAGAATAGAATAGAATAGAATAGAATAGAATAGAATAGAATAGAATAGAATAGAAAATAGAATAGAAAATAGAATAGAATAGAATAGAATAGAATAGAATAGAATAGAATAGAATAGAATAGAATAGAATATTTTATTGGCCAAGTGTGATTGGACCACAAGGAATTTGTCTTGGTGCATATGCTCTCAGTGTACATAAAAGAAAAGATAAGTTCGTCAATCTATCCACCTATCTCCTGTCTACAACGCAGCACTTGTAGCAGTTCCAAGAAGATTCCACCTCTATTTGCACTTTGATACAGGTGAGCCTGAGGGCACAGATAAACACCCAAGAGCTCTCCCGGAGAGTGCTAACGACCAGATGAGTGCAAAGAAATATGTTCCTTCCACCACCACCCTCTATCTTGGCAGAACTAATCCTTTCGTCGCCTTCACCATCCTGCCAGAACCGATGAAGCTTCTTGGATGTGAAGCAAAACATCTTCCTCAAGGGAAAAAAAAACAACACTCCAGTTGCCTTTTGAAAAAAGCACCTTTGAGCTTAATTGGTTCTGTTCTTGATGGGGGAATCGGAGAAAAGTTGAGAGGCAGAGCGATGTGGGAGTGAAAGTCCTGGACTAGGAGCAGGGAGACCCAGATACTGGTCTCTCCTCAGCCTTGCAAGCTTTCCTAGTGACTTTGGGCTCCATCCTTCTCTCCCATCCCATCCTGCCACTCAGGGTAGTTAGTGTGAGGAAAACAAATGGATGAGATGTCGTTGTGAGCTCATGAATGAAGGGCAGGCTCTAGAAATCATATAAATAAGAATGTAAACCAGTGAGTAAATTCACCCAAGCTTTTAAACCGCTTAGAGAGGGCTGTAAAGCACTATGAAGCGGTATATAAGTCTAAGTGCTAAGTGCTATTGCTATTTTGCTTAGAAATGGTAGTTTTTGATGTCTGGGGAAGCTCCTTCCATTCTCTCTTGATCCAGGATGTTTTCCTTCCTTCCTTCCTTCCTTCCTTCCTTCCTTCCTTCCTTCCTTCCTTCCTTCCTTCCTCCCTCCCTCCCTCCCTCCCTCCCTCCCGTACTTCCTTCTTTCTTTCCTTCCTTCCTCCCTCTGTTTAAAGTAGTGCAACTCAAACTAAAATTATGTTGGGATTGGACCTAGAATGAAATGACAGTTTAACTAACACTTTAAACATTTTGTATGGCTCATGCCCTCTGAGGTAGGACATTGGGGGTGGGATTATGGACATGGGAGGGGAAAATAGTTTTCTGTTCCTTTTCTTTTAGAGGGTGTTTCTTCAGCCCACTCTTTTTGGAACTACTGGCACAAACTAAACCAGGAATGCCTCCCTGCCTTTGCAACTCTTTGAGATCATGCATCAAAATGCAGTGATAAACTAGACCAAAATATGTGGCAGTTAGGTTTTACCTCTAGGAAAATGGAGGACCACGGACTAAAGCATGTTAATTAATAAGAGGCACAGCCAACCCCAGAAGCGTGGTGCAGAGTGCTGTTGGACTCAGAATGAATGACCTTGTTTCAAATGCAAAATGGCTAACATGCAGACGATGAGTTTCAGGCAATCCAGAACCACTTCCCTTGCAAAATTATTTGCTGGTGGTGTTTTGGCTGGCTCAGAGAACATCTCTTCCAATTAAATCAAACTAAACAAAAGAGACTGCGAAGCACCCAAAGCAAGAGACTGAAGGCTGGAAACTTGCTTTGCTCCACTATTTTTCACTGTTGTTTAGCATGGAGAGTATTCATTCCAGATTGCAATCTGAAATATTGTACAAGCCACAAGAAGCTTCAGATGAGCACCACAGCAGGCTGGGAAGAAAGGTAGGGATAGAAATGTAAAGATAGATAGATAGATGTATTTATGTAGGGATGTATGGATGGATGATAGATAGATAGATAGATGAATGGATGGATGGGTGGATGGATGGATGGATGGATGGATGGATGGATGGATGGTAGATGGATGGTAGATAGATAGATAGATAGATAGATAGATAGATAGATAGATAGATAGGTAGAGAGATGGGTAGATAGATGGATAGATAGATAGATAGATAGATAGATAGATAGATAGATAGATAGATAGATAGATAGAT
>QLTV01002929.1:186937-208720 GCA_003457575.1 Thermophis baileyi | reverse complement strand
CGCGTAAAGTTGGAGATGTCATTGCGACGTTTCGACGAAGTCCCATTCGTCATCATCAGGATGATTATCAGGCTTGTGTCTTCAGCCTCGTGCTTCTAGGAGCAATGTGAGAATTGCAGCTGTTTCTTCCTTTTAACTGCCAGTGGGGTTTGAACTGATAGGGTGGGGGCTTGGCTGTGTTCTGATTGGGTGGTTTTCGTGAGTGTGGGTCTGGTGTCATTCTTTGTGTTATATATATATATATATTGGAACACTTTTATTATGTCACTCTGAGTCTTTTCATTAAACTAGACCAGGGGTGTCAAACTCGATTTCATTGAGGGCCGCATCTGGGTTGTGTTTGACCTTGGGGGGCCGGGGTGGGCATGGCCGGGGTGGGCGTGGCCAGCTCGATGTCACTCATGTCAGGGACACCTGTGGTGGCCCGGGCGCTCTGCCAGCGAAAACGGGCTCCCGAGCTTCATTTTTTCCTGCAACAGCCTCCTGCAACCCTCTGCCAGCGAAAACAGAGCTCAGGAGGGCTGTGTTTTCACTGGCAGAGGGTTGCAGGAGGCCATCGCAGCCAAAAACGGAGCTCAGGAGCCCATTTTCGCTGGCAGAGGCACCGTGGGCTGATCTTTCGCTGTTTCCAGGGCGGCCCTGCAGGCCAGATCTAAGCACCCCGTGGGCCATATCTGGCCCCCGGGCCTTGAGTTTGACACCCCTGAACTAGACATACCCATACACCCTTGAAGGGGTCCTTTTGTAAGTCAACTAACTGTTGTTGCTGTAAATTTGGGTCAGGCAGATTTGGAGTCATACACAATTAGGAGCCCTTCCCGGGGAATCAGCCTGTGAAATGCTGCTTGTTTGTCTTATGTCGAGTGATTAGGCACCCTACATAAAAGAGATGTGATACAAGAAAACAAGCACTCAGGCTTTTTCATAATGCTTCCCTGCTTCGGTACAGAAACCCAAAGCTGTTTTCTATCCAGCTTTGCTTTCTATATTGACCGGCATTGATTGCTTCTGCAGTAGGAATGCGTCAGTCTTTTTCAGCTGAGGGTCACCCTCTTGCAGGAGTAATCCAGTGGGGACTGTGTAGTGGAGCAGTGGAGTTGAAAGTGAGCAAAGCTCCCTTTTCTCCCTAACTGTCATGGTATGTGAGAATGACCTTGGGGCAGAAGGAGAGAGGCTACCTAGGGAAGAGTCAGGTAAGAGAAGGCATAGACTGCAGCTGCATAATGGATGGAGAAAGCAGTTCAGAAGGCTCCCCCACCCAAGTTCTCAGGCTGCAAATGAGACAGGAGATGTGCACTTTGAGACTTGCAAGGTTGATGTCAGCCTTCCCAGATAAACCAGGCAGAAAACATAACCAGAGGAGCAAATTTTACCTGATTGTAAGACAATCTTCACAGAATCTTGGAAGTCTGTAAAATACAAATCTCCCGCTCTCTCTTTCAGAGCCTGGGAACCTGGGAGGCATCCAGAGGTGGGTTCCTATCAGTTCTGACCAGTTCTATAGAACCATTAGTAACTTGGTGGCCTGGGTCACTGGAACCGGCAGCGACCCAGGCCTGCCACGCCCCCGAGCCAGTTCTCTCGGTGCCGCCATAGGCGCCGCCATCTTGTTTTTTGCTTCTGCGCATGCGCAGAAGCTTTTTTTTTAGTACTGTGCATGCGCGCGCGCGCGTGGCACGCCCCTGAGCGAACCGGCAGTAGCAGAATCCGGAACTCACCCTGGAGGCATCCCCTTCTGAGTTTCTTTCTCTGCTTGTTATGCAGCTGTAGGCTATGCCACCTCTTATCTGACCGTTCCCCATTCAGCCTCTCTTCCTCCCTTTCCCAAGGCCATTCCCACATCCCTGTACACTGATCCCTCTCTTTTCTCTTTCAATGCAGTAAAACTCTGCATTGTGAATCTCTCAAAGGTGCTTTTTCACGAGGCAACTGGGCTTCCTTGTTTTTTCTTTGAAGACGTTTCGCTTCTCATCCAAGAAGCTTCTTCAGCTCTGACAGGAGAGTGGGGAATGGAAGGAATCTCTGACGGGATTCCACTATCCTGTCAGAGCTGAAGAAGCTTCTTGGATGAGAAGCGAAACGTCTTCAAAAGAAAAAACAAGGAAGTCCAGTTGCCTCCTGAAAAAAGCACCTTTGGGACAACCATGACCTGGATGACTGAGAATCTCTACAGATTCCGATGTGAAGTGAAAGCAAGAGGAATCTTTTCAATGTTTGGCAGCAATGTTGGAATAATTCCTGCAAATGGGGGAGGGGGGATAGGGGTAGGGAAGAGTGTATCACTGTCAAAAACGATATTCTTTTGTGTTTCACTTGTTCAGACTTCTCCTAAGTAAATCTGTTTAGGGCTGGACTGGAAACCCAGCGGCTTGCAGGATCGGTGGTGTGCAATTATGTTTGATAAAATGCAGCAGGCAATATTTCCTTCTATCCCTGTGCAGTGTTCGAAAACTTCCAAGCTAGAACTTTCTATTTTGGTTGATGATTGGTGTGATGTGATTGATTATTCTTAAATGGTGGTGGTGGGGGGGAGAAAGTAGTTTTAGAATGGTATTGTATCACTGAAGAGGCTTTTAGGAACCTTTTATTATAAATCTTCCCAGTAAATTGATGGTAGGAAGAAATTCTGTCTGGCAAACTAATTAGACCACTGGCGTATTTCCTGATAAAAAAATAAGCATGGAACTGCCGGATTCTTTGTGTGGAAGCATTTTCTGCTGTTAATGTGGAAATACCGGCTGCTAATCTTCATCAACGTGTCAAGAGAGAGCAGATAGCAAGGCAAAGGACATCAGACTGACCGATAGTCGTTGGGCTGAAAGCTGCAGTTTTCAGTGGAAGCTGAAAAAACTTCTGAGTTTTTGCAGTGGAAATAGGTTCAGATTCTTTGGGGGGTAAACTGTGCATGAGGGATCCAATTTGGGGTGGTGGTGGCAAAGGCGCCAGGTTAAAACTAGGAGATTGTGAGTTCTAGTCTTCTCTCGGCCACAAAGCACCTGGGTGACCTTGGACCAGGGGTGAAATCTAGCAGGTTCTGACAGGTTCTGGAGAACCGGTAGCGGAAATTTTGAGTAGTTCGGAGAACCGGCAAATACCATCTCTGGCTGGCCCCAGAGTGGGGTGGGAATGGAGATTTGGAATGGAGATTTTGCAATATCCTTCCCCCGGAATGGGGAGGGAATGGGGATTTTGCAGTATCCGTCCCCTGGAGTGGGGAGGGAATGGGGATTTTGCAATATCCTTCCCCCAGGAATGGGGAGGGAATGGGGATTTTGCAATATCCTTCCCCTGGAGTGGGGAGGGAATGGGGATTTTGCAGTATCCTTCACCTGCCACACCTACCAAGCCACGCCCACAGAACCGGTAGGGAAAAATTTTGAATTTCACCCCTGCCTTGGACAAATTCCTCCCTCTCAGTCCTACCATGTTAAAGCATGTTGTATGATGCCAACTAGCATTGTCCTCCTAAATTTGTTCCACATAATCCTGTTTGGCTTCTTAAGAAGAAAGGCTACGGCAAATGTATTGACATTTTGCATTTATTTATTTACAAATACACAAGCTAACCTAGGAGAGGAAAAACTCTACTCATTCCTCTCACTTCCCTAGTCTTTATTTGGTTGGATACTCCATGTTTATAAGCATGTACTAACCCAAGGATAGGGAATTTTTGGGGAGTTGTAAAAGTTTCCTCCATAGGGGTACTCACCTCCTGAATTCATGGCTAAAAGAATGTAGTTTCCCCATTGGGAAATCATACTTTGGAGATTCTCATCCTTGAAGTACCTTTGGTCCACAGAGTTTAGAGTGGTTGTCTCTGCAGTCTGATTTTAGGTGTGTGATCTTCTCATGAAGGCACTATGGCAAGAACATCGCTGGGATCTCCAGTGGCTGGAGGCTGTGAAGCTCTTGATGGGGAAGAACAGACTTTAGAACTTAGAATAGACTAGAGCTGGAAGGGACCTTGGAGGTCTTCTAGTCCAGCCCCCTGCTCAAGCAGGAGAACCTATACTATTTCAGACAAGTGACTGTCTACACTCTTCTTAAAAACCTTCAGTGATGGAGCACCCACAATTTCTGAAGGCAAGCTGTTCCACTGGTTAATTGTCCTCACTGTTAGGAAGTTTCTCCTTAATTCCAGGTTGCTTCTCTCTTTGATTAGTTTCCAACCATTGTTTCTTGTCTTGCTCTCTGGTGCTTTGGAGAATAACTTGACCCCCTCTTCTTTGTGGCAGCCCCTCAAATATTGGAATACTGCTATCATGTCGCCCCTAATTCTTCTTTTCTTTAGACTGGCCAAACCCAAATCCTGCAGCCATTCTTCATATTTTAGTCTTCAGGCCTTTGATCATCTTAGTTGCTCTTCTCTGAACTTTTTCCAAGCTCTCAACATCTTTTTTGTAGTATGGTGACCAAAATTGATTGCGGTATTCCAGGTGGGGCCTTACTAGGGTTTTATAAAATGGTACTAATACTTCACGTGATCTTGATTCTACGCCTCTGTTTATACAACTCAGGATTGTATTAGCTTTTTTGGCTGCTGCTGCACACTGCTGGCTCAACCCTCACAAGACTGAGTAGCTGTAGGTTTGAAGGCCTCCTGGCTCTGGAGATTTTCCATCTTTAACTCTGCCTTTGCAGTCAGTGTGCAATTTGGGTGTCCTCCAGAACTTATCACTCCTGCTAAAGAAATAGGTGGCAGCCATGGTTAGTGGAGCCTTTGCACAGATTCATATTGTGCACCAACGTATCCATTCATGGACTGGGAAGCCTTGCTCATGGTGGTGACCAGAGGTAGTATTCAGCCGGTTCGGACCGGTTCGGGCGAACTGGTAACGTCCTGGCGCTATGCTGTCCCATTTAAGAATAGAATAGAATAGAGTAGAGTAGAGTAGAGTAGAGTAGAGTAGAGTAGAGTAGAGTAGAGTAGAGTAGAGTAGATCAGAGCAAAGCAGAGGAGAGTAGAATAGGAATAGAAAAGAATAGAATAGAATAGAATAGAATAGAATAGAGTAGAGGAGAGTAGAGTAGAGTAGAGTAGAGTAGAGTAGAGTAGAGTAGAGTAGAGTAGAGTAGAGTAGAGTAGAGTAGAGTAGAGAAGAATAGAATAGAATAGAATAGAATAGAATAGAATAGAATAGAATAGAATAGAATAGAATAGAATAGAATAGAATAGAATAGAATAGAATAGAATAGAATTTTTTATTGGCCAAGTGTGATTGGACACACAAGGAATTTGTCTTGGTGCATATGCTCTCAGTGTGCATAAAAGAAAAGATAAGTTCATCAAGAATCATAAGGTACAAACACTTAATGATAGTCCAGGTACAAATAAGCAATCAAATCATAGTAGGAACCAGTCAATATAAATTTATATAAATATAAATTTAAGCACATTTTGAAGCCGTGCACATGCGTGCAAGCCGTGTGCGTGAGCACAGCACATGCGCAGCAGGCCACACGCACGCACGCACGCACACTAACATTTGCAAACCAGTAGGGAAGGTAAGTGAATACCACCTCTGGTGGTGACTCATACCTTCTTTGCCTCTTGTTTGGATGTGTCTAATGTGAGGTTGCCCTTGAAGAGCATTCAGAAGTTTCCTCTGGTGCAGAATGCAGTATTGTAGGGAGTTTTGGGGTTTCCCATTATGCTAATATAATACCGCTGCACTGGCACTGGTAGACTTCCAAGTGCAATTCCAGGTGCTGCTTAACATCTACGGAGACCTACATAACATAGGGCCAGACTCTGAAGCTGTGTCTCCTGCATGGTTTCTGCTCGGCCTACAAGATCTAGCAGAGGTAGATGCTCCAGATCCTCTCCATTAAAGAGTGTCATCTTCTTGGTCCCAGGAGTTGAGTCTTCTCTGGGGCAATGACTGCCTTGTGGAACAGCTTCCCCCTGCAGATTTAGCCTTTTGCAGACTAAAGACTTGGCTGTTTTCTCAGGCTTTTGGGCTAAGAGGTTAGGCGAGCCTCTTCCGTTGATGTGATTTTCATGATCAGAGTTTCTTGATTTTACATTGGGTTGCGTAGATTATTGGTTGCACTGTGTGGTTTTAAATCTTTGTCCACTACTGAGAATCACTGGGTGAACTGGGCAGCCACAGAAATAAATAAATCTTCTCGAGGAATCCGTCTGAAATTCACAGTCCCTTCTGAATGCAACCCTGGCAGTCACTTGAAAGTAGCTATGTTCTGAATAAAAGTAAATGACTTAATGCTGAAATATCCAGAACTGAAATGCAAAAATTAAAATCAGAGCTGTTGTCTCATGAGCATTACAGAGCTTTAAAGAGTGGCTCTTGTCTGCCTCTGGAGAAAGAGAGAGGGGATAAGGAGAAGGAAATAGGTACAAATTTTACAATCAAGCCATCTGAGGAAGTAACCCAGTAGGGGTGGAAGTACTTGAATGGGTAAGTGCTCATAATTATACAATAAATATACTTACTTTGGTTTGGAAACTGCCGAGGAAGGAAGAGCTTAGAGCCTTAGACTCTCCAAGTGGATGGAACTTGGGAAGCAATTTTATTTTTCATTCTGGGAAGAGAAAGGTCCTCTCCTTCCCCAGTTAGGCCCCTTCTGATGTTATCTTTGTGGCACAGAAGCGTTACCGCATGACTCTTTTATGAAGTGTCAGAAGTCTCGTGAAATCACCCTGCCGTGTACTGTGACATGCAGACCGTGAAAATGATGGTGTGGATGAAGAAGAGACCTCTGGTAGATGTCATCTTCATAGCAGCCTGGAGGGAGGTTGTGGGGAAAGGCTTTTATATTTGACCCATATTACAGATGGGAAGCTAGAAGGGGAGAAAGAGTAATTTCTCTAGTACAGGGTTGTCAAACTCAAGGCCCGTGGCCCGGATGCAGCCCGTGGGGTGCTTAAATCTGGCCCACCTGGAAATAGCAAAGGACCAGCCCGCGGTGCCTCTGGCAGCCAAAAAGGAGTGGGGGGGGGCGTGCACAGGCCCCTGCACCCCATTTTGGGCCTGGACGGCCTCCTGCAGCACTCTGCCAGTCAAAACAGTGCATCGGGGGGGGGGGCGTGCGGCCCCCTGCACTCCATTTCAACCAGCAGGGTGCTGCAGGAGAGGTCTGTCCCATCTCTCCCACCCGCCCCCGGCTGGCCCACGGAGAACTACAATGCTCATCCGGCACTCAAAGAAATCCAGTTTGACACCCCTGCTCTAGCAAGTTTATGTCAGACTTATAAGTTTATGAGTTTATTGCAAGGACCAATCTGGGTCGGTCACCGGTACCAGAAATTTAATCTTCTGAGCTTCTTCAGTTATAAACTGAATTCAGTATAAACAGAGGCATAGAAACAAAATCACGTGAAGTATTTAGTACCGCTTTGTAAAAACTTAGTAAGGCCACACCTGGAATACTGCATCCAGTTTTGGTCACCACGTTCGCAGTCTTCTTCCATCACTCCCAAGAGCTAATATTTAGGACACAGGTCTTTGATTTCATACAGTATTTAGTTATTGACAGTAGTTTTGTTATGTTCTTTCTGTTTACTGTTTTTTTTTTTCATGGAGACTTAAAATTTGCAGTGTGCAAAAGCAGCCAAAAAAGCCAATCCTCAGTTGCATAAATAGAGAGAGAGAGAGAGAGAGAGTCAAGATTACGTGAAGTATTAGTACCACTTTATAAAACCTTAGTAAGACCCGACCTGGAATACAGCATCCAGTTTTGGTCACCACGTTACAAAAAAGATATTGAGACTTTGGAAAAAGTGCAAAGAAGAGCAACTAAGACGATCAAAGGCCTGGAGACTAAAACATATCAAGAATGGCTGCAGGATTTGGATTTGGCCAGTCTAGAGAAAATAAGGACTAGGGGTGACATGATAGCGGTATTCCAGTATTTGAGGGGCTGCCACAAAGAAGAGGGGGTCCACCTATTCTCCAAAGCACCTGAAGGCAGGATAAGAAGCAATGCGTGGAAACTAATCAAGGAGAGAAGCAACCTGGAATTGAGGAGAAACTTCCTAAACAGTGAGGACAATTAACCAGTGGAACAGCTTGCCACCAGAAATTGTGGGTACTCCATCACTGGAGGTTTTTAAGAAGAGACTGGATAGCCACCTGTCTGAAATGGTGTAGGGTCTCCTGCTTGAGCACGGGGTTGGACTAGAAGATCTTCAAAGTTCCTTCCAGCTCTATTCTGATTGATTGATTGAGCTTTCTGATTTGTGCTGGAGCCCATCCTTAGGGAAGTTCCCTGAGGTGGACTGCAGCATGAGTCCAAAGTCTCAGAAGACTAAACATCTGGTCTCGTTGACCGACCCAGATTGGATCCCACAACATTATCCTGGGACACATATATTTGCCTTCATTTGTTGTGAGTTTATAGTTCATTCCTAAATGACTCAATTGGCAACTTAGTCTTTATTTAGCTCCACAAACCACCTTCCTCTGGCTCGCTGGCGGAGTTCTCACTCTCGTTTGTGCTTCCAAATCTCTTGATTCTCCGTATTTATATTTTAAAATAAGGCTTAGAGTGTCACAAATCTTTCTGATAGGGTTTGGTAAATATTCATAGCCTACAGATCAGGATCAGGGCATCCATTTTTCCTCCAGTTATCTTCATTTCAGGTCTAACGTAGTGCAGCAGCTGTGCACACACGTTTTGCCATAGACACAGCTATAGGAGAATGACAAATGACTTTCAAATGTCCTCTCTTCGGTCTTTTTTTTTTTTAAATTATGCTAGAAATTCTCATTTTTAGCAGCTCTCTTTAGAATGGGAAGAAATGCATGACCGTTACTGATGCAACTGAACTTGCACCTGTGGGAAAGGAGAGAAATGGCAGGTGTTATTCCAGAAATGACAATTATCAAACCCAAGGAATTGGTGTTCTTCCCTCTGGCTTCCATTTCTCCTTCCATGCTCCATTTAGTGCCAGGCAGAAATTCTCCTGCATATAATTTTCTCCTTACATTTTCCTCTCATTCCATTTGACGAAAGGCAATTTGCTTTTTGAAGTTTTCTAGAAGAAGCAGAGAAGCCCGGTGACATTTCCATGGATAGAGTGTCGTGTTCCTAAGCTGCTTTAGTGATGAAGGTGACCCACCGCGGGAAGAGCGGGGGGGGGATGGGAGTAACCAGCCTTTCTCTGTGGTCTCCCCTGGCTTCTCCTCCTTTACTTCTAAGAGCTCATCTGTGGGGGGCTTCATCTTTTGAGATATTCTTGGCACTAAAGAGGAGGAGTCTTGCTTTTTTAAATATATATATTTTATCCCTTTATTTTTATTTTTTTATAAATAACTCAAGGCAGGAATCTAGCAATAACAATAGCACTTAGACTTATATACCGCTTCACAGTGCTTTACAGCCCCCTCTAAGTGGTTTACAGAGTCAGCACATTGCCACCAACAGTCTGGGTCCTCATTTTACCCACCTCGGAAGGATGGAAGGCTGAGTCAACCTTGAGCCAGTCAGGATCGAACTGCTGGCAATGGGCAGAGTTAGCCTGCAATACTGCATTCTAATCACTGGGAGGGAGGGACAAGAATAGCATACCATAGAACAAGAAGTAGAGATCAGANGAGGAAGGAAGGAAGGAAGGAAGGAAGGAAGGAAGGAAGGAAGGAAGGAAGGAAGGAAGGAAGGAAGGAAGGAAGGAAGGAAGGAAGGAAGGAAGATAGCAATAGCCTTAGACTTACATACCATTTCACAGTGCTTTACAGCCTTCTCTAAGCAGTTTACAGAGTCAGCCTATTGCCCCCAACAATCTGGGTCCTCATTTTACCCACCTCGGAAAGATGGAAGGCTGAGTCAACCTTGAGCCAGTGAGATTCGAACTGCCAAATTGCAGGCAGCCCGCCCGCAGTCAGCAGAAGTAGCCTGCAGTACTGTACTCTAACCACTGCACCACTGTGGCTCGTATACCTAATATGATATATATATATACCATACCTAATACTCTTCCCTCCTCCTATTTTCCCCACAACAACAATCCTATGAGGTAGGTTGGGCTGAGAGAGAGTAACTAGCCCAACTTCACCTACTTGGCTTTCATGCCTAAGGTGGAACTAGAACTCACCATCACCTGGTGATTGGCCCAAAGTCACCCAGCTGGCTTTCATGTCTATTTATTTTGTTTATTTATTTATTTTGTCAAGCATGTATTATATAACAGATATAGGTATAAACATGGTTATTAATACATGAAATGGATACGAATAAAAGGGGACATTAGGACAGGGATGGTAGGCATGTTGGTGCGCTTATGCACACCCCTTAAAGACCTCTTAGGAATGGGGTGAGGTCAACAGTAGACAGTCTAAGGTTAAAGTTTTGGGGGTTTGGAGAAGAAATCACAGAGTCAGGTAGTGCATTCCAGGCATTGACCACTCTGTTGCTGAAGTTGAATTTTCTGCAATCGAGTTTGGAACGGTTTACCTTAAGTTTGTATCTGCACACTGAAAAAAAATTAGAACATTGCCAGGCAGACGAGCTGTATTCGAGAATTGGTCTAGTAAAGGTTTTGTATGCCCTAGTTTGCAGTGCAATATTACCAAAGAAGAAGCTACACAAGATTAGGTTAACAACTCTTAATGCTATTTTTGCAATGTTGTTAGAGTGGGCTCTGGCACTTAGATAATTAGAGATGAGTACTCCAAAATCTTTGACAGAGTGAGGGTCGTCTACAAGGTCGTGTCCATCCAGCTTGTATTTTATGTTCAGATTTTTTTTGCCAATATGTAAGACAGAGCATTTGTTGGTTGAGACTAGAACTAAGTGAGTTCTAATCTAAGGAGACTAGAACTCACCATCTACTGGTGATTGGCCCAAAGTCACCCACTTGGCTTTGGAACTAGAACTTACAATCTCCTGGTTATTAGCTCAATGTCATCCAGCCGGCTTTCATGCCTAAGGAAGGACTAGAACTCAGAGTTTCCTGGCTTCTAGGTCAGTGCCTAACCACTACACGAATCCGGCACTTTCTTCTTCCTTTGACACATCTGCTTAATCAGTTTTTTGTCTCATAAGTTGGGTGGAGAAATTTGAAATTTGTCTCACTTCTGGCACTACAATAGAACAATGCCATTATTTTCAGCCTAGTTTATACAGTGCACTCTAGATCGCTTGCCTTTAAGAGACAGAATTGATTAAGCCCTGAGGGCATAGTGATATTGCCGTCAAAAAGGTAGAGCATAAATGTTCTGCCAGTTGGGTGTGTATGTTGATTTTTTAAAAAGTTGTTTTCAGAACAAGAGACTCTTAATGCGAATAGAATAGAATAGAATAGAATAGAATAGAATAGAATAGAATAGAATAGAATAGACTAACAGAGTTGGAAGGGACCTTGGAGGTCTTCTAGTCCAACCCCCTGCTTAGGCAGGAAACCCTATACCACTTCAGACAAATGGTTATCCAACATCTTAAAAACTTCCAGTGTTGGAGCATTCACAACTTCTGGAGGCATCTACTTTGCATTCTTTTTTTTTCTCTGTATTTCTAAACTTTGGCAATTTGAAGATATGTGAACATCAACTCCCAGAATTCCCCAGATAGCATGCTTCCCATCATCAGCCATGCATGCTGGCTGGGGAATTTGGGGAGTTGAAGTCCAGATATCTTAAAGGTACCAAGGTTGAGAAACTGCTCTCTCTATGTACATACTACCTGCTCCTGAGAACTACCATTTTGTTGGGGGTCTCTTGGAGTTGAGTGCATCTTATGTGATCCTAATTCTGATTTGGCAAAAAAAAAAGTGTTTCTTTTTCTTTTGCTTGAGATGGGACATAGACTATCTTTTATTAGAATCTTGAAAAACACACCCATTAAAGAATCAATTAAAAGTATGAAAACATTAAAGCATTTATAACATTAAAGCATTAACAGAGGGATACAATCAAGATCAAGTGAGGTATTAATACCACCCTATAAAGCCTTAGTAAGGCCACACCTAGAATACTGCATCCAGTTTTGATCACCACACTACAAAAAAAGATGTTGAGACTCTAGAAAAAGTGCAGAGAAGAGCAACCAAGATGATTAGGGAATTGGAGGCTAAAACATATAAAGAACGGTTACAGGAACTGGACATGGTTAGTCTAGTGAAGAGAAAAGAAGGACTAGGGGTGACATGATAGCAGTGTTCCAATATTGGAGGGGCTGCCACAGAGAAGAAAGGGTCAAGCTATTTTCCAAAGCACCCGAAGGCCAGACAAGGAATAATGGATGGAAACTGATCAAGGAGAGATTCAACCTGGAAATAAGGAGGAATTTTCTGACAGTGAGAACAATCAACCCATGGAACAGAAGTTGCCTTCGGAAGTTGTGGGAGCTTCACCACTGGAGGCTTTCAAGAAGAGATTGGAGTGCCATTTATCAGAAATGGTGTAGGGTCTCCTGCTTGGGCGGGGGGTTGGACTAGATGACCTACAGTACAAGGTCCCTTCCAACTCTGTTACTCTGTTAATAAGCCCATAAAATAGTCTTGAATAGCAAGATGGAATGTCTATTCACACTTGAATCGACTCTGGGTTGGAACATGCTATGTTTCCTTGATTTAGCAGGGGAAAATAAGGCAGAAAAAAAAGAGAGATTCTGCAGATGCTCTCAGCATTGCTCAGAAAGGCCAGGCGCTGGCAGACGAGCTAAGATAGCAGACATTGCTCTTTTCAGATCCCAGATGCTAACAATCAAAAGTAGGCAAGCCTGGTGAGATCACCAATAATCCTGCCAGATTTCAGCCATCTCAACTGCAGGATTTGCTGTGATGATTTCAGTTGAGGTTTTTATACTCTTATAAGATCGGGTGATCTCAGGAAATCGATAAGGGCGATAATCATTTTTCTGATACGTATGCGTATCTTTATGATTTTAACATTGACGCTAACTCTCTTTTTTCCTGTTGGTGTTTTTTTTAAAAAAAACACACATTGTTGATGTGTTTTAGAAGTTTTTTGCTTTAATTCCTGTTGTTGTTGCTTGAGTCCCTACAATCTTCGGGGTAGAGGTCAGCTGTGTGAAAAAAAGGTAGATGAATCATTTGATGATGGAAGTTTCTGTGCATGGAAAGACAATTCTCCACATCCCCCTCAGGTTTCTTTTCAGATTCCAGGCACCTTGGAAATCTTAGTTCAAAATCAGGCAATCGAAAACCAGATTTGCCTGGAGTTTGCCTGCAATTCCTACCCTGCCTGTTGCTTCCCAATAAGCTAATCTCCCTGCTTCTTCCTTCTTGTCTTCTCCAGGGTAATGATGATGAGTCCGTGGATAAGAACAAGTGCTGTACGCTCTGTAACATGTCATTTACCTCAGCGGTGGTGGCTGAGTCACACTATCAAGGGAAAATCCATGCCAAAAGGTTAAAACTCTTGCTAGGAGTGCAGCCGACTTTAAAAGCCACCGGTAAGTCCAACGATGCTGGTAAGAAATTGTCTATGTGTAGGCACCCCAAAAGAAGCCAATAAGATATCGTTACTCTTTGCTATAACAGCTTTTTCAAAATTAGGGAAAGAACCTAGGCTTGTTACCCTCTGATGAAATTGTGATAATGGCCATCTACTTAGATTATTTTTAGAAGAGAATGGAGAACTTCATGGGGAGTCAACCTATCAACAATTCTCAGCTTTGAGGTCTCCATGCTGTCATAGAATTACAGAGAGTAAATTTTAAGAACCAGCTACTAGAAGAGAGGTATTGTACTCCCGTTTTCCTCCTTATGAACTCCTCAATGCATATGACCCAGAATCCTGACTTGGATAGACCTTTGTAGCGTCAGGACTCTTCCTATGCTCTTAGGAATAGCAACCTATCTGGAAGGTAATGCTGGTCTGTAACCTTTGAATATTAGTAGCTCGGATTGGTAGTTATGTTGTTGGTGTCAGGTCCCAGATATTTCTACAGGGACGCTGGCATTTTGGTGGGAGGAACGGGGTGTTGTGGCCCGCCAGCAGCCAGCAGAGCTGGCAGCAGATTCGGACAGTGAGGAGGTTGGGGAGGAACATGGGCCAGTCCTGGAGTCTGGGGAAGGCTCGGATGGGTGCTCTGCATCGGAGGAGAGATGGGGCCAGGGCAGTCTGACAGTTATCAGATGCCATGGGAGTCAGACATCAGTGAGGCAGACGAACAGCTGGAGCCTGTTCCCAGTGTGTGCATGCACAGAGCTGCCAGATGAAGGGAACAGCTAAGGAACAAAGGTCGACTTGGGAGTAAGGCCACAGGTGGACGATGAATGGCCCCTCCCATAGGGAATAAAAGAGGAGCGAATGGGGAGGGGAGTTTGCAGGAGAAAATTAGTTCACTTAATTGGTCCGTCACTCTCAGAGACTCCTTGCCAAGTGTTGAAGATATCGGCCTGGCAGCTCTCCAAGCCAGATAAGGTATGTGACTTTAATTTTAATGTACCCTTGAAAGACTTTGCTGGATGTGAATGAGAAGAATTCACAGTAACTTAATAAAAAGGGATTTTTGTCGGGATAAGGAGTCTGCTTCGTGGTTTGGGAACGCCTAGGTCAGAACCCGGGGGAGGAATGGAGTGATCTGTATATGAAGTTTCTGTTTCTGTTTCCCTGCAATGATGTAGTGTGGGAGGGGTTTGGTTAGCATTGCTTTAAATAGCTGGTTTTAAGTGAGAAGCTTGAGTTCTTGCCTAGATCTCTTGTTATCACAAACCTTTCAATAAAAGCTCCTTTTGGAACAACTGCAGTTTCAAGAGTCCTGCTTTCTTGGGAAGATTGGAGAGGCAAGACCTTACAGTTGGTTTGAGCTCCGAGCTTGGCAATTTGGTTGCAAACAAACAACACCAGCACTAATTTACATCACATGGACAGTACTTAAAACCAAGGACTATGACTCAGCAACTACAGCCAGCCAATCACACAACCCGAAATCAGACCAGGACTCAGCAAGGTATTTAAAGGCCAGGCAATCCAAAGCGCACTGAAGATGTCTCCTCGAATGGGGATTAAACGTTTGCAACCAAATTGCCAAGCTCGGAGCTCAAACCAACAACATAACTGGTCTGTAACTGTAATGAAAATGGATTGATTGATGTGAAAGGTACCAAATGGAGAAACCTGGAGTAAATGCCGACTTTTGAATTATGTATAGAAGGAAGGTCTTATCCACTCATTGTTAGAACTCGGGGTCATCCATTAAAACTAAATAGGGAAAGAGGTAGGACACAGTTGAAAAAGTACTTCTTTCCACAATACCAACTAGAAACTTCAAGGTCATCCCCTTTAAATGGTTTTAAAAGTAGACTGGGCAGGAGAATCTGGTAATGCATGGCTACTAGACACAGGGAGCATCTCTGAAATATTAGCTCTTAGGGAAGCAACAACGGAAGGGGGAAATCACCCTCCAGTCCATACGTGCGGTTTTCCTTGAATGCATCTGGTTGATTTGATTAAGAACACTCGTTTCAGTGATGGGTTTCTACCGGTTCGGCCTGGTTCGGGAGAACCGGTAGCAGTGGCGGCGGGAGGCTCCGCCCACCCGCCCGGACATCATCATGGACGTTCTGCGCATGCAGAAGCATTGCACGGGCTCCCATTCCCGAACCGGTAGCAAAGGTAAGGGAAACCCACCACTGACTCGTTTAGTTAGTCATCAGCTGGGACTTGTCTAAAATTCTTAGATACACCTCCCAACATTCCTGGGTTGTTTGTACATAACGAGAAATGTAGTCTGGCAGATTTTGAGGGCAAGAAAATGAGGAAGGCTGATCTACATAACCATCCATCGGGTTCTGTCGTTCCAAAAGTAACTCCCATTTGTTTGAAATGTGCTTGTAAATTTGACACTTCTTCCTCTGGCAATGCGTAACCAGTTCTGGAATTGCCTTTAGCTCAGTGAATGCATTTATATCTCCTTCCAGCAGCCCACAGAGTAAAATATCATTTTACTTTTCACTTTTAACAGAGATGTTAGGGGCAGAGAGAGAAATTCTTCTGAAAGAACATTTTTTGGTTGGCTGGCCTCTTGAATTTTGTCTGATGTTTCGGCTTCCTCCTCTTCCTCTGCTTAGTCTATGCAGCCACCATTAATTTTCACATTTAAGAAGTCAAATGTCAGTAGCAGATAATTTAGCCATTGGATTGTCAACTGCAAAACTCCGTGCAAAGTTCTTACATGAAGAGAAGCTACATTTTTCCAATGTTGCGCTCAAAAGCCCAAACAGAAGAATAAAAGAACAAGCAGGAGTGGCAATAAAGTATACTGCATTTTACATTTGCATTTCATACTTCTAAGGGGGGGGGGAATCTGATTATTACAATCGACCTAAGACTAGCACTGTAAACATATTGTGTTCATTCCCCCTCTTTTGCCGTTACAGCTGCAAATAGTCATCTATTTTTGGTAGTTTGGGATAGAAATCCCTCATCATTAGGCTCTTGGCTAGGACTAATGATAAGTGGTGCTAAGATATCCACTGTGGTGGAATGCTGTCTGGATGCCCAGGAGAGAGAAAGAATGCATTCCAGAGGAGCAAGAGATAACTCGGTTCAGGTAATTTGTGTGGGAGAAAGTGTGTAGAATAGAATAGAATAGAATAAGAATAGAATAGAATAGAATAGAATAGAATAGAATAGAATAGAACAGAACAGAACAGAACAGAACAGAACAGAACAGAACAGAACTTTATTGGCCAAGTAATAAAATAGAATAGAATTTTTTTTATTGGCCAAGTGTGATTTGACACAGAAGGAATTTGTCTCGGTGAATATGCTCTCAGTGTACATAAAATATACAATCGTCAAGAATCATAAGGTACAACACTTAATCATAGTCATAGGGTACAAATAAGCAATCAAATCATATTAGGAACCAGTCAATATAAATTGTAAGGATACAAGCAACAAAGTTACAGTCATGCAGTCATTAGTGACATGTTTTATGGTCTGTGTTCTCTGCTTTAGTTTGGCAAGATTCTATCTATAGGTCAGGAACAATTTAAAAAAAATACTGCTTAGAATCATCTCAACATGTCTTTGATTGATGTTGGACTCCAAAAACAAAGAAAGACATGTTGACACCCTTCTAAGTGGTTTCTTTCATTGTTCCTCACCTATAGACAGAAATCTTGCCAACCTAAACCTGTCTACTTGCACCATAAAACATGTATTTTAGGAATTACTAGAGAGGAGCCATCTTAACTCTCTTTCTCCCATACAAACAATCTAAACCGCACCGTGTTTTGTTCCTCTGGAATGCAATCTCCCTCTCTTGGGAATCCAGACAACATTCCATCACATTGTTCTGACCCAGCTCCCCAAACACCACAAACCCTCTGAAGTTAACTCAATGATTCCTTTATTAGGAGTGCCGGCAGCCCCGGCAAAAAGTTTCTCTCTCAACGCAGGCTAATAAGTCCAGCCGGCTGGAAGATGAATAGTTGTCTGCCACATCTATTCATCTCCACCCCCTGCCTTTTATCCCCAGAGCTAGGGTGGGTCTTCGCTAGCAGCGGTGGCTCTTCCATCCCAAGGACCAGCCCATAGATTCCTGCTGCTCTCCTCTCCTCTGCCTTCTGTGCATCCGTGCGTCAGGCACTGGACCCAGCTGTTCCTCCTCTTCCTCATCAGCCACCTCCAGACCTGCGGGCTGTTGACTCTTCATCTGAGGGCTGATGGATGGCCCAGGCTCTTCCTCTATCTCTATCTCTGCCAGCTCCATTCCCTCTTCCCCCTCAGAGCTCTCAGGTTGCTTCGATGCTGACCCTGACTCCCACGCCGCCTCTTCATCTGATTTGGCTGCTATGATAGACAATATAGCAAGTGTAAATTAGTTTTTGGATACAGATAGTCCTTGACTTACAACAGTTCATTTAGTGACTGTTTGAAATTACAACATCACTGAAAAAAGTGATGTATGAGCATTTTTCACACTTACAACCGTTACAGCATCCCCATGGTCAATGTGATCAAAATTCAGCCGCTTGACAACTGACTCACATTTATGACAATTGCAGTTTCCCGGGGTCATGTGATCTCCTTATGCGACCTTCTAACAAGCAGTCAACGGGGAAGCCAGATTCACTTAACAACCATGTTACTAATTTAACAAGTGCAGTGATTCACTCAACAACTCTGGCAAGAAAGTTCGTAAAATGGGGCCAAACTCACTTAACAAATGTCTCACTTAGCAACAGAAATTCTGGGCTCAATTGTGGTCATACGTCAAGGACTACCTGTATTGGAATGTATCCATGATTGCTGAGTTTTCTTTCACTCCCAAACAGAGGTGGGTTCCTGCCAGTTCGGACCGGTTCTTTAGAACCAGTAGCAGGAATTTTGCCCCGCTCGCCGAACCGGCAGCGATGGCTGGCTGGACATGCCCCCGAACTGGCTCTCTCGGCAGTGCCATAGGCGCCGCCATCTTGTTTTTCGCTTCTGCGCACACACACAAGCTTTTTTTTTGCTTCTGCGCATGCGCAGAAGCTGGATTTTCAGCACTGCGCATGCGCGTGCATGCTTTGCGTGCGCGCCCAGGTGGCGTGGGAGGAAGCAAACCAGCAGCGCGGTAAGTTAGAACCCACCCCTGCTCCCAAAGGATCTCCATCCGGATTACACACAAGGATGGCAGATGGTCACGTCATCTTATCTTCTGTCCCACCAGCTTGTCTGCTACAGTTTCTGAAGAGCTGATGCCCATCCAGAACTACAGTGCTAAATTTTTATAAACTGTCACCGCTTCACAAAGATTACTAGGTGCAAATAGAAATACACGTTATTTCCATAGCAAGGAAGATAAAGTAGGAATGGTTAACTTGATTGCTTTATTTAAAGAGGAAAATATGTTCTTATTTGGATATCACTTCTGGAATTTGTGCTTGTGAAGGAAAAAAAGATGAAACTTTGACCTTGGTTTTGTTGATTAGAAAGATTTGGTGTTATAGAAATGGCTAGTTCTATATTAATGTGTAAAAGCAAAAAGTTGAGGCTGGAGGGTGTTTATCTTGTACTGAGGTAGGAAGAGTTGGAAGTCAATGCCCCCTTTTCTTTCTTTTTCTCTTCCCCCTTGTATTTCACACCCCCTTTTCCCGTTCCCTTTCCCACCCTTTAAGGATTTTATATAATAAAATAAAAATTTAAACATAAAAAAAAAGAACTACAGTGCTCAATTTCTGTGATGGCGAACCTATGGCACACGTGCCACAGGTGGCACACGGAGCCATATCTGCTGGCACGTGAGCTGTTTCCCTAGCTCAGCTCCAGCAAGCATGTGTGCGCCGGCCAGCTGATTTTCGGCTCACACAGAGACTCTGGGAGGCCATTTTCGCCCTCCCCAGGCTCCAGGGAAGCCTCTGGAGCCTGGGGAGGGTGAAAAACGGGCCTACCGGGTCCACCGGAAATCGGGAAATGGGGGAGCAGGGGGGGTCGTACGTGCATGCGTGGGGGCGGGGCAGCATGGGGGATCACGCGCGCATGCACAGGGGGTGGAGCGTGGGGGGCATTGAATTATGGGTGTGGGCACACATGCGTGTGCGATAATGCGCGCGCACGCGCTTTTGGCACCCAAGGGAAAAAAGGTTCGCCATCACTGATGTAGGTCATTGGAATGAATCGAAGGCTTCATTTCTGGAAGGGGCATCTGCTTTAAAGCTCCTTTCCATGAGTTTTCCCAAACTGAGATTGTTGATGTGGTCTAATGAGGAAAGTAGTAAAAATAAATGAGAAACGCCATATTAACTCATTCATTTAATTGAATTTTTATTCCACATAATTAAAATCTAATATTTTGGGGGGAATGTGGTTTCAAATGTGCAAGACGATATTGACTTTAGGAAACACATGGAGCAGGGGTGGGTTCTAACTTACCTCGCTGCCGGTTCGCTTCCTCCCGCGCCGCGTGGCCGCGCATGCGCAGTGCCAAAAAAAAAAAAAAGCCGAAAACAAGATGGCGATGCATGCACAGTGCCGGAAACTCAGCTTCTGCGCATGAGCAGAAAAAAAAAATCCAAAAAAAGATGGCGGCATCCACAGACCGGCACCGACCGAACCGGCTCCGTGACGTCACTGTGATGTCACCAGTGGGTTGCTACCGGTTCGGGCGAACCGGTCCGAACCAGGAAGAACCCACCTCTGACATGGTTCTACTTGGTTGCAGAATAGACTGAATTACTTTGGAAATAAGTGGAACCCTTATCTTTCTTTTTCCCCCCCTCCCCCTCAAAAGCAGCTTAACTTGTCTGGAAGGCAATTTTATTCAAGCTGGGAAAATGCTTATAATGTTAATTAACGAGTTAGCAAAATTCAGTGATAAAACTTTCAGTAATTTCAACGAAACGCTTCTTCCCTCCCTCTGGCCCCAAATCCTTGCCTTATGACTCCAGGGGTAACTCAACATGTATTTTAGAGCAGAGATGGGAAGAAAGGACCACCGTTGATGTTAAGTGACTCAGAACAGTTTCTTAGGCCTGTTTCAAGATGACAACAAGACAGGTGAGGTCCTCCTCAACCCCAACCATCAAAGATTTTTTTAAAACTCAAGCTGGGTACATAGAACCAGGGGTGAAATTCAAAATTTTTCCCTACCAGTTCTGTGGGCGTGGCTGGGGAAGGATACTGCAAAATCCCCATTCCCTCCCCACTCCTGGGGGAAGGATACTGCAAAATCCCCATTCCCTCCCCACTCCTGGGGGAAGGATACTGCAAAATCTCCATTCCCTCCCCACTCCTGGGGGAAGGATACTGCAAAATCCACATTCCCTCCCCACTCCTGGGGGAAGGATACTGCAAAATCCCAATTCCCTCCCCACTCCAGGGGAAGGATACTGCAAAATCCCCATTCCCTCCCCACTCCTGGGGGAAGGATACTGCAAAATCCCCATTCCCTCCCCACTCTGGGGCCAGCCAGAGGTGGTATTTGCCAGTTCTCCGAACTACTCAAAATTTCCGCTACCGGTTCTCCAGAACCTGTCAGAACCTGCTGGATTTCACCCCTGCATAGAACATACACTAATAGAGCTGGAAAGGACCTTGGAGGTCTTTTAGTCCAACCCTCTGTTCGAGCGGGAGACCCTTTACCATTTCATACAAATGGATGTCCAGTCTCTTTTTGAAAGCCTCCAGTGTTTAGTTTAGTTCAGTTTAGTTTACTTTATTGTCATTGCACCTCATACAATGAAATTAAATGCCATCTTCAGTGTACATTATAACTATAAAAATAAAACACAAACACGCATCCTTTGCATTCTATACAATTGAATTGAAAACCCCTGATATTGCATAAATACCAGTGATGGAGCACCAGAACTTCTGAAGGCAAATTGTTCCACTGGTTTATTGCTCTCGGTGTTAGAAAATTTTCTCCTTAGTTCTAGGTTGTTTCTCTCCTTGATTAGTTTCCATCCATTGTTTCTTGCCTTGTCTTTTGGTGCTTTGGAAAATATGAGTAGCTCTTCAAAATTCTCCACTCTGTCATTAGATATTTTGTGTGGACAATTTCTCTGTTTTTCTCCAGATCAGGATTCCCTTTTATTAGAAAGAGGTCCAGTAAATAGCAGTAGCAATAGCAATAGCACTTAGACTTATATACCGCTTCATAGTGCTTTTACAGCCCCCTCTAAGCGGTTCACAGAGTCAGCCTCTTGCCCCCAACAATCTGGGTCCTCATTTTACCCACCTCGGAAGGATGGAAGGCTGAGTCAACCTTGAGCAGGTCAGGATCGAACTTCCTGGCTGTGGGCAGAGTTAGCCTGCAATACAGCACTTTAACCATTGCATTAACATTCCTTCCTTCCTTCCTTCCTTCCTGCCTTCCTTCCTTCCTTACTTCCTTCCTTCCTTCCTTCCTTCCTTCCTTCCTTCC
>QLTV01002929.1:167656-184154 GCA_003457575.1 Thermophis baileyi | reverse complement strand
ACTGATTGCTGGTGATACTTCCTTTGTGCGCTTTCTTAATTTTATATATATATATAATATATAATAATATAATATAATATGATAATATAATATAATATAATAATATAATAATATTATCATATCGTATCATATATCATATCATATCATATCATATCAGAGTTGGAAGGGACCTTGGAGGTCTTCTAGTCCAACCCCCTGCTTAGGCAGGAAACCCTGTACCATTTCAGACAAATGGTTGTCCAACATCTTCTTAAAAACTTCCAGTGTTGGAGCATTCACAACTTCAGGAGGCAGGTTGTTCCACTGATCAATTGTTCTAACTGTCAGGAAATTTCTCCTTAGTTCTAAGTTGCTTCTCTCCTTGATTAGTTATGTGATCCAAATTTGAGTGCTTGGCAATGGGCATGTATTTACGATGATTGTGGCATCCCAAGGTCATATGATTGCTATTTGTGGTTTTCCCTGCCAGCTTCCGACAAGCAGAGTCAGTGGGGAGAGCCACATGGTTCACTTAACAACTCCTGTGATTTGCTTAAGGACCATAGCAAAAAAGGTCGTAAAATCGGCCACGATCCACTTAACTGCCTCCTTTAGCAATGGAAACTCTGGTTTCAATTGTGTTCGTAAACTGAGGACTACCTAAAAGTAGCAGCAATTAGAACGTGGCTTGAAAAGTGAATAGGTTTCACTTTTGAAAGTGAGTAGGTTTCCTCTTGATGTCAGCCCTGAGAATTTTGTGGCTCTCTTAGCAGTTGAGAAATAGCTGTTTGTGTTTCTTGCAAAATTATGAACTGTATTGCTTTCATGCCCCTGTCTGGGGTTTACTTGGGGGGCATCTGGTTGGCCAGAGTTGGATGCAAGATGCTAAACAAGATGGTCAGGTGGCAAGGGAAAGGAAGTGAATTGATCGGGGAAAATAAACCATTTGTTTCATTGGATGTTGGGATTTTTCTGCTTTATAAATGATGTCAAGCTAATGCTTAGCTTATATTGTTGGTGCATTTTCCAGCGGAAGAGGGTAGGAAAATGTGCATCCAGTGTGACTGCCCACCCCTAACCTAGATTGTCAGACTTTAAAAGGAATTTTATCACAGGTTTCTATGGAAATGGAGCTGCCAAATAGACTCCATTATGCAAATGACACATTGAACAAAGTCTGCAAATGTCAGCTCCACTGAGTAGAGCAGACGAGAAACTCAACTCCACAGGTAGCCTGAAACTACTCCTGTCAAGATTGGCTATAATAAGAGAATTTTGCAAGTCTGATTGTTCCATATACCTCTTTCTTCTTAGACAGGAGGTATCTCTTTTTTGGTCAGACATTGACTCCAAATATTCAAGAACGGTGTCTGCGAATGAATGATTTTGAAATTTGTGTACCTAAAGACATGTCTGTAATGAAGAAAAATTCGTGAATTTTTCATTCAAAAACCCTGCCTGCAGAACCTCACATAAAGAACCGTACCAGACAAGTGTTCAGATTTATTGGGGAAAGTATGTTAATAATTTGAGGATGTGGTATATATACCATCCATATTTTAGGAAAGTTGACATATGAGAACAGGTTTTTTAATATCTTTTTAAGAATATAAATCCATGTCGCGCTGTTCCCCATTATCCAAATCTACATGTTTCACAACTTGATGGAGATGTAGTCTAATAAAGAAAAAAAAATCCTCCATCTTGGTGAATATCAGTATGTACATTGCATGCTTATGCATTGTTAGCTTAAACATGGTTTATGAAATGAACTATTTTCTAAAGAGTTGAAGTCCACATATCTTAAAGGTGCCAAGCAGTGGTGGGATCCTGCCAGTTTAACAATTGGTTCGGTGATCACGCGCTTTGTGCGCGCGTGCACAGTTTTACAAAAACTCAGCTTCCGCGTTACTGCTGGGGAGAAACACAGCTGAGGCGCGGCAATCCGCTCTGCCGCGCGAATCAGCTGAGAAGATATAGGTCAGTAAAGCGCAGGGGCGGGCGGGCGGGCCCACCTGATCGTCGGGGAAAACCAGTTCACTCCCAGCTGATCGTCAGAGCATCCGGTTCGCCCGAACCGGTCCAAACCGGTAAAATCCCACCCCTGGTGCCAAGGTTGAGAAACACTGGCCTAGTCTATTAATTGTTGAGAAACATAAGCTGGAGGATGCCACCAAGTTAATAGCTGATCTCTAGGCTTTCCAAGGATCTCTTTTTAGCAAATAGGGAAAATGGGTGGTAGAGTTAGGTGAGCTGTTGAACTGATTTAGTCTAGTTCATTTTTTTTTCTTTTACCAACCCTGTAATCCCTTGCATTGGGATGGAGTTGGGGTGACTGCATGGAGCTGAGCATTTACTGGCCAGATGTCCTTCCTGACACCTACAGGGAGCTCACAGCAGATATTTTCTCTTTGCGCCCAGAGAGAGAAATATCGGCTACTACTTAGGATCGAACTCACAGCCTCCTGATTGTGAGGCAAGAGCTCCACCGCTAGGCCATCACACCACTCAGTCTAGTTCATCTTTTACCCTTCTGTATTTACTTGGGGTCTGTGCTCAACTGAGGGTGTAGGAGATGACAAGGCTGAGCCTGAAGGTAGGGTCAAATGCATCATCAGCCTCAAGTCCCTTTGTTCCCACAAGGGATCTAAGTCCAGCCCACTGTCAAACCTGAAGCTGACCTGACCAAAGCCATCTTGGAGCTTCAGTGTTGCCACACTGGAGCTGAGGGATAGGGAGTGGGGAATAGAGATAGCTGGGGGTTTGTAGCCAAAACAAAATATTTTCTCTTGGGAACCAAGGACATTCTCACACCTGGATCGTGGAAGAAGGAGTGATGTCACCAGGCAACCAGATGGAGCCGTGATTGGACCATGTGACTGATTGTTTGGGGAGGGGGAAAAACTTTTACTTTTAATTAGGTGAAAACTGCGGGAACCTTCAGAGTCGGTTTTCACCAGAACTGTGCCAATTTCATATGTCCAAATAAAACTATTCTTTGAGGAGTCTACCTGCCTCTGAGTTTTGTTCAACATGGGTGTATTACTTGGAACCCTGACACCCACCTTGAATTCCATTGATTCTTATCTACCGCCAATTTGCTTTGACCGTTAATAGTTCAGATTCTTGTGGAGAATATTAGCATGCAATAAACCTATATTCATTTGACCTGCCTGAACCCCTAATTTCCTGTGCTTGACAGAGGGTTTATTATGTATTGATTTATTGAATTCAGTTTAGGTACTACCTGATTACAGACCAATTGAGTTAGGTAATGGGTAAATGCAGTTTTGGTCCTTGAGGTCAAATAACAGCATGAAGCTTCCGGGGTTTTGAGATCTTGCATAAGTAACTAGATGCTGACCTTCCATTTTTGTCTGATAAAACATGAAAGCAGAATCCTCTTTCTGCTGCAATTCTGGGCCCAGGTCAGGTTTAAACTATCCATATTAATGTTCTAGATGCTTATAAGCCTTATATTGGAACATGAATTGCCTTAAGACAACTCTGTTATTTACATCTTGAACTGTCCCTGTAAATCAAATCTCTAAGATGCTTTAATATTCCAATATGCATCCCACAAAAAAAAAACTGTAATTATCTATTATCACAAGTTTTTCTTCATTGAAGTAATTACATTCATCATCTTTTAATGACCCCATAATCCCTTGCGGGGTGGAGTCTGGGCAACTGAATGGAGCTAGCAGAGTGCTTAATGGCCGGATGCCCTTCCTGTCACCAATGCGGAGTTTTGTTCAGCAGATATATATGCCCAGAGAGAGAAATATCTGCCTCTACCTAGGATAGAACTCCCAGCCTCTTGATTGTGAGGCGAGAGCTCCACCTCTAGGTCACCGCACCACACCACTCCATTGAATTAATTACATTCTCTCATATTAAATATCTCCTCTGCTACTGTGGAAAGAAGAATATCCACTGGCTACACAGTTCGGATAGCAGAATAACAGAGTTGGAAGGGACCTTGGAGGTCTTCTAGTCCAACTCCCTGCTCAGGCCATTTCAGGCAAATGGTTGTCCAATCTCCTCTTTAAAACCTCCGGTGATGGAGCACCCACAACCTCTGGAGGCAAGTTGTTCCACTGAGTAATTGTTCTAACTGTTAGGAAATTACTCCTTAATTCTAGATTGGTTCTCTCCTTGATTAGTTTCCATCCATTGCTTCTTGAACTGTCTTTGGGTGCTTTGGAAAATAGGTTGACCGTCTCTTCTTTGTGGCATACATATTGGAAGACTGCTACTATATCACCCCTAGTCTTTCTTTTCATTCAGTTAGACATACCCAATTCCTGCAACCATTCTTCATATGTCTTAGCCTCCAGTCCCCTAATCATCTTTGTTGCTCTTCTCTGCAATCTTTCCAGAATCTCAACATCTTTTTTATATCCTGGTGCCCAAAATATGATGATTAGGTGTGTACTGGAAACTTTGTTTCTCCGTGATGGTTTAGGAACCTGGGTGACTCCATTTCTGCTTGCTTTCTTTTGCAGAAACAAACCTGAGTTCTCTAAAGGAGCCACACGTGGACAGCTCTCCAGCAGTGTCTCCGCCCCATCAGAGAAGAGATTCTGACAGGTATTGCCAGCTCTGTGCAGCTTGGTTTAACAACCCAATGATGGCACAGCAACACTATGATGGAAAAAAGCACAAAAAGAATGCAGCCAGGGCTGATCTACTAGAGCAGCTAGGGAAGACATTGGACCTAGGCGAGGTAAGAGGTAAGATATTTTAGTCTTCTTAAATAATCATCTTCAAAGTCATTGGGTGAATGAAAGTGATTGTATTCTTTGGGTGGGCACCTATCCAAAAATTAAAACCAGGCACAAATTGGCGAACCTGAGCAGCCATTGAGATGACTCCTTGTGTTAACAATGGGGTATCACCGTGCCTGTTGAGTGACCGGATCAAAATACAATATGATGTACTTTATGGATTAGTCAATTGACCATCTCAAACATGAACACCAGCCACAGTAAAATACAATAAACTGAGATAAGATACAATGAAGTGAGTTGAAATAGCTACGGTGAGAAAAAATAGAATAAAATATAGTAGGCAAGATAAAAGTGAAGTAAGATCAAATAGTTTAAGGTAAAATTGAAGAAGAAGAAGAAGAGAACTTTATTAAGTCGATTGACTGTATCAAAGGTATAGATTGTATTTTGATACAGATTTGTATCAAGATATTCTGTCCTCTTTGAACTGCCCTTTGAAATGAGGAGGATGAGGATCATCTTTCTCCTTCTGTCCTGGCCACTTTTTATAGATGCACGATTGAGAGCATTTTAACAAACTGCATTTTGGTGGCAGCAGCACCTCAGATAGAAAGTCCCTACAGAGAGTGGTGAGGATAGTGGAGAAGATTATAGGAAGCTCACTTCCTATCATTCAGGATACTGCTTATAAGCGCTCTGTGCTTTAGAGCTCAAAGCATTGTTAGAGACCCCAACATACCCACTCCATGGTCTGTTTCTATTACTCCTCTCTGGGAGGAGGTTTCGAAGTATTTATAGTAGGACTACTAGATAATGCAACAACTTTGTTCCTTAGGCCATCCGTCTTGTAATCTCACAAGATTCGTTTCTCTCGCCATGTACATGTATATATCCCAACTAGACTGTTGTTTTTCCATGTCATACACAAGATTTGTTTCTCTCACCATGTACATGTATACATCCCAACTTGGCTGTGTTGTTTCTCCGTGTCATATAATATATGTGGGTATATGCATCATTTATTTATTTATTTATTTATTTATTTATTTATTTATTTATTTATTTATTTATTTATTTATTATTTTGTCATGGTTATGTATATTGGAGGTGGAGACCCTTTGAGAGCTGTATGCAATGAAATTTCATTTTAATGTGTGCCAATTAGTGTACATTCAAAGTGACAATGAAGTTATTCTAAGTTCTAAGTTCTAAAATGAAGAGTGTAGTCTTAACGAGGATGTGCATTAAATAAAATTATGAGGACTTGAGGTAAGATTGCAGATCTTTCTTTCTCGTAATACAGGTAGCCCTTGCCTTACAACCGTAACTGAGCCCAAAATTTCCGTGGCTAAGTGACACAGTTGTTAAGTGAATTTTGCCCCATTTTACGACCTTCCTTGTCACCGTTGTTAAGTGAATCACTGCAGTTGTGAAGTTAGTAACACGGTTGTTAAGTGAATCCGGCTTCCCCGTTGAACTTTGCTCATCAGAAGGTCGCCAAAGGGGATCACATGATCCCGGAACACTGCAACCCTCATAAATACGAACCAGTTGCCAAGCATCCAAATTTTGATCATGGGGATGCCACAATGGTCATAAATGTGAAAAACAGATGAACAGAACAGAACCAGTTCTCCAGATGACCTAATCAGTTGCGCTGTTGAGTCCAGCTCCAAAAGGAATGTAGGATAGAATTCTTTATAGAGTTCTTTATTGGCCAAGTGGGATTGGACACACAAGGAATTTGTCTTCGATGCATAAGCTCTCATTGTACATAAAAACTATAAGTGATAAATCATGATTATAGTCATCATAAAATACACTCATCATAAATCATAAGATACAACACAGTGATAGAATCAACATAAATCGTACTAGGAAACTAAATAAAACAATATACAGTATAATCATAAGTAGAAAAGGAGATAGGTAATAGGAAAGATGAGAAGAATAATAGTAATACAACCTTACTAAATAGTTTGACAGTGTTGTGGGAATTAGTTGTTTAGCAGAGGGATGGCATGGAGGAAAAAAATGTCCTTGTGTCTAGTTGTTCTGATGCCCAGAAGGAGGGAAGAAGTTGAAACAATTTATGTCCAGGATGTGAGGGGTCTGTAGATATTTTCACAGCCCTCTTTTTGACTTGTGCAGTATATACAGGTCCTCAATGGAAGGCAGGTTGGTTGCAATTGTTTTTTCTGCAGTTCTAATTATCCGTTGAAGTCTGTGTCTGACTTGTTTGTCACTTTTTTCAGTGCCGTTGTAATTTCAGTCACTAAACGAATGGTTGTAAGTTGAGAACTACCTGTAATGCCAGCTGTCCCTTATGCTGAGGATGATCAGGGATGGTTTTCACTTACCTTCCCTACCAGTTCACAAATGTGAGAACGCGCGCCCACCTCCACACATGCGCACAGCCTCCCACGTATGTGCTTTAATCGCTCGCTCGCCTTCCGCACATGCGCCCAGCCTCAAAAACGTGCACAAATAGGATAGCTGTTGTGGCCCACCAGCATCCCATGCCGGTGCTCATGGATCCCGAGGACGATGAGGCAGTTGTGGCGAGGTACCATTGGCCCGTGCACCTGGCACCTGAGTCAGAGAGCGAGGAGGCTGAGAGTCAACCAGGGCCTTCTGTACCTCCTGAGGAGCCCATCAGGGCCGAAGAAGAAGAGGAGGAGCCTCTTCTTCTCAATGCTCGGGCACGCAGGGCTGCTAGAAGACAAGAGTGGCTACTCAGGAGGAGGTCTCCTCGAGAGTAGAGCTGCAGACTAAGTGGCCACACCCTTAGACTATTTAAGCCCTGACCACGCTTAGCCTCGTTGCAGGAAACAACGTTTATTATTACTCTTGATCTTTGTGACTCCAGTCTGCTCGGTTCTTGTGCCAGTACGAGTCTTGTTTCCTGCATTCCTAGTTCTGGGAGTATGGCCAGATATAGTAAGACCTGCTCATTATCTCTTGGACTCCGGCCAGCTGTTAAGACTGTACATTAACAGCGGGGGTTTGAAAAAGACTCTTCTGCCTTTATTTTGTTTTCAACGACTCGGGGGGGGGGGGCGGGCCCACCTGCGATTTCCGCAACCGGTTCGGGCGAACTGGTCCAAACCGGCTGAATACCACCTCTGAGGATGACCCTTGGTTGGCCTGATTCAGCCTAAACTCAAATTTTCTAAAATAGCTTTATTCAGAGTAGAGTTTGGCCAAACAGTTCATTGACATTTCTGTGCTTCTCTTTCACCTTAATGGAAACAATCTTGCTTCTGATTGCACTTTTCTTTCTCAAGGGAGAAAAACCTTTCAGTTAAATTTTTATGATGGCGCGTGACATTCCAGCAGTCATTTCAGTGATAAAAAGAGGCATACTGTATGTGAATGAACGTTTAAAGCAGCCCAGCAATACCTTTTCCATCTCTTGCAAAAACAAACTAACCAGATCTTGGTTAATGAAGCAAAATGGGAACGTCACACCTATTCCTCCAGGATAAGGGGGAGGAAAGTGTCTTCAAAAGAGTTTGAAAGATCACAGTGAACACTTGGTTTTTATCTCTCTCTTTTTTTCCCTTCTTTCTAAATAATGCCTTCAACTTCCTGCAGTCAAGGACTATTAGCTGATAGCCCATCAAACACGGAACATTTTATCCATTTATGTTTCACAAAAAGGGTTGAAAATAGAACACTTTCCCGGGGCAACATAAATGTGGTGGATTTTTTTTAAAATTGCAGTTCTTTTTTAAATACCCTCATTTCTCAATTCTACACAATATGGATTGAGCTTCTAGATATATCAAAAGCTAAAAAAAGCCACCCCATCTTTAATGAAGGATATCCTTCCCTTAAGATTGAGCTCGTACCACAAATCTTTTACTGATGATATTAAAATCCCTGACATAAAGAGATTGTCCTTATTTTAACACAGACCAGCAAATTTAGCTGTAAAACCTCTCATTGCAATTTTATAGATGTTTTTTCTTTATTTTTGGAGCCTCCTATCTTGTGGTGGAATTCATATGGGCGTGCATAAGCGCACCAGCGTGCCTACCGTCCCTGTCCTACTGTCCTATTGTCCTCATCTATCTGTATTCACTTTGATTATGTTTATGTTTATACCTATACCTGCTATCTTGTACATGTTTGACAAACAAATAAATAAATAAAAAATAAATAAATAAAATTCTGTTTTATGAATAGCTTCTAGTAAAACAAAGGTACTGGTTGGCAAAATTGACTATTTTGATCAAAGAAAAGAATATAAGTACATTTGTTTCCACATGGAAACCACTTCTGAACTTTGTGCTTGAAGTGGAAAAGAATCAGGGGTGGGTTCTAACTTACCTCGCTGTTGGTTTGCTTCCTCCCACGATGCGTGGCCGCGTGCGCACACACATGCGCAGTGCTGAAAAATCCAAAAAAATTCCAAAAAAACCCAGCCGAAAACAAGATGGCGATGCATGCACAGTGCCAGAAACTTGGCTTCTGTGTATGCGCAGAAGGAAAAAAAATTAAAAAAAAATTCCAATTTTTTTTTAAAAAAATTTCCCCCCAAAAAAGATGGCGGCGCCCATGGACCGGCACCGACCAAACCGTATCCATGACATCACCGTGATGTCACCAGTGGGTCACTACTGGTTCAGGCGAACCGGTCTGAACCGGGAGGAACCCACCTCTGAAAAGAATGAAATGTAGATTTTGGGTTTTACCGAGTAGATTGATAAATCTATAGAAATGGCTTGTTGATATTATTATGAAAAAAAAGTTGTGATTTGATGTTAATGCCTTATTTTACTGCAACAGAGAGAGTTGGAAGTCAATGTTGCTTTTTTTTCCCTTATCCTTCCTTACTTCTCTTTTCCCTCTTCCTCCCCACCGTTTTCTTATTTACTTTTGTATTTTGTATCTTATTTTATCTTATAACTAAAAAAAAACACATTAAACTTGAAAACAAAGATACTGGTATGAACTGATTCATCAGTGCCCTTTTATAAACAAAATGCCTATGACAATGGCTGGTAGAACTTCCCATGGTTAAAATAGAAGGACCAAAGTTAAAGGGTAGAACCTTCACTAGACTCTCAAATGATTCCAGCTTCAAGTTAAACATTCTTAGGAGAACTTGGAAAGAGATGATTTATAAAAAGATTATAAAAAGAGGCTAAAACGTATGAAGAATGGTTGCAGAAATTGGGTATGTCTAGTCTAGTGAAAAGAAGGTGACATGATAGCAGTCATATTTGAGCAGATGCCACAAAGAAGAGGAGGTCAATCTATTTTCCAAAGCACCACAAGGCAGGACAAGAAGTAATGGGGTGGAAAGTAATCAAGGAGAGAAGCAACTTAGAACTAAGGAGAAATTTCCTAACGGTGAGAACAATTAACCAGTGGAAGAGCTTGCCTTCAGAAGTTGTGGGTGCCCCATCGCTGGAGGCTTTTAAGAAGAGACAGGATAGCCACTTGTCTAAAATGGTAAAGAGTCTCCAACTAGAATAGGAGGTTGGACTAGAAGACCTCCAAGCAGTGGTGGGTTGCTACCGGTTCGCCCGATCGGATCGGGTGAACTGGTAGCGGCGGGAGGCTCCGCCCACCCGCCCGGACATCATCAAAAACGCTCTGCGCATGCGCAGAAGGTTCTGCGCATGCGCAGAAGCGTTGCGCATGTGTGAAGCACGCGCCTGCGCGCTCCCATTCCCGAACCGGTAGCAAAGGTAAGAGAAACCCACTACTGCCTCCAAGGTCCCTTACAACTCTATGTTCTAAAAGCAAAGGGATACACTAATCTCCAGCTTTGGTTTCTCTAGCTGTGTGAGTGTTCAGCTCTTTTAATTGATCCAGATGTTTGGGACCACAGAAGGTTGAGGCCATTTAGACAAGGATTATAGGAGTTAGAAGACATTTCAAGAAGTTAATACAGACTTAACAGCCATGCATTTAGTGAGCGTTTAAAGTTGCAGTGGCCTTGAAAAAAGTGACTTATGGCCAGGCTTTGCCCTTACGATTTTTTAAATTCTATTTTCATGTTTATTAAGGTTTTATTCTATTATATAAAATACAAAGAAGAGAAGAAAAAATAGGTAATTAAGGGAAGGAAAGGGAGTGGGGAAAAGAGGGTGTGAGATACCGGGGGAAAGAGGAAAAGAAAAGGGGGAATTGACTTCCAACTCTTAGCACAACTAAACACACTCCAGCCTCAACTTTTTTGCTTTTACACATTTATATATAAAACTAGCCATTCCTATAACACCAAATCTTTCTAATCAACAAAACCAAAGTCAAAGTTTCATATTTTTTTTCTTCACAAGCCAAATTCCAGAAGTGATATCCAAATAAAAACATATTTTCCTCTTTGAATAAAATCATCAATTTAACCATTCCTGCTTTATCTTCCTTGCTATGGAAATAATGTGTATTTCTATTTGCACCTAGTAATCTTTGTGAACTGTCACCATTTTTATTTACAAAATTCACTGTATTCTTTCAAATTCTTTGACCTTACTGGGAGGGAAAAAAACACATTTTTTCACCCTTTTTTCTCCTTCAAAGTACTAAACTTTAAAAAAAAACACTTTTTTTTAAATCAAAACTTTCTAACACATCTTTTTCTTTGACTTCTTAACATACAAGCTTTAAACTTCAGTGTTACGTTTAGATCCCTCCCTCCAAATGCTTTGCATTTATGACTGACCAGTGGTGGGTTGCTACCAGTTCAGGCGAACCGGTAGTGGTGGCGGCGGGAGGCTCCGCCCACCCGCCTGGACGTCATCACAAACGATCTGCGCATGCGCAGAAGCACCGCACGCTCGCTTCGCACAGTTCGAACTGGTAGCGAAGGTAAGTGAAACCCACTACTGTGACTGACACAGCATCCTCATAGACACCTTATCAAAATTTGGGCAACCGACATGTATTTACAACGGTTCCAGTGTACCATAGCAATGGGATCGCCATTTGCGATTTTCCCAGGCAGCTTCTGACAAGCAAAGTCAAGGGGGGAAGATTCTCTTAACGACCCTGTGATTGACTTAACTGCAGTGATTCGCTTTAAAACCCTGGGGAAAAAAGGGGGTAAAATCGGGCATTTTTCACTGAACAACCTCCTTGCTTAAAAATGGAAATTTGGGGTCGTAAGTTGTGAACTGCCCTGTACTGAGCAAGGTGTAGATCTGATCCGAGGAAGTGTAGTCATGAAGAAAATAATGAGTTAAATATTTTGAATGGAAGAACATGAATTGATAATCGTCCTAACTTTTATTTTCCTGTTTTAAAACAATTAGTCCCTTTTAATAATTTAAACAATACAGCCAAAAGACGAACAGAGGGAGATGCAAGAATTTCGTATTGACTCATCATTTTCCTGGATTTGTTACTTTTGCATCGTATTCACCTATGGTAGTGGAATAAAAAAAATCCCAATTTTCACAACAATCGCCATATAAACCACAAATGGATGGCCATATTTTTAAAATCTTTTTTTTTTAGAGAGATTTATACACAATCTCCTTGTTTCAGAGAAACCACCAGGAGATTATCCATCCGTCCATCCATCCATCTGAAAATCTAGAATAGAAAAGGCCAACTGAACTTCTTTGAGGCAGGATTTGCATAAAGCTGCCACTGCAAACATTCTCTTATTATTTCCAGTGATGACCAAGAAATGTGTTGCCACTTCAGTTTTTTGGCTCTGTGTTGATACCCAATAATGTGCAAAAGATTTGTTTGCTTTGACATTTAAATGTTGAGGTTTTCAAATCCATGAAAAATAAGTGGATAATAAAAGTATGATTTGCTAGGGGTGTATATGTGTGACTGTAGAAATATTTTGGCACTTCTACATGGGGTCTATGACAACTCATCACGGCCAACTCGCCATGGCCAACTCGGGACAACTCGCCACAGGACAAGAGTTACACTAATATCGAAGAAATAGTAGAATAGAATCATTAAAGAAAAGATGCCAAAGGAGGGGCAAAATCAAATGGGAATGACAAAAATTAAAATAATTTTTAATTGTTTTAAATGATTACATTGAATTGTTGAATTGTCCCGCAGTGAGTTGTCCCGTGGCGAGTTGCCCATGGCAAGTTGTCCCACCGCGAGTTGGCTGTGGTGAGTTGGCTATGGAGAATTGGCTGTGGTGAGTTGACTGTGGCAAGTTGGTTGTGGTGAGTTGGTTGTGGCAAGTTGTCGCATTCCCATTCTACATGAGGCTAACAAAGCTGGTGTGTCTGGATTTTGAAGCTGGTAAACAAGAAGCAATTTGGGAGCAATTAACAATTAACCAGTGGAACAGCTTCCCTTCAGAAGTTGTGGGTGCTCCATCACTGGAAGTTTTTAAGAAGAGACTGGACAGCCACTTGTCTGAAATGGTATAGGTTCTCCTGCTTGAGCAGAGGGTTGGACTAGAAGACCTCCAACGCCCCTCCCAGCTCTATTCTGATTCTACTCTGCCCTGTCTTGCTCTGCAGAGTATGTGTGGAACAGGTTGGATAACCATTTGTCTGAAGGGGTGTAGGGTTTCCTGCCTAAGCAGGGGGTTGGACTAGAAGAGCGCCAAGGCCCCTTCCAACTCTGTTATTCTATTCTAGTCTATTCTATTCTATTCTATTCTATTCTATTCTATTCTATTCTATTCTATTCTATTCTATTCTATTCTATTCTATTCTATTCTATTCTATTCTATTCTATGATAAAATACGTGGCCAAGCAGCTTGCTCTGGAGAGAATTGACAAGCCCTGGCAGTATCTGATAATGAAAAAGGGAATTTCCTTATTAAATAAATGTTGTGTCAAAGGATTATTGATCTGCGCCGACTTTGAGTCTGTTCAGACAGTGAGATGTGGAACTGAATGGTCTCTGGTGGTCTGGGGACTGATTTCCAGGTGAAATTTGAACATGGAGAATAGGAAAAAAAAAACCTCTTAGAAATTGATTAAGAACTTTTGAAAAATGCTCTCTGCTGGTGACTGCCATTATTCTGATCAAAAGGGCTCAGTGGTGTTATGACCATCACCTGGTTGTAAAATAGTGCATAGTAGTAGCAACTGGAAGAGGTTCTTCCTGAATAGAAGGGCTAGGGGGAGACATGATAGCAGTATTCCAATATCTCAGGGGCTGCCACAAAGAAAAAGTGAGTCAAGCTATTCTCCAAAGCACCTGAGGGTAGAACAAGAAGCAATGGATGGAAACTAATCAAGGAGAGAAGCAACCTAGAACTAAGGAGAAATTTCCTGACAGTTAGAACGATTAATCAGTGGAACAACTTGGTGGGTCAACCCCTTCTCACTGGAGGTTTTAAACAATATATTGGACAGTTATTTGTCTGAAATGGTATAGGAACTTCTACTTGAGCAGGTTGTTGAAGACCTCGAAGGTCCCTTCCAACTCTGTTAATCTGTTGTTGTTGTTATTATTATTATTGTTATTATTATCCAAATGTCATCCACACTCTTCTTGTTTACTAGAGACATGAAGAGACTACCTCACTTCATTGGACTTATCATCTTTGATATTTATTTTTCATGTTTTATTGATTTAATTATAATTCCTTATTATTTTGAGTCACCCAGCTTCTCAGAAACAAGGGCTGAATGGAACAACAACAACATTAACAGTCATACAAAACGTAAGGTATTAAAATTTAAAAACCGGCGAAAAGGAAGAATTGAATAAAATGTAGCAAAATAGTAAAAAAAAAACCCAAAAACTAATATTGGATAAAACAGGAATGTAATAAAATAGATGAGAGAGGGGAAAAAAAACCCTCCAAGATTTGAACATTTTTCTTCCAATGGACTAGGAATCCATTAGCAGCTCAGAACCCATCACCAGCAATACAGTTGCCATCATGCCACAAAGGTTTGGATCCTGATGTAGATTACCTGTGATCTGGAGAGTAGGAGATCCACAGGTCAGGCACGAAGAATCAGGACCAGACATTAAATTCCAGATAAGATGATTTACTGTTGATGCCTATGCACAAAAATTTAGTCAAGTAACGGTCGCACTAAATTGGTGACAGATAAGAGTTACCAGAATTCAAGAGGGGTTGGATTTAGACCATTTGTGGGAATGTAACAACCCCAGGCTAATGCCTCTCTTAACTCTGCCCCCTGTCTCTGCCTGTCCTCCATCTACAGGCAATTCAACTTTTTCTCTGTCAAATATTTGCATTGATTATTTCTGCCTGTTCCTTGTTTCCAAGAATCATTAAAAAAAAAAAAACACCCATGCTTTTCTTGCTCTCAATCCTCAATTTCCTGGGTTCTTGTGATGCTTTGATGCTATTTCATTCTTTCCTCCCCCTAAGTCTTGTTTCTTCTCTTTTTTTTAAGTATCCTTTTCCCTTTCCTCTCCTTCTTTCCCTGATCTCTCATTTGTACACCCTTATTTTTTTGTCTGGTTCAGTTGACTGCCAGGGCTATCCTTGGGGTGTTTCGGTCTGTGATATTGTCACAGAAATCACAATTGCTGTGATGTCAAAATCATCTTGCATTCCAAAAGATTAAATCGCGAGTGAGGGAATGAGGCCAGGATGGGAAGGGCAAAAAGAGAGGAATGAAGTGAATATGCTGGATATTTCTCCAAAGGGGGCAGTTTCGGTTATTTCTACTTGGAAGGGTTTCAGAAATTAACAAAAAAAAGGTGGAAATCCTTATTTTAAGAACTTCACTTTCCATCTTGGTTTTTAATTGAGGAAAGAGCGCATGGACCTTTCTCACAGCTCAGAAAATCTTGTGTTTTGTAAGCACACGAAGGTTACCAGGTGGTTGACCAACATACATTTAATATCTTTTGGATTACAGTTTAGCCCAAATTACTCCTCTGAGTCCTTTCCCAGAGATTTTCTAACCTGTCAATCCAACTTCTTCATAATCTCTTTTTCCCAGTAACCATAAGATCTAATGATCAACAGCAGCAGTGCAAACACCTCAGTTAGGAGGGTCTGAACGTGTTGTGTAGGATTTGTGTAAGATTTGTGGCTGTGCAGTTGAATCCCAACCCTTTTTTTTACATACCACAGTGTGTGTGTTATTATTCTTCCTTTTTCCTTCACCTTTTCAGTTGAACGTGCCACTTTTATTCCATTTTATCTTGTTTTAACTTGTCATTTCTATTCTGTAGGTTTAATGGTGTAAAACCACTTTGAGATTTAAAATTGTGGGCATTAGCATGCCAATATATCTGTTCATTTACCTGCTAAACTGCTAGGATGGCCTGTTACAGACGATGGCTAGTTGGCACACCATTCTGAATCACAGGCAGCTCTCGCTTGCTTTTCTTGTTATGAAAAGCCAGCTGTTGTGTATTTGCTCCTGGAATTTGATGTTTTGTGTAGATCCTTGACTCTGCCCTGCTCACCCCAAATTTTATTGAGATAGATTTCTTTGTTGCCCTTCTTGACTTCATCTCTGTTCTCTTATGAATTCAGCTAGCCTGTGTGTGTGTGTGTCTGTGTGTGTGTGTGTGTGTGTGTGTGAGAGAGAGAGACAGAGACAGAGACAGAGACAGAGACAGAGACAGAGAGACCTTCGAGACAATCTTTTTTTTAAAATAAATTATTTTATTTTATAATATAAAAATTCCATTTTCAATTTAAACAATGTGTTGTCAGAGTACATATACATGTATACATCAATATATACTTTCAAATTTAATCATATTCATTTAATAATATTTTTAACCTTTTTAACTTCTTCCATTATAATATTAATTATACATCCGTCAAATCAACCAAAGAATTTATTCTTCTGTTTACTTTCTCATATTTATCACATTTCCCCCTTTGCAATGG
>QLTV01002929.1:135802-147271 GCA_003457575.1 Thermophis baileyi | reverse complement strand
TTCTTCTGAGCATGTGCAGAAGCCGAGTTTCCGGCACTGTGCCTGCGGTCACCATCTTGTTTTCGGCTTTTATTATTATTATTATTTATTTTTTTCGGATCTTTTTGGCACTGCGCATGCGCGCGCCCACGAGGCGCGCCCACGCGACGTGGGAGGAAGCGAACCGGCAGCGAGGTAAGTTAGAACCCACCCCTGATATATACATGTCATGTTTGACAGAAATATTGTCAGGCCTGAAGGCCCAATACATGTATTGGGCCTTTAGGCCTGCCAAATATTTTATCCGGTATAAAACAATAACCCCACTTGATGCTTGGATACTGGTTAACAAAGTGTCTGTTTTTCCCCCCAATCTATGAAAATCTAATTAACTGAGATTCTATACCCTATAAATGGACATCTCTGCATTTGCAGAGCAGCAGAGGTAAAGACCCCACTCACATCCTATTTGATTGTTGCCTGTGTAAGAGGGTGAGAGACAGGTACCTCGGTCTATATACTAAATGAATGACCCATTGGGAACCCCGTATTAAAACAACTTACCTTATGTGCGGCCAGAATCTGAAAATAACATTTAATACAGCACAGTACTTGAGCAAAATGATTCGGTTGAGATCGGCATATGTGGGTCTGATTGGGGTAGATTGTAGGGGTGACACTGAAATATAATTTTATCATATTTTATTTATCCATATATTAAATTCTTGTATTTTATTCCAATCTCATTTTAAATTGTATTTTATTTCAATTTCATTTTAAATTGTATTTTTTTTCCAATTTCATTTTAAATTGTATTTTATTCCAAATCCATTTTAAATTGTTTTTATCGGATTTTAGTCATAATTTGTGTTTGGAACTCTGCACTTTGATATTGGCCCATGGGCTAATCAATAAAGTAAACTAACTAACTAACTAACAGAGATTGAAATGTATCAGTTTCACTGCATAGTCACTGGTTTGAGATAGGTGGCTATTTGAATTGAATAGATAAATAAAATAAATCAAATCGGGGTGCAATGTCAGAATTGCAATCCAGAGAAACCCACCTTAGGTGCCCCCAATGGAAGCCATCTGTTAATCTGGCCTTTCCTCGCCCACACATTTCTATTGTAACCAATGTCACAATCAAAATTGTTTATTCCCCCCCCCACTAGAATTGGACAGATGACAAATAGTCGAGGATCAGTGAAAAAGAATCTTACACAAATTGTATTTCACAGCTAAACATGCTGCTAAATATGAAGGTTTTTCTTTGCTTGGAGGCTTGTGATCATCACCGTTTCTTAACAAAGAATTCCATTGTGCTAGTTATTGACTAAAACTACGATTTACAAAACACAACTTCTATGTATTTACATAACATGCTGTGCCCAATTAAATAACCCATATCATGACTTGTTTATTTATACATTTAGATTTATAAAGGCTACCTCATTCAGCACAGTCTCCGGATGGCATATAATTAAAATCAATGCAACGCCTTAAAAATAAGCAGAAAAACATCAACAAAAAAAATTGAAGATTAAGTGGGGACAGGAGCCATAGCCAAGACAAGCTAGCCCACTAATGAGCCTCAATCTATCCCAAAGCAATTATTATATACATAGGCTACTTTTTGGAGATACCAGATAAAAGTATACTGAGGGATATGCTGAGGCTGCCACAAAGAAGAGGGGGTCAAATTATGCTCCAAAGCACCAGAGGGCAGGACAAGAAACAATGGATGGAGACTAATCAAGGAGAGAAGCAATCTGGAATTGAGGAGAAACTTCCTAACAGTGAGGACAATTAACCAATGGAACAGTTTGCCTTCAGACTTTGTGGGTGCTTCATCACTGAAGGTTTTTAAGAAAAGACTAGACAGTCCCTTGTCTGAAATGGTATGGGATCTCCTGCTTGAGCAGGGGGCTGGACTAGAAGATCTCCAAGGTCCCTTCCAGCTCTATTCGGATTCTGATTGAATGGCTTTCCCAAATTTCATGTTGTTTAGATATGTTGGGGCAACGGTATCCAAAATTCCTAGTCAGTATGTGAATTTAAGGATTTAATATCAAGAGCAGATCCATACACTGAGCCCTGATGGCGCAGTGGTTAGAATGCGGTATTGCAGGCAAACTCTTCCCACAGTCAGGAGTTCGATCCTGACCGGCTCAAGGTTGACTCAACCTTCCATCCTTCTGAGATCAGCAATATGAGGACCCAGATTGTTGAGGGCAATATGCTGACTCTGCAAACTGCTTAGAGAGGCTGTAAAGCATTGTGAAGCGGTATATAAGTCTAAGTGCTATTTCTATTGCTATGAATGGAAATTTTTAGGTAATAGCACATGCTTCAACACATATTCTGATGCTTTCCCACTTAACAGTATTTTCCCCCTTAATTGCTATTGCTTTTAGATGATTGTAGCTTCTATGCATTGCCAAGAGCAGCACAAAGTTAGGGAAGATCTAGATCAGTTTTTCTCAAACTTGCCCACTTTCAGACATATGGACTTCAACTCCCAGAATTCCCCAGCCAGCATATAGAGAATTCTAAGAGTTGAAGTCCATATGTCTTGAAGTGGCCAAGTTTGAGAAACACCGATCTAGAGGAAGATGCACACTACAGGTAGTTCTCAACTTACAACAGTTCACTCAGTGACAAAGTTACAACAGCACTGAAAAAAGTGACTTATGACCATTTTGCACAGTTACGGCCTTTGAAGCATCCCCATGATCATGTGATCAGAAGTCAGATGCTTGGCAACTGGTTCACACTTACGACCGTTGCTGTGTCCCAAGCTCTTGCGATCCCCTTTTGCGACCTTCTGACAAGCCAAGTCAATGGGGAAGCCAGATTAACTTAACAACCGGGTTACTAACTTATCCACTGCAGGGATTCACTTAACAACTGTGGCAAGAAAGGCCGTAAAATGGGGGCAAAACTCACTTAACAAATGTCTCAACAACAGAAATGTTGGGCTCAGTTGTGGTCATAAGTCAAGGACAAACCTGTCAGAGGTGGGCTTCACATAATTTACCTACTGGTTCGCCCAACAACGAAATGTGAGCGTGCGCGCACGCTGGCTTCACTCTTGCGTGCCTTCCATGCATGCGCTTTGCTCTCGCACCCGGGGCTTGCACGCATGCGCGTGGCTTAGAAAACGTGGCTAAATAGGATGGCATAACGCCGGAGTGGGCGGGGCAGGCCCACCCGCAGGTTGCTACTACCGGTTCGCTTGAACCAGTCCGAACCGGCTGAATCCCACCTCTGAAACCTGTATTAATGGAAGGAATAATCAAGTCTAGAAATTTTCTATAGAAACTCTGAAAGCTGACTAGAAAGAATTTGCAGCTTGACTAGATGATAGTTAGATTGAGTAGTTGTGAAAAATGATGAAACAGAAGGAAGCTTGCCAAGAGGGATAAAGATACCCCCATTTTGGCTTCCCAGATTACAGTATGCTGCTCAGTAGAAATTGGTTGGTTGGTTGATTTAAAAGATTTATATGCCTGCCCATCTTAGCAAATCTGGGCAGCTCACCACAATCACCACACCGATAAATAAAACGATGATCAAAACAGCAAAACAATAAAATGAAAGCCCTGCACGGGGTTTTCTTAAAAACAACACCCCAAAAAAAAAAATAGGAAGTTGACAGATAGAATATTAACTAAAAAAATAAGGAACCTGTCAAGGCAGCAACTGCAGTCTTGGACCTTGGAGCTGTTGTTACGTGGCTAATGAGCAATTGTGATTAGGAAAACTACCCTCAACATAATGTTTCATGCTATGAGAGCCATCAGAGGGATACCAGAATAGATTCTGTCAATCACATCTGAAGGCCGCCAGGAGAGAGCCATCTGTCGTGTCATTTGACAAGATACATGTCCTTTCCCATATTTCTGTTTTATTCAAGAGATTGCAAATGTTATATTTGGACTGATAACAGATAACAGATCTCTGTTTTCAGAGATTTCTACTTGTTGCAGAAACACCCAAACAACGTTAACGAATACCTGAAAATTGAACAAGTACAGTTAAGATGAATAGATTCATTTGTTTGCTTTTATTCATAATCCTATGGAATTTCTTTCTAAAAGAATTATTGGTGTTTTTTTAAAGCATCCCAAGCTGTCTTTTAAATAAATAGTTCTCTCTCTGAATCCTACATCCCACATATTACTTCCAAATTCATTTAATCTCTATATATGATTTTTATAGTTCAGAAGTGTAAGTCGGCCTTAACTAAGCCTACCCTGGATTGCATCCATATAATTGAACTGACAGGTAGAGTAATCCTACTTACCTTTTGTGACAGTGTTGGTTTAAGATCTACTGTGAAACTAAGAAATATATTGTGACCAGGAAAAGGCTAGCCTTGGAGAAAGTTTACTACTAGCAGTCAGAAGGCATGATAAAAACTTTTTAATTTCACAATATATGGACAGATTTAACCATAGTTTTAGCTGGGAAACTGTGACCATCCTAGACCAAGCCAAGTTCAAAAAATGCTAGAGAATTTATAGAAGCCTGGCACTCTGACAAATTAGCCATCATTAGACACATAGACTTAAACAATATCTACATACTACACCTAACGAGAAGGAAGGACTCACTGGAGAAGAGCCTAATGCTGGGAAAGACTGAGGGCAAAAGAAGAAGGGGACGACAGAGAACGAGGTGGCTGGATGGAGTCACTGAAGCAGTCGGTGTGAGCTTAAATGGACTCTGGGGAATGGTAGAGGACAGGAAGGCCTGGAGGAACGTTGTCCATGGGGACATGATGGGTTGGACACGACTTCACAACTAACAACAACATACTGTGCAAAAGAGACAATCCACAAGCCAAAAGGGGAATAAAAAAGATGAAAACACCTCCTCATCAGCAATCAGCACCCAGATGAGCATAGATTAACTCCAAGATTAACATCAAACCAACAATCAAGAATTAAACAATACCCCAATCAAGGAACTGCCAGACAGCCAACCGCCGAGGCTACTCCCACCAACATAGGTGGGACAGGCCAAGCCACTAGAATATAAACTGAGAGCAAACCCTTTTCCTTACTGAGGATGTTACCTCGTTTGGGTAATGAAACGTCCGCAAGAAAACCATCAAGCTCAGCACCAAAGACCCCTCATTTCAACCGCGAACTACATATATTCTCCGTTTGACTTTACTACTTCTGAAGGTTACAACATTCTCTAGGCATATTGGGCCAAAAATGAGATTTAAGTTGCAATGTCCTCACATCTACTTCAAACATGCCCTATGCTCGTTATGTTTCTCTCGGACCAGAGAGCAACTGATAAGCAGAACATCATGCATTAAAGATTCATCCTAGCAGATTTTAATATAACCAGGCTAAGTAATTTCTATGATCCCACCAGAGGTGGGTTCCTGCCAGTTCGGACCGGCTCTATAGAACCGGTAGCGGGAATTTCCCCCCGCTTGCCGAACCGGCAGCGATGGCCGGCTGGACACGCCCCCAAACTGGCTCTCTTGGCCATCTTGTTTTTTGCTTCTGCGCACACGCAGAAGCTGTTTTTTGCTTCTGCGCATGCACAGAAGCTTGGTTTTTAGCACTGCGCGCACGCTCACGCAGCGCATGAGGAAGCGAACCGGCAGCGAGGTAAGTCAGAACCCACCCCTGGATCCCACCCATGATACATTTCATCTATTTTCTTCATGGAAAGATTAAAACCTGTTTTATAGGATGCTCTCTTTGTTATTGTATCTGATTCCTACTAACAGCTGGGTATGAAGAGAAGCTCAGTACCTATATTGCAATAAAATTAAGAGTCCAATTTAGTTTGGGTGCTTGTGAGTTAAAGATCTAATCCTGCAAGAGCTAAAGAGAGGAAAATCTACAATTCCAATTTCTCACTGGTAGTCAGAACTTACTTTTTAAATGGATTCTTGAAATTGGTGAAAATAGAATTGTAGAGTTGAAAGGATCATTTATGTCATCAGTTCCAACCCCACGGTGCAGAATCCCAGACAGATACATGATGAGCCTTCACTTCAACACATCCATCCTTTATCTGAATAATTGGTTATGTTGCCAAACTGCTAGGAAGCTTTTTTGAACATTCACATGGAGTTAACCTTCTGTCGAGCTCCAAAAACCAAGAAAAACCACTGAGGTTCTTCTGAACAGTTTATTTTACTGTTCCTCACCTACAGACAGAATTCTTGTCAAACTAAAGTAACTATTTGCATCACTACATATATACTCTGGGAATAGTTAAGGAAGAGCCTTCTTATCCCTCTTTCTCCCAGTCAAACTATCTAAACTTCACTATCTCTTGTTCTTTTGCAATGCAGCCCTTCCCACCTGGGAATCCAGACTACATTCCACCACACCTTCTTAAAACTGAAGTCCAACATTCTACAGTTTTCAATTAGCAATAATTGTGCCGTGGATAAACCTCATTAGCTCAATGGTGGGCTGCAACTGGTTTGACAACTGGTTCGGTGATTGCACGCTTTGTGTGCCCACACGCCTAATGCACTTGCACACAGCGTTCAAAATACAGCAATTTGAAGCTCAGAGGCTTACCTTCTAAGGCAGCCCCGCTGGGAAGTAGAACAGCGGAGGTGCGGAAATCAGCTGTGCCGCGCAAATCAGCTAAGCCAGAAAGAAGGAAATATAGGACAGGATAGCGCAGGGGCAGGTGGGTGGGGCCAGCTGATCATCGGAACTACCGGTTCGCCTGAACCGGTCCGAACCGGCAGCAGCCCACCACTGCATTAACTACAATATAGATATAGGTTTAAATTGCAGCTACCCACATGTTTGTTTAAATGTAAGGAAAATCTTTCTGATTATATGATCTATATAGCAATGGAACAGTCTACTTGTGAAGGTAGTAGGTTCTTCATCTCTGGAGAAGTTGGACAGCCTTCTGTTACAGATGTGCAGGTTTTTCCTGTACACTGCAGAAAGTTGAACCAAATTATTTTTGTATGATACTATATTTCTAAGTCTTGACTTTCTGTGTGACAAGTCTTTCAGATAACTAAAGACTTCTGTAATATCTCCCCCCAACCGTGGCATCTGTGTGTGGAAGGTTAAAACAGGCAAGACGACAGTTATGGTGTTGGGATCAAAACTCCACCACTTTGTACATGCATGCAACATCAGCACATGTCCAAAAGGAACAGGGCTTAGGTCACATTGCTGCAACCATCATCTTTCCTGTTTCAACCCCAACTGCATGGGTGCATAGCTCTTCTCCTCAGTCTTCTGAACTATAATACAGATTAACAGAGTTGGAAGGGACCTTGTAGGTCATTTAGTCCAACCCCCCGCCCAAGCAGGAGACCCTACACCATTTCTGACAGATGGCAGTCCAGTCTCTCTTCTTGAAAGCTTCCAGTGATGAAGCTCCCACAACTTCTGAAGGCAACTTCTGTTCCATTGGTTGATTGTTCTCATTGTCAGAAAATGTCTCCTTATTTCTAAGTGGAATCTCTCCTTGATCAGTTTCCATCCAATATTCCTTGTCTGGCCTTCAGGTGCTTTGGAAAATAGCTTGACCCCCTCCTCCCTGTGGGAGCCCCTCAAATATTAGAACACTGCTGTCATGTCTCCCCTGGTCCTTCTCTTCACTAGACTAGCCATGCCGAGTACTTGCAACCATTCATTGTATGTTCAATGCCAAACAATCCCAATTCATTCAACTTCTTTTGTTGGACTTACTCTCCACTCCCTCTGATTATTCTCACGGCCCCTCTCTTTAACTTTCATAAAGATTGTGATGCCCAAGAATAGAGAAGTCAATGTACAATCTGACCACAACTGTAGAAGGAGAGCAGGCTGAGCTGGCGAGTTGGGGGTAGAGTTAACTCTGTCATCACTTCAACCTATTCTCCAAAGCACCTGAAGGCAGGACAAGAAGCAATGGGTGGAAACTAATCTAGGAGAGAAACAACCTACAACTAAGGAGGAATTTCCTGACAGAGCAATTAACCAGTGGAAAAACTTGCCTCCAGAAGTTGTAAATGCTCCAACACTGGAAGTTTTTAAGAAGAGATTGGACAACCATTTGTCTGAAATGGTATAGGGTTTCCTGCCTGAGCAGCAGGTTGGACTAGAAGACCTCCAAGGTCCCTTTCAACTCTGTTATTCAGTTTGGAGTCATTACATTGCCACAAATTATCCATGTCCAGTCCACCTTGAATTCCATTCACTCTTAACCTGGTGCCCATTCAGATTTGAACTTTAGTTGACTATATTCTTTTGTGTAGTCTTGAGCAATAAATCCTTCTGAATTGTAACTGATCCTTTGGGCCTGACATTAGTTCAGTCAATTCAAGTTCAAATCTGAATCAGCGGCAGGTAAATGTCAATGGAATTCAAGGGAGACTGGACTTGGATCATTTGTGACAACGTAATGACTCCAAACTGATGACATGTTTAACTCCACCCCTTATCTCTGTCTGCTTTTCTCCTAAAACATGGGTGTCAAACTCACCGCGTCAGGTTGCCATCATGTGACGTTTTGTGATTTTTTTTCTCATTCGCGGAGCTGGGGTGGGTGTGCGGGCTGCCAGTTTGACACCCCTGTCCTAAAACAACAGATTAAATGGATTTATTATTTGCCATGATGTGGAAACATTATAGCTGGTAGATAGAGTTTAAAGTTGCATTTATTGTTTGATTAAATTTTACTGTGCAATTTTCAGCTCATTTGCCTTTCCTAACAATATGGTTATAAATATTATATCTCTATTAACTATCTTGCTCTCCCTTCTGTCATCTGTAAATTTGATAAGCATTTATTTTACAATACAATTTCATCCAAATCATTAATAAAAAACAAAGGGTGGATAAAACAGTTTCTGGTGGATTCATTTCAAGAAGATCGCCAGAAGGTAGTTGCTTACTGAATATTCAGAACTTGGCAGTTCTAATTTGTAGGCCATCTACTGATTTTAAAAAATCTTGATGTGATGAATCACAAGCATTTTGACTGATCTGTTTGATAGTTAAATGAATGACTACATTGCTGAATGTATAATGAAGATGCCTGGTATAAGATACAGAGACAAATGTGGAATAATCCAAAATTCAAAAGAGAAAATCTATTGGAGTTTGCTGAAATGAGAAAAGAAAGTCCACCTTTTTCCATTCATGAGTGGAACAAACTAGTATTCTTTTAACTTACAATCCTACTACTTAAACCTAAAACTGAATCACTTAATGAAATTGTTAAGTTGCAACCTTATAGTAGCTCAAAAGCCATGCAACTGTTCTTGTTTCTTCCACCTTCTAAGGTGGGAACAGAGTTGACCTCAAAGGATTCTGATGTGGCATCTTTCCACCTACAACTCTACCACCTTGTGAGACCGATTCTCTTAGGTGTCTGGTACAAGCTGTAGTGACATATGTATCACGACAATGTTTACTTGTGAGTTCTAGTCCCATTTTAGGCATGAAAAACCGGCTGGTGGACTTTGGGCCAGTCACTTTCTCTCAGCCCAAACCATCTTGCACTTCTTGTAGTGGAGAAAAGAGGAGAAAGAAAGAATATTGGATATGTTCATCACCTGCCGTGATGGCTCAGTGGCTAAGACGCTGAGCTTGTCGATCAGAAAGGTCGGCAGTTTGGCGGTTCGAATCCCTAGCGCTGCATAACAGAGTGAGCTCCCATTACTTGTCCCAGCTTCTGCCAACCTAGCAGTTCAAAAACATGTAAAAATGCAAGTAGAAAAATAGGGACCACCTTTTGTGGGAAGGTAACAGCGTTCCGTGTGCCTTCAGTGTTTAGTCATGCCAGCCACATGACCACGGAGACATCTTCGGACAGCACTGGCTCTTCGGCTTTGAAACGGAGATGAACACCACCCCCTAGAGTCGGGAACAACTAGCACATATGTGCGAAGGGAACCTTTACCTTTACATCACCTTGAGTTATTTATAAAAATAATGTAGTTGGGATAAAAATAAATAAAGAGGCAGTTCTGTTCACAAATAATGTAAGAGTTGACCAAAACCAACACCTGAATCCATATTATTGTAGCCGTGCCAAGGCAAATGCAGAAGAACGAAGGAGAGGAGCTTGGGTGCATTCTATCTACTGCCAAGTGCAGATGGATTTTTCTGTGCTCTTTTCTGTGGAACAATAGTTTTTTATTGAGTTTTGACGCTGTTGTCTAAAAGTTTCTCAGTGCTTCATCCCTTTTTCAGCAGATAAAGGTAGCCTTGCATTTATGAAGATTTTTTTGTTTGTTTCTGATTGATTTCCTCATTTTGTTAAGCTAATTCTAGGAATAAATCTATTTGGGAATCATCACATGTCCCAGAACCCAGTGTTGGCTTTGATGTTCAGTAAGCCTTCATGGTATACAAGCTTCAGCACATCTTCTTCTCTCTCCTTCAGTTATTCTTCCGGTGCCCTTTTTCTTTCTTCAACTCTGTGGAGTCTGTCAACTTTGCTATGTGGATGAAGGGTCATTATTTATTCATTGTCATTATTTTTCTGGTCTTCCTTGTCCCTAAGACATCTACTGCATCTGTGATTGCGATTCTATTTTATTTTAGAATGTCTGGTTTACTTCAGTGCAATACTTGTTTTACAGCCGTCTTTCACGGTACTCTTTTCAAATTTGGATATTCTCCTTTTTGTAAACAAATTACTAGTCTACATGAACAGATTGCTTACCTAGAGTCTCTAGTCTGTTACTCTTCAGGCAGAAATTAGGTGTCCAGCTCAGCCGTTTTGTTCTATTGAGCTGCCCCGCTATTAGCCCCCTCTACCACAAAGATCCTACAGGAGAAGGGCAGTATGGACAACCAAATTTTCTGAAATGGTGTAGGGTTTCCTGCCTGAGCAGGGGATTGGACTAGAAGACCTCCAAGGTCCCTTCCAACCTATTCTATTCTATTCCTATTCTATTCTATTCTATTCTATTCTATTCTATTCTATTCTATTCTATTCTATTCTATTCTATTCTATTCTATTCTATTCTATTCTATTCTATTCTACATTCTATTCTATTCTCAATTCTATTCTCTATTCTATTCTATTCTATTCTTTTTTTTTTTTGCTATAAAGTTTTTTTATTTTTTCCATTATATATACAGTACATAAAAAAAACATTCTTTTTCCATCAGCAGTGTGTCGTCTGGCTTTACACCTTTTTCTTATATCTTTTTACAATTTTTTTCTCATTACATTCCCTTTTAATCTTTAATTTATTACACATTTTATCTTGATATGTTACATTTCTTACTCATTTACTTTCTTCAGTTCCACATTCCTTTCTTTTGTTCTATCCACTTATAAAACTTCTCCCAAACCACATAATATTCTATCTGTTCCTTATCTCTAATTGCTAGTGTTAATCTATTCATCTCTGCACAATCTAATATTTTCCTTATCACTTTTTCTTCTTCAGGTAACTCTCCTTTTTTCCAATATTGAGCATATACAATTCTAGCTGCAGTTAGCACATGTATCATCAAATACCTATCCGCT
>QLTV01002929.1:112934-131554 GCA_003457575.1 Thermophis baileyi | reverse complement strand
ATGGAAGGCTGAGTCAACCTTGAGCCTGGTGAGATTTGAACTGCCGAACTGCAGCTAGCCGTCAGCTGAAGTAGCCTGCAGTGCTGCACTCTAACCACTGCGCCACCTCGGCTCCTCGGCAACATTGCCAAGCCCCATACAGCAGAACAGGTTCAAGACAAGAATAAGCAGACTTCACCTACCTAACTTTAATGCTAGTCAGGGGTAAATTCAGAATCTTGGAAACTGCAAGGACAATTTCCAGCCAACATTTACTAGTGCATTTAAGGTTTGAAATGCTCCTTCCAAGTTTTTTTGCTACTTGGTCTGAGTTGCCTTTTATAAGAAAAGCTGCTAAGGCCGTGCCTTCTATCTCTTGACTGTCTGTATCTGTTCTTCCTCCTGTTCCTTTTCCATCTTATGAGCCGAGGTGGCGCAGTGGTTAGAGTGCAGCACTGCAGGCTACTTCAGCTGACTGCTAGCTGCAGTTCAGCAGTTCAAATCTCACCGGCTCAAGGTTGACTCAACCTTCCATCCTTCCGAGGTGGGTAAAATGAGGACCCAGATTGTTGGGGGCAAGAGGCTGACTCTGTGAACTGCTTAGAGAGGGCTGTAAAGCACTATGAAGCGGTATATAAGTCTAAGTGCTATTGCTATTGCTATCTTTCCTTCAATCTCTCACAAACTGTAATGGTATACGGCCATGATAGCGAACCTATAGTACGTGTGCCAGAGGTGGCACGCAGAGCCCTCTCTGAGGGCACATGCCCCATCACCAGCTGCTCTTTTAGTTTCCGGCGCGCACATGCGCGCTGGCCAGCTAGTCTTCGCGGGCGCCAGAGCACCGGAAAATGGCCTGAAAATGGCCAAAAAAAATGGCCAAAAACAGCCAAAAAACAGGCCATTTTCTGGGGCATTTTCTGGGCCCTTTTTGGGGCGTTTTCAGGCCATTTTCAGTCTATTTTTGGGGCTGTTTTCAGGCCATTTTGGGGCCATTTTTGGCCAAAAATGGCCCAAAAATGGCCTGAAAATAGCTTGAAAAACAGCCTGAAAATGGCCCAAAAATGGCCTGAAAACGGCCCAAAAAACAGCCAAAAATGGCCAAAAAACAGGCATGCACACGCCGGCCAGCTGGTCTTTGGGTTTCCGGCACTCCGGCTCACGCACATGCACGCGCATTCCGGTTTGGGCACTCGGTGCCAAAAAGGTTCGCCATTACTGGTATACGGGAATGACCTTGGGAGAGTGGTGGAGGAACTGCAGAATAGGTAATAGTCAGATAAGAGGCAGCTGAGCCTGCAGAAGGAATGCAGGCATGGTGAACATCCCACCAGTGACCCTCTTTAGTTTCTTGCACTGTAAGGGGAAGGGGGGGAAGATATGTACTTTCCGACTTGCAAGATATTGTTAATGTAACCTTATAATAAAGTTAGACTAAGTGTGCCTCTTGGGGACGCGGTGGCTCAGTGGCTAAGATGCTGAGCTTGTTGATCGAAAGGTCAGCAGTTCAGCAGTTCGAATCCCTAGCGCCCGTTACTTGTCCCAACGTGAGCTCCCGTTCCTTGTCCCAGCTTCTGCCAACCTAGCAGTTCGAAAGCACGTAAAAAATGCAAGTAGAAAAATAGGGACCACCTTTGGTGGGAAGGTAACAGCGTTCCGTGCGCCTTTGGCGTTTAGTCATGCCGGCCACACGACCACGGAGACATCTTCGGACAGCGCTGGCTCTTCGGCTTTGAAACGGAGATGAGCACCGCCCCCTAGAGTCAGGAATGGCCAGCACATATGTGGTGGTCTTACCTTTTAAGTGTTCCTAGATTTGCTTCTTGTCTGGACTACTTTGCAAGTCTGACACAGGAAAGAGGCATTAATATAGTCAAGGATGGTGAACATCTCAGAAGGGACCCTCCCTAGTTTCTTGCTCTGTAAAGGGAGGGGGAGTGATGTACTTTCAGACTTGCAAGATGCTGTCAATGTAAACTTAAAATAAAGTTAAGTAAGTGCTCCTAGATTTGCTTCTAATCTGGACTACCTTGCAAGACTGACACACAAACAAAGAAGCATTAATATAGTCAATGTGGGATGGACATTGGCAGCTGCCTATTTAGGAAACAGTTTACAATGAAACCTATTTCTTCACTTTTCAGAAATGTAGCAGTGAATGCCGGCAGTCACATGTTGATAACTGTCAACATTTACTCCTAAAATCTTCTCAGTTTCTCTGACATTTGCAAAATTAATCTGGGATTGTCACCAAATTTCAGACATTCATTGCAACATATGTTAAGCTGATAATGGCTGCATAATTGACACAATAGGGAAATATAATATGATATAACGTTGCATGCTATGGACACAATCCAAGCAACATGAAACCCCTTAGATACCCACAGAGAGAACTCTGCATATGGTGATCCTTATTTTTTTAATAATAATTTTTGGAAACATTGCAGTTAAAAAGATAAAAAAAATAATGCAAACTAAAAAAAAATAAAAGACCAAAAAAATAAAAAGTGCAAAAAAGAAAAATAGAAAGAAAAATATAGAATAGAATTCTTTATTGGCCAAGTGTGATTGGACACACAAGGAATTTGTCTTGGTGCATATGCTCTCAGTGTACATAAAAGAAAAGATACGTTCGTCAAGAATCATAAGGTGCAACACTTAATGATAGTCATAGGGTACAAATAAGCAATCAAATCATAGTAGGAACCAGTCAATATAAATCGTAAGGATACAAGCAACAAAGTTACAGTCATACAGTCATTAGTGGGAGGAGATGGGTGATGGGAACGATGAGAAGATTAATAGTAGGTTCTGGTGTGCAGTGCTCTATAGCGTCGTTTTGAGGGTAGGAGTTGAAACAGTTTGTGTCCAGGATGTGAGGGGTCTGTAAATATTTTCACAGCCCTCTTTTTGACTCGTGCAGTATACAGGTCCTCAATGGAAGGCAGGTTGGCAGTAATTGTTTTTTCTGCAGTTCTAATTATCCTCTGAAGTCTGTGTTTGTCTTGTTGGGTTGCAGAACCAAACCAGACAGTTATAGAGGTGCAGATGACAGACTCAATAATTCCTCTGTAGAACTGTATCAGCAGCTCCTTGGGCAGTTTGAGCTTCCTGAGTTGGCGCATATTAAATAAAATAAGAATATAGTAAAGGAAACAAAAGAAATGTATAACGTTTATACACATACACAGACACACACAGAGAGATACAGAGATATTTATATTTGTTTATACATCCTTGTGTATAAACAAGTATAAAAAATCTTAAAAACTTATGCTCCTTCCATTAAAATAGAACAAATGAACTTCCCATATCTCATCTATAAATGAATCCTTAAATCCTTGTTGCCATTCTGTCCAATCAGCAAAGGTCCATTAAGAGTTACCAGAGATAACAGTATATCTATTTTAAACTTGATCAAATAAACCAACTTTATATTCCTTCTTTTTTGTGTGTGTGAATAAAGAACAATCTTGATCTTTAATCCTTTAAAATTATGTCCTGAAATTTGATTTCTTTTCATATTTTCTTTGTCTTTTCTCCCAAAAATTCTTTAAAACTTTAACAAGTGTTTTCTGTAAATCCACTATAGAGAAATAATATACATAACTCTTTTGGTTTTTGACATGAGCCTTCATTTGTGTATCCACTGTAGCTTCTTTATCCATATCATATATTAACCATAACTCCACTTCTAACCCTGTCATTTTTAAATCCACTTTCAAATCAGTCTCAATATTGTCCAGTAAAATTTGTTTCTCTTCAATAATATCTTTAAACACAGTCTATTTATAGAAGTACACACTCGTAAAAGTAACTTTTGGGTCCATTCACAAATATTCTTCAGTATAATCCAATGTTGAAGTATTTTGCTCCATTCTTTATTAGTATGTCAAATTTAAATGTTCTGCTCCTTTGATTGTAATCTTTAATTCCTTCTGGTTCCTTCTAGTGTCCACCCTTCAAAGTCCACTCCTATCATGTTTTAAAATCAATACAAAAATATTTTCCCACAGGAAATTTCAAAATCTTCAAATGTATCTAGTCTCTTAGTCCATGCAGAACCTTGTAAAATTAATATTTTAATGACCCTTTTGCTGTTTATTCCAGAAAAACAATTAAATCCTTAAACTTGTATTTAAAACTTCTTTTGCTAAGGATTGAAGGAAATTCAGCTGATGCTATAAAACCTGTTGATCCAAAGGTTTCTAATAGCTAAAAAGCAGCAAGCAATGGGGCTGCCCTTGAAGAGCATCCGGAAGCTCCAGTTGGTGCAAAATGCAACGGCCCGCATGGTTTTGCGCAGACCCCGGTGTGCACATGTGTCACCTCTCCTACGGGAGCTGCATTGGTTGCCGATTTGCTTCTGGATGCAATTCAAGGTGCTGGTTGTCACCTTTAAAGCCCTTCATGGCTTGGGACCAGGTTACCTGAGGGACCGTCTCTTGCCGGTCACATCTACCCGACCCATCAGAGCGGGGAGGCAGGGAATGCTGCGGGTCCCATCCCCGAGGGAGATACACCTGGTGGGACCCAGAAGAAGGGCCTTCTCCGTGGTGGCTCCCTCTCTCTGGAACCTCATTACCTCAGAGATTAGAATGGCCCCCACTCTAACACTCTTCCGGAAGGCGCTGAAGACCTGGTTCTGCCAGCGGGCCTGGAGAACCCAGAGCGGGATGGAGCCCATTAAATGGCTTGTGTGATTTTCTGTCGCTGGGGCGGGAGGTTGGGGGTGATTTTATTACATTAATTTATTTGATTTTTTATCAGTTTTACTGTTTTTAAATGTGGTTTTTACATTCTGTAAGCTGCCTTGAGTCACCATGGGCGAATAGGCGGCAATATACAGTAAATTCTATTAATTAAATAAATATAAATATAAATATAAATATAAATATAAATATAAATCTTCATCCTTGACTGTGCTTGCCTATAATAATATATATAAATATAAATATAAATATAAATAAATATAAATATAAATATAAATATAAATATAAATATAAATATAAATATAAATATAAATATAAATTAAATATAAATATAAATATAAATAAAATAAATAAAACAAAACAATTTCCTAAATGATTAGTAAAGGAAATATGTGGACTCAATGTCCTTAAAGGTACTGACTGTGAATTGAGCAAGATAGCTATTTTCTCATCTCCCAGACCTATAAGCCCATGGGAAACCACTGTCTTGTTGTCTTCTCACCAGAAGCAGACGCATGGAGTATTTATGGGTGATCTCATGTCCTCTCCTTGTCCAGAGGGTTTTAGCGGAGCATGTTCAGTTTGCCATTTCTCCCCAGGAGTGGGGTTCAGTTTTCAATTAGTAATGGTTTTCTTATTCACTACTTTGCTGGTGTTCTGACATGGCTATTTTAAAGAATTGAGTCATTACTTTTCCACATGCTGCAGTGAAAATGTCTATGTATCACAATCAGAACAATACATCATAGTAGAAAGAGTGCACTGGGAAAGAAGTCTGTTGCAATGCAAATTTTTCTAGGCAAGGACATCATGAGTCAAAAGGAAGGGAGGGCAGTTACTGAGAATTGGAAAATAGCAGAAGTGATCTTGAAGGCAATAGGAAGCTTACTTATTCAACAAAGTTACACTTTCCCCTTGTTCAGTGGTGGGATTCAAAAATTTTTACCTACCGGTTCTGTGGGCATGGCTTGGTGGGCATGGCTTGGTGGGCATGGCAGGGGAAGGATACTGGAAAATCTCCATTCCCTCCCCACTCCTGGGGGAAGGATACTGCAAAATCCCCATACCCTCCCCACCCCACTAACCTGATTTCCAGCTCCGTTCTCCTGTGCAGGGCAACAAAAGAAGACCCAGCCGATCAGCTGGGACTTGGGAGGCAGAGAATGGATGGGGGCGGGGCCAGCCAGAGGTGGTATTTGCCGGTTCTCCGAACAACTCAAAATTTCCACTACCGGTTCGCCAGAACCGGCTGAATACCACCTCTGCGCCTTGTTCCCTGAAAATGAATTAGCTCACATTAATTATTCTCTCTCTCTCTCTTTCATGCACATGCACACATGCATACATGTGCTGTGATACAGTTATGCCAAAAAAATAATAATAATCAATTGATCCACAAGACATCACTGACGGCTTACCCTAAAAGCATGTCCATCCTTTTGTCAACTCAGAGATTAAAATCCAGTGGTGGAAAAATCTGTAAAGACGGAGGCCTGGGAAAAGAAGACTAGACCTAGAAGCTTCCTTGGCGATTTTTAATGTCTTCTAGCTATGGAAGGTGACAAATTGCAAAAACGATCTTCTATGAGAGTTTGGGAAAATCCGACCTAAAAAGTTTCTGTGGGAGCTTCCATAAGAGAGGACGATTTCAGGGTAGTATGGGGCGTGCATAAGCGCACCAGCGTGCCTACCGTCCCTGTCCTACTGTCCCCATTTGTATGTACTCATTTTATGTGTTTATGGCTATGTTTTGCTTCTTTATATCCATTTATTTGTGCCATTTTTTTTCATGTGTCCTGTTTCCTTGCACTTGTTGACAAATAAATAAATAAATAAATAAAATAAAATAAATAGTAGCAGCCTGTTAGGGTAAGTGCAGCTATCAAGCCTGCTGTTCTCAGAAGATGGTGCAGTTCATCCTGTTATATTCTGTCCACAGGTCTGAAGAGGACATATACTTGCAACGTCTGTAACGTCACTCTAAACTCAATAGAACAGTATCACGCACACTTGAAGGGCTCGAAACATCAGAACAAGTAAGTCTGACACTCTGTTAGCCGTGGTTGAGTGAACAGGACATAGGGGCAGGATTACTTCCCCCTTCCCGTTATAATTAACCTGCATTTCTGAAGATTGGATGCAAGCAAAAAAAAAATTTTTTTTTTTAAATTAAATAGATTAGCAATGAAAAAGGAGTTTAGCTCATACTGCCAATCTTTGCTGATGTATTGGATTGTGTGTACAAAGAGGGAGGTGGCATGGTGGAATACAGTCGTCAGTTTTCCAGAAAGGTGGGAGCAGGGGTGGGTTCCTCCCGGTTCGGACCGGTTCTCCTGAACCGGTAGCAGCCTGCTGGTGACATCACGATGATGTCACTGAACCGGATCAGTTGGTGCCGGTCGGTGGGGGCCGCCATCTTTTTTTTTATTTTTATTTTTTCGATTTTTTTTTAATTTTTTTGAATTTTTTTTACCCTTCTGAGCATGCGCAGAAGCCGACTTCTGGCACTGTGCACGCGGTCGCCATCTTTTTTTGGCTTTCTTTAATTTGGGGGGGATTTTGGGGGGATTTTTTCCTACTGCGCATGCGCACGTGCACGAGGCGCGCGCACGAGGCGCGGGAGGGAGCGAACCGGCAGCGAGGTAAGTAGGAACCCACCCCTGGGTAAGAGCACATTTCAAGGAGGGTGACAAGACAAGAGGCAACACAATCAGGTTTGGAAAAAAGAGAAAGAGATTTGGCATAGCCACTCCCGAGAATCTCCCAGGGTATATCTGTTATGAGTATATTAGTATAGGTTTAGTCTGGCAAGATTCTGTCTGTATGGTGTGAGCCAATAAAGAACCGAACCATCAGACTGTTCTGTGTTGTTCTTGGGCTAAGCCTGACAGCTGGCACATGTGTAAAAAGCCATGAACGTGGCATTGCCATATATTCAGAAAGCGGAACGAAGGGGAAAGAAAATCGGGAAGATGGAAATCAGACGGGAGATTGTGATGCAGTATCTATGCATTTATAAATTGTTTATGTGTGAGACAGATACACAGAGAGAAACATTAAAGTGAAGCACTTCAGTGCATGATGAATAGCACTTATTTTCTGGGAACAAAAGAAGAGTTTAACTTTGCTTTGCCAATTTAAATCTGCCTTTCACCTTTGGCAACAGCTCTTATAGTCTTTGTCTATTCTGTTATTCAGATCTAGCCATAGCTAGTGTGCCTAAGTGTGAATGTATGAAAAAGCGATACTTTGCTGTTTTTTTTTTTTAATTTTGGTTGTATTCCCTTTTTTACATCCTAAGAAATATTCCCTTATCGCTAAACGATGGTGCCATGGTTTTAAAAAAAAAGCCCCCCTCCAGCATTTGCCCTTGTTTATGGTGGGGGAAGGGTAATGATTGTAGTGAATTTGGCTTTTTATGAGCTATTCAATGAAAATTAGTGTGAGGGCACACCATCCCATTTCACTCTCATGTTTAAATGAAGCTGTGGCACACTAATGCAACAGCTATACAGCTGCATCTTTTCTCCATTGCTTTACTGAACTCATTTGAATGTTTTAAAAAAAAAGTATGTAGGAGAGGAGGTGGGCAATAAACCATTTCTTCAGAAACAAAAACCAAAATCCAGACCTCTCTTCTATACATGGTGAGATTCTATTTCACCTGTGACTGATTCAGAAATCAGTCTGGAAATATGAAATTGCAAAAATCTCACCACGTCTAAATCAGGTTAACCCTTCTCTCTCTCTCTCTCTCTGTCTCTCTCTCTCTGTCTCTGTCTCTCTCTCTGTCTCTCTCTCTCTCTGTCTCTCTCTCTCGACTTACTGCCTTCCCTTGTTACTCTTTCCAACCCTACAATGTGTTGGAAATAGCAATAGCATTTAGATTTATATACTACTTCACAGTGCTTTAGAGCCCTCTCTAAGCAATTTACAGAGTCAGCCTATTGCCCCCAACAATCTGGGTCCTCATTTTACCGACCTCGGATGGATAGAAGCAGGGGTGGTATTCACTTACCTTCCCTACTGGTTCGCAAATGTGAGCACATGCCTTCTGCGCATGCGCACAGCGTCAAAAACGCGATGTGCTTACGTCCGGGTGGGTGGGCGGTTTTCACTTACCTTCCCTACCGGTTCTCAAATGTGAGCGCGCACGCCTTCTGCACATGCGCACAGCCTCAAAAATGCGATGAGCTTACATACGGGCAGGTGGGCGGGGCCACCCGCAGTCAGCGCTACCGGTTTGCCCGATCCGGATAGAACCGGCTGAATAGCACCACTAGATAGAAGGCTGAGACAACCTTGAGCCAGTGAGATTCGAACTGCCAACAGCCGGCAGTCAGCAGAAGTAGCCTGCAATACTGCATTCTAACCACTGTACCACCACGGCTCAATAAATTAAGTAATGGGGCTTGAAACTCATTTAGCAGGCTAGATCTCCAAAAATTAAAATGGAACAAACTTAGCAGGGGGGAAGAAGGTGGCAAAAGGAAGATGTGAATCTGAAAACGAGTTTGATCTAACAAAGAACTGCAGGGGGGGGGGAATCCAGGAGAAATTCTCCAACGCATTCCTGTGGGAGAGGCACCTGGACAGCAGCTCAGAATATTGACGATTGCTCCATTCTAAGCCTCCACAACAGTGGTGGGTTGCTACCGGTTTGCACCGGTTCGGCGAACTGGTAGCGGTGGCGGCGGCAGCAGGAGGCTCCGACCACCTGCCTGGACGTCATCAAAAACGCTCTGCACATGCACAGAAGCATTGCACCCGCGCAAAGCGCACCCACGCGCTCCCGTTCCTGAACCGGTAGCAAAGGTAAGAGAAACCCACTACTGCTTTACAATATTCTGATCATGTGTCTCAGAGGTGCTTATTTGCAGCCCAGCTTGTATTTCACAGTACACAAACATATATACAGTACGTGCAACATGAGGGCAGAGCAGGCACTCACAAATGCAACATATTATTTTGTTATTTGGAAAGGAAATACAGGTGCATTCTACTGTGTTGCAGGTAAAAAGGGGTTGGGAAAAATTCCAAAATGGCGCTCTGCTTGTTTTCCCTGTGTTATTTTTTCATCCAAAAATAAACTCTGTCAATGTAATAGCTTCTACTTTTCCTTTGCAATTTCCTCTGTATATCGCATTACTCTTCAAGGCCACAGCCAATATGTTTCCACTAAGGGTTTTTTTTTTTTAATTGTTCATATTCTTCAGAGATGCAAATCGTTTTGCTCTATACCTTCTTGTACTTCTTGTGTGAAAGACACAAAGCTTACTTTATTAAGGAGAAGTTGGCCTTCCCTCCAGAGGGATTTTTAATGGAGTTAGCCTAGTTTAAATTGAATTGCTGGTGGCACACGTGGGCAAGGTGAACTCTAAGATACACTCAAAATGTATTATGGTTGCAGAATGGATTGACTGAATTCAGCAGAACAGACTACTCTTGATCCGAGGCAAAAGGCCAAGGAGTGCTAATCGAATGGAATAAATTTAAATCTCTGAATGATGCACATAGATATCTAGATGAAAGGTCACACAATTGCTGTCCAAGAAAATTCATATCTGAATACATTCAGAGCATTTGTCTACTTCTAATTCCTGTTTAGGAATAAATTGGAGCTTTTATCTACAGTGGTACCTCGGCACTCATCGTTAATTGGTTCCAGGAGGCATGATGAGTACCAAACAAATTTTTCCAGTAAGGAATAATGTAGCCGACACCAACAAGTTCTAGCTTGTGCGTTGAGTACCAAACAAATGATGAGTACCGGGACAAAATTTTCACGTCAAAATGCATTGACTACCAAATTCGCTGAGTTTCAAAGCAGTTGTGTACCAAGGTACCACTTTAGATAAAAATAAATAAAGAATAATGCAGAAAAAATGGACTTGTCATGTCCCATCAACTTGGAATGAGAAAGATGTGGTGAGAAGCACATAATACAGGTCTAGTACAGTCAGTTTTACTGCATTAACTTACTGCATTAAGAAAATGTTGTACCTTGTAGAACATGCTAGGCAAACTAACTATATTCTTTACATTGATCTTAGATGTTGATCTGTAGAACAAACAGTCAAAATATAAGATCAATATGAGGAATATATTTAATTTGCTTTAATATGTAGCAGTGAATCCAAGGAGCTATCAAAAAAGAGAAGAGACATTGAAGGACAAAAGAAATCCCAAAATTTCAAAGAAAAGATTCAGGAGACTTTCAGAACAAGCTATTCTGATAGCAATAGATGATGAAGGGTGTGTGATGAATGAAAATAGGTTTAGAGCAGGGGTCTCCAACCTTGGCAACTTTGAGACTTGTGGACTTCAACTCCCAGAGTTCCTCAGCCAGCAAAGCTGGCTGAGGAATTCTGGGAGTTGAAGTCCACAAGTCTCAAAGTTACCAAGGTTGGAGACCCCTGATTTAGAGTGTCAAGCATGAAAAGATAGGCCATGATATCTCAGTCAAGAATCTTGAGAAGTAGAGAGGGAATCTTAACAAGACAGTGAGGAAAAGAAAAGTGAGAAAATGTTTAAGACATTGAAAGGAATTCCAGGAAAATGTATAGATAGGAATATTCAAAAGTAATCACAGGTGGGAACTGACGAGTTCTTAAAGAAAGATGGAAAAACCCCATACTTAAACCTTTTTACAAATGGAGTTACAGAATGATTAAAAATAGAATTAAAGAGAGTATTGAAATGGAAGAACATTCTCTGTACGGTGCCTGCCCTTTAAAATGATATTCCCCCAGAGATACAAATAGCTCTGACCCTGATTATGGTCATGAAGCTGTTAAAGATCCTTGGTGTGGCACCAATTACAGTTGGTGTGGCACCAATTTCAGAGAAGATGAGAAGGCCGGCTCCACTGGTATGGACATGTCCAGAGAGCAGCATCTTCCACCGATGCCAAGACAGCCTACCAATTGGAGTCAATGGCCGGCAACCTCGCAGGCATCCAAAACAGAGATGGCAAGACACCATCAACAAAGACATGCAAGGCGTGGGACTGCGCCCTGGAGATGTAGCTGACCGTGCAAAGTGGTGTTCAATGATCCAAAAAGTGGACCCTGCATCTGCGGGAATATGAGGAGAAGGAGGAGGAGAAGAGGAAGAGAAGAGGAGACGAAGTGGGGGGGAGGAGGAGAAGGAGAAAGAAGAAGGAGAAGGACGAGGAGGGGGAGGAGGAGGAGGAGGAGGAGGAGGAGGAGGAGGAAGAAGAAGAAGAAGAAGAAGAAGAAGAAGAAGAAGAAGAAGAAGAAGAAGAAGAAGAAGAAGAAGAAGAAGAAGAAGAAGAAGAAGAAGAAGAAGAAGATGATGATGATGATGATGATCCTCTTTTCCCAGGCTTTGGGTTAGGTGAAGGTGAAGCCCCTGCTGGATGTGTTTTTCTTGTTATATGTTTCCTTTAGGACCCTCATGATCCCCCCCCCATATTTTCTTTTTTTATTTACTTTTTAATTATACACTGCCTAGGGCCAATAGGAATTGGGCATCCTATAAATTATATGCATGTATAAATAAATAAGAAAGATGGTGGCCAACCATCCATGCAATCATCAAAAGTAAAGCTCAGCTGAATGCCATCAAATTAATTAATTTGTCAACTTTGATCTACACTTCTTTGGAAGAAAAAAGTGTAATAATGTGAAGTCCAAGGGATGGGACTGAATGCATAGTATAAAATATAGTTGAGTCTCAGAGTCCAAGCAACCAAATATCAATTCAGCAGTGGTCTCTGTTTTTTGTGGTCTGGGTTCCTGAGCATCTTTACTTGATAATACTTCTGCAAGATTTTGATTCTTTTAGGACCATAACCCTAATATAGGAAATGATTTCAACAGTTATGTCAGCGTTCCAATAAACACCCCCAACAAAACAAGACTCCGAGGCTAGAAGTTCCTCAAAGTTCCAATTTATTAGAGATGCCATGTTGGCAACATCTGGGAAAACCCGAATCTGAAAGCTTCCAGGTTTTCTCCACCCACATGAAAGTTCAAGTCCTTGCCCAGCACCCACATGTCCATCATCCGATCCAATCAGGCACCATCCAAAACTGAAGATGCCTCCCCCGTCACTTCCTCGCAGCTGCCGGGCACAGCGGCCTTGACTTTCTGGAAAGAATGTTATTTAGACTACTGCATATCACCTACTCCATATAATCCCCCCTCCCATTTTCCCACAGTAGAAAATGTGGCAGGCCTGAATACAAAAAGGTAAAAAATGGATTCCAGGCATGACAAGTTGGTTTTGGGACTGATAAAAATGCAGGAGACTCGTAAATAAATAACAAGTTTCTCAATTATCAGTGAAGAAAGCTGCCTCTTTGCCAGACCATGGGAGGGGGGGAGAGGAGAGAGGAGGGGAGGGGAGGGGAGGGGCTGTGTGATCTTGGGCCAGTCTTTCTCTCTCAGCCTAGAAAGGAGTCAGTTGACCAGAAGCTAAATGGTAGGAGAGGAGAGAGGAGGGGAGAGGGGAGGGGAGAGGAGAGGAGGGGAGAGGAGAGGAGAGGAGAGGAGAGGAGAGGAGAGGAAGAGGGGAGGGTGGGAGGAGAAGAGAACAGGAGGGGAGGGGAGGGGAGGGGAGAGGAGAGGAGAGGAGAGGAGAGGACATGATAGGAGTGTTCCAATATTTGAGGGGCTGCCACAAAGAAGGTACTATTTCCGAAGTACCAGAAACAATGGATGGAAGCTAATCAAGGAGAGAAGCAACGTAGAACTAAGGTCTCCATCCTAATCTTCACAGGAATAAATTGATTTTGAATGGGAAATAGCTAAGACTGCTGGAATTCAATTCTGTGAACCCATCCCTTTTCTCCTCGATAAATCTTATCAAACCGAACTCTGTAAGAATCATGCTTAGGAAGAATAACTGTTGGTATCTGTCCTGTTCTTCTTTCTCTTAAGTTTGTGATGTTTATTCCAGAGGTGGGTTCCTACCGGTTCTAACCGGTTCTTTAGAACCGTTAGTAAACCGGTGATGATGTCACAGAACTGGTTCTTTGAACACGGTGTGTTCTGTGGGCGCCACCATCTTGGATTTTGCTTCTGTGCATGCGCAGAAGCGAATTTTTGCTTCTGCGCATGCGCAGAAGCTATTTTTTGATTGCTGTGAGGGCACGCGGCACGACCCTGAGCAAACCGGCAGCAAACGGATCCAGAACCCACCCCTGGTTTATTCACTCTTGTAAACTTGAAGAGTGCTCTATTTTCTCAGAATTAGGGATCAAAGTCACAAAGTACACAGAAGTGGTAGGGGTTGGACCACCTCAAAGGTCTATGTACAGATTCAGATCTTCAAACAGAAGAGAACATTTGTTTGTTCTAACATTCCCGGGTATTTATGGCAGAAGGATGGATGCAAACCTTACCTTGATCAAAAATGAACTATCCTGGGAAGCAATCATTTTCTCTTTGTAGACTCTTCTTTTGAATTAACATTCTTATTAGTGTTTCTAACTAATCTCTCTTCACATATACATTATGATATAAATTTGACTAGTGACTCCTGAGACACTTAATAAAGCAGAAGCAATGTGATGTTATCAAATCCAGCAGCCAGGACATTCATAAATTTAATTTGAAACGGTAGTTAGAGATGCTCAGCCAGCCAGTTTTTGATAAGCAATTGCTTTGATCATTCCCCTTCATCTTTATGATTGCTCTTACATGGTTTCCGTTAGTGATGAGAAATTAGGAATTCAGGGGAATATGATGGATGCCTGGTTTAAAAAATTAGCTGGGGGTATGGGAAAGAGGAAAAGGAGCAGCTATGGATATATACTTGTTTTCTGGATATTTGTCTCACCTTTCAGTACAAGAAACAGTACTGATCATTTACAATTAAAATGTCTAAAAACTGTGGAATTCTACCAATATGTAGAACTATGCAAAAGGGTGTCCTTCCTTCATTGAAGAAGCTTTAGGATGCTTAAGTTTTGGGTCAAAACTTTTATTAAAATACTAACCATGGAGGAAAAAAATCTGACTTAGCAGAATTGAAAAACAGTATCTAGAGTTCTCAGCACAGGAAAATAATTACTCAAGAGTAGCAACTAGAAACTAGAAATAAGACAGCATCCAGGCAGCTCAAATACTGTACGTCTTGCTTCCAGTTTTCCTAGGGATTGCAAGCATCAGCTCAATGTCCAGATGAACTCAAGAATAACCATAAATTCAGGATAGGCATTTATGCCCCAAATTCCATATTAGGAAGGCACATACGTATTCTTCTAATTTATCACTTTTACTTATGACTATTTTTATTGATTTATTTGTATCCCACCTTTATTATCTTTACAAATAACTCAAGGTGGCAAACATATCCCACACACCTTCCTCCTCCTATTTTCCTACAACTTGCTAATGGTTTGAGTTGGCCATGGCTGGCAACAATTCCTAAATAAAGTTAGCAGATCTCTTAGCCATCAGATGAACACAGAAGAGCAGGAAATAGAAGCAGTAACTCTTTGCTACCATCTAGTGGGAGTCTGGGTTTTTGCAGCCCAGATTTCACAGCCCAAGTCTTTGGCCGCACGTCCAATGCTTATAGGAGTTGACAGCTGTGCTGACTTCTGAAGCTTTTTTGAGTTCTACTTCTTTGGCAGCAGATTCTTCCAACCGGCCCATGACAGATGTTTATATATTAACCAATATTTGTGTTCGTTTTACTTTTGATCTGTCTCGAAAGTGCTTTATACCGCAGCACAGAAGGTTTATTTATTTTGATAGATACCGTGTTTCTCTGAAAATAAGACCAGATATTAATTTTTGCTCCAAAAGATGTATTAGGGCTTATTTTCTGGTTAGTTCTTATTTTGGGGGAAATACGATGCTAAATGCATCCATCTGGCTGATGATCTTAACTGGGGCTTATTTTTGGGGCAGGGTTTATATTACGAGCATCCAGAAAAAAAATCATGCTAGGGCTTATTTTCTGGTTGGGTCTTATTTTCGGGGAAATACGATAGATAGATGATAGATAGATAGATAGATGAGAGATAGATAGATAGAGGATAGATAGATAGATAGATAGATAGATAGATAGATAGATAGATAGATAGATAGATAGATAGATAGATAGATAGATAGATAGATGATACAGACTGACTGTCTGACTGACTGACTGACTGACTGACTGACTTATGCAATCAAACATAAGTACTGACATATTTTATTGTAATATTATCTCTTAGCTTTACATATCAACTTTCCCCCAGGAGATAAAAGGAAAGGAAACTTTCTTTTTATCTCCAGAACAACCCCATGAAATAGACAGAGTTGAGACAGAGTGGTTGGCGTAAAGTCTCTTAACCATTTTCCATGGCTGATTGTGGCCTTAAATCTGGATTTTACCTCCACAATCAACCTTGAAATTTCACAAATTCTGCTTGACGGAGAATTTTCATCCCGCCTTTCTTCTTTCCCTGGATAAAATCTGCTTGCATTATTCCTCTTGCCTGCATGCCCTGGCTGTTGCTTCAAGTCCTTTTGTGAGAAATTTTAGACCACCTCTTCCGAGGGGCAATTCGTGGGTCCAATTTATTTTCTCATTAATATTATCACAATGTGTTTGAACTCTCAAATTGAATTGGCAGAGGACCAGCTAAAGGAGAACAAAAAGGAGTCTAAGAGGTCAGATGTTCCTTGGTTTTAATGTGCCAAATTCCTATCGTGCTTCTGGTTTGAAAATGAACACACACGTACGCAAATAATCACACTGAGGAGCACCAACGGGAATGGTTTGGAGCCACAGAGCACAGAAGCAGATAGACAAGAAATATATGGTCTTATCTATCATGAGAACCTTCATTGCCTCAGGAGAAGGATTGGCTCCTGAGATACAGGTAGTCTTCAACTTACAACAGTTCACTTAGTGACTGTTCATCAGCACTGAAAAAAGTGACTTATGACTGTTTTTCACACTTAACAGCCATTGCAGCATCCTCATGGCCAGGTGATCAAAATTCAGATGCTTGGCAACTGGCATGTACCTATGACGGTTGCGGTGTCCCGGGCTCATGTGATCCACTTTTGCGACCTTCTGACCAGCCAAATCCATGGGGAAGCCAGATTCACTTACCAACCATGTTACCAACTTAACAACAGCAGCGATTCACTAACAATTGTGGCAAGAAAGGTCTTAAAATGGGGCAAAACTCACTTCACAGCTGTCTTGCTTAGCAACAAAAATGTTGTGGTCCATTGTGGACCTAAGTCGAGGACTACCTGTATTGCAGTTCCACTTCTGTATTACATCCCACCAGTGGTGGGTTCTGTCTTACCTCGCTTCCGGTTCGCTTCCTCACATGACGCATGTGCACTTCACACATGCATGTGCATGCATGCGCAATGCTAAAAACCCAGCTTCTGCGCATGCGCAGAAGCAAAAAACAAGATGGCGGCGCCTACGTCGCCGCCGAGAGAGCCAGTTCGGGGGGGTGTCCAGCCGGCCATCGCTGCCGGTTCGGCAAGCAGGGGGAAATTCCCGCTTCCGGTTCTATAGAACCGGTCCGAACTGGCAGGAACCCACCTCTGTATCCCACCTATTCTGATCCTTTCATTAACAAGAGGCATCTTGCCATCATACCAGATAGTTCCATAGTCTCTTGAAATCCTCCATTGATGGGGCACCCACAACCCCAGGAGGCAATTTATTCCATTGATTGATTGTTCTCACTTGTCAGAAAATGTCTCCTTAGTTCTAGGTTGGAACTTATTTCTCTTTAACAAGCTTCCCCCACTACTTCTTGTCCTGCTCTCAGGTACTTTGGAGAATAGGTTGACCTTCTCTTCTGTGTGACTCAAATACTGGATGAGTTATAATGTTCTCCCTAATCCTTCTCTTTCATGCAGTTAGACATATATACTGCTTCATAGTGCTTTTACAGCCCTCTTTAAGAGGTTTACAGAGTCAGCATATTGCCCCCAACAATCTGGGTCCTCATTTTACCCACCTCGGAAGGATGGAAGGCTGAGTCAACCTTGAGCAGGTCAGGATTGAACTTCCTGGCTGTGGGCAGAGTTAGCCTGCAATACAGCACTTTAACCACTGCATTAACCTTCCTTCCTACCTTCCTTCCTTCCTTCCTTCCTTCCTTCCTTCCTTCCTTCGCAATAGCACTTAGACTTATATACCGCTTCACAGTGCTTTACAGCCCTCTCTAAGAGGTTTATAGAGTCAGCCTATTGCCCCCAACAATCTGGGTCCTCATTTTACCGACCTCGGAAGGATGGAAGGCTGAGTCAACCTTGAGCCGGTGAGATTTGAACCGCCGAACTGCAGCTAGCAGTCAGCTGAAGTAGCCTGCAGTACTGCACTCTAACCACTGCGCCACCTCGGCTCTTGCCCCTCTGTGGGGCGTGGGCCCCACGTTGGGAACCACTTGTCTAGACATACCTGGTTCCCTCAACCGCATATCTAGCTTTATCCCATCCCACAGATTTCTTCACAGCTTTAACAAGCCTTTTTATAGATCCAATAATAAAACATTTTCCATATCATGGTCTTGATGTATGTCACTTGTATTTCCCCTTTAACTTTTAAAACTTCAGCTACTTTCCTTTGTATAAGGTATCCTGTTCCAAACTATCCTCTTGGCCTGTCATTTGTAGTTCCATTTTGGTACTTTTTAAAAATCATTTCTATCATTTTTTATCACTTCTATCCAGTGGTGAAATCCAATTTTTTTTTACTACCAGTTCTGTGGGCGTGGCTTGGTGGGCATGGTGTGGCTTGGTGGGCGTGGCAAGAGAAGGATAATGCAAAATCTCCATTCCCTCCCCAGTCCTTGGGGAAGGATACTGCAAAATCCCCGTTCCCTCCCCACTCCTTGGGGAAGGATATTGCAAAATCCCCATTCCCTCCCCACTCCTGGGGGAAGGATATTGCAAAATCTCCATTCCCTCCCCACTCCTGGGGGAAGGA
>QLTV01002929.1:102715-112842 GCA_003457575.1 Thermophis baileyi | reverse complement strand
ACCCCACTCCAGGGGAAGGATACTGTAAAATCTCCATTCCCTCCCCACTCCTTGGGGAAGGATACTGCAAAATCCCCATTCCCTCCCCACTCCTGGGGGAAGGATATTGCAAAATCTCCATTCCCTCCCCACTCCTTGGGGAAGGATACTGCAAAATCTCCATTCCCACCCCACTCGGGGGTCAGCCAGAAGTGGTATTTGCCGGTTCTCCGAACAACTCAAAATTTTCTGCTACAGGTTCTCCGAACTACTCAAAATTTCCGCTACCGGTTCTTCAGAACCTGTCAGAACCTGCTGGATTTCACCCCTGCTTCTATCATTCCTTCATTGACATATTTTGGACATAATCTATCCATAGAATCAAACTTCATTCCTGACACTGTTGATATCATAGATACTAATTTCTGGCTCCATTCTTCAAAGATCTCCTTTAAGGATATGACATTTGTGTCATTTTGTAAGTCCACTCACCAGTTCTTCAGCTTTTGCCGCAGTCATTGGCTCTCTAAGAGCCAAGGTGGAGCAGTGGTTAGAGTGCAGCACTGCAGGCTACTTCAGCTGACTGCTAGCTGCAGTTCGGCGGTTCAAATCTCACCGGCTCAAGGTTGACTCAGCCTTCCATCCTTCTGAGGTGGGTAAAATGAGGACCCAGATTGTTGGGGGCAATATGCTGACTCTGTGAACCGCTTAGAGAGGGCTGTAAAGCACTGTGAAGCAGTATATAAGTCTATTGCTATTTTCCTTCCTTCCTTCCTTCCTTCTTTCCTTCCTTCCTTCCTTCCTTCCTTCCCTCCCTCCCTCCCTCCCTCTCAGTGGTTAGAAGGCAGTATTGAAGGCTGACTCTGCCCACTGCCAAGAGTTCAATCCTGACCGGCTCAAGGTTGACTCAGCCTTCCATCCTTCCGAGGTGGGTAAAATGAAGACCCAGATCGTTGGGGGCAAGAGGCTGACTCTGTGAACCGCTTAGAGAGGGCTGTAAAGCGCTATGAAGCGGTATATAAGTCTAACTGCTATTGCTATTGTTTCATGGAGACACCTTCAGTTTGCCGTGCCTCCCCCAGAAGTCCAACACCATCAACACCATAGGCATTTAAAACACTGAGCCAAAAGGCGGGTTTTGTTTTTTTTTGATATCTGCTAAATAGAAACAAATAGTTTTGTGGGCACCTTATATTGTTGTTAATATCGATCGCTTTTTATCCCCATACAGCATCCAATTCCTGTCACAAAATCTGTTCCTAGTCCAAACTGTCTCTCATTCTGCAAGCCACTCCTAGTTTTCATCCATACCAGGGGTGGGTTCTAACTTACCTCACTGCCGGTTCGCTTCCTCCCGCGCCGCCTGGCCGCGCATGTGCAGTGCAAAAAAATAAAAAAAATCCCCCCCCCCCAAAAAAAAGCCGAAGACAAGATGGCGATGCATACACAGTGCTGGAAACTCGGCTTCTGCTCATGCGCAGAAGGAAAAAAACCCAGAAAAAATCCCCCCCCCAAAAAAAATCCTTAAAAAAATTTAAAAAAAAAGATGGTGGCGTCCACGGACTGGCACCGACCGAACTGGATCCGTGACATCATCGTGATGTCACCAGCGGGTCGCTACCAGTTCGGGTGAACCAGTCCGAACCAGGAGGAACCCACCTCTGATCCATACCAATATAGAGTGTGCAAAGTCCTTTGGTGGCCTCTTTCTGTCCCCACCCCCAACCCCAAAGAGAATATTTTCTGCATTCAGTCTTCTAACTTGGGTTTAAGAAATTTAGAATCCTTTCCAGTAAACTGAGGTGAGCTCAGGTCTAGAAATAAGGGAAATTAAGCCAATGAAGGACATTAAGTCTCCCAAAGCTGAGCCAACTCTGTTTTGGAGCCCATCATAACTCACAACATCTTCATCAAACATTTTTGGAAGAAAAGAAAAAACAAAAAGATTGCTTTATTCCAATTATTGCCAGCCTGCTTCAAAGAAGAGAAGCTTTGCTCAAGCTGGTCCCATTCTGCCCGTTGATTGTCAGCTATTCTTGGCAATGCCACAATGGTTTCAAAATAGCAACCGTTATTATGAAGTACTAGGACGTCCACAATCCTTAACGTTAGAACGGGGTTAAACCTTTCAGAACATCTGCTGTGGAGGCCAAGGATAAAAACTTTAATTAGGGGCTTGGGACACAAGCTGAACTGATTGAGTCATTGTCTAACAGGCTGCTCCCAAAACAAGTGTGTGTCTTTCCTGCCCGTTCCAAAGAGACTGCAACTAAAACAAAACCAGCATGCTTCAGAAGAATAGGGCCCAGGGCTGCCATGCCATTTGCTGAGGGGGCCTCTTTGCACTGATCACTGGCTTCAGGAACATCCTGGTTTCCATGGGGATTGTGATGACCCCGGGGCAAGGCACGGAGGCAACACAGTCAGCTGATAGTTCAAACTCCCCTTTATTGCTCCAACTTTCCCCCAAACGCTCCCACGTTTATGGCAAGTCCCGGAGCAAAGCACTCACACACACACACACACACACACACACACACACACACACCTCCAGCAGCTTCTGACTGCGAGTAGTCCAGCAAAACGCTGTTAGCACAATGGCTTCAAGGCAAGAAATCCAGCGAGGCAAGGGAACAAGGTAATGAGTCCACGAAGCAAGGAAGAAGGCAAGCAGTCCTGCAAACGCCAGACGTCGGCAACGGCACACAAAACTCCATGAATTCAGCGCTTGTTCCCGACAAGCGCCCTCCACACAGCGTCTCCTTAAGTCTCAGTTCCCAGGTGTGCCTTGTGAAGAGGGGCAGGATGCTCTCCTCCCGAGTTATTGGGTTGGCCTGCGCTATTCCCGCCTCCTCTCCACTCTCCGTGCTTGGGGATCAAGAGGGGGCAGTCCTTGCTCGTCGCCTGAGCTCCATCGCTCCTCATCTCCACTGCCTGCCCTCTCTTTCCCTCCTCTCTTGGTTGTCCTGCCCCCATTCTTCCCTGCTGGCAAGCCATCCCAAGCCCGAGGGACCTGGGACTGCTTCCTCAACCTCCGTTGGCCCCAGCTCTGGCTCATCCTCCTCCATGGACTCAGGCTCTGACGGGGCCATGACAGGGATCAGCAGTAAAGAGATTGCAGGAGTTTTGCACAGCTCCACTCATGAGAGGTCACACAAGCTTCAAAACCATGGAGGTAAAGCACATGGCCATGTCTATGTTTCTTTCTAATGTTAGGCCAAAAGGAAAGGAGCCCTATGCTCTGCTTCCAAACTCTGGTGCAGTGTCTCAGGGCCGGGGATGAAATCAGACTAAATAACCTCAGGGAAGCCCACTGATTAAAAATGGAACAAGTCTTTTGTTGAGCTTGGACAGCTGGTGTGGTGCGGTACTTGTCAACAGCCCAGCATGAAATGGCACAAAACTAAAGAGATTGGAAGGAGTGCATCCACCGTAGTGATGGAAAATACAATGGCTACCTAGAGCCACTAGGCCACCATTAAAAGACAAATATAATCTGTAAAATATTAATAGTGTGAAACGATGAATAAGTAGAATAGAACTTGCTAAACTTCAGGTCTCAAATAATAATCTTCTTCCTTACTCCCTCTTTATTGTTTCGGGTGTTGGGGGATAAAATAATAATGTTATTAAATGTTAGTGCAACCAAAGACCATCCAGGTAAAATGTTTAACAATTTGAAATGATAATACAAAAGCAGCAAATTGTTTATTAAATATTACAATTTGAACTTTAATTTTGGCTTACCCACCACCCACAAAAAATAAAATGTTTGCAGAGAGAAGAAAGGAGTGAAACTTTAGAAGTTTGATGTGTTTCCACTTAGACTGAAGGTGATCAGGAAATACCTGTGAAACCAAACCTATTGGGAAAACAAAAAGACAACGCATAGAACAGCCCAATGCACATATTCAGAAGTTTCCTGAGGATGGGCTCCAACATGAGCCCAAAAGCTTGGAAAAATAACCCTTTGGTCCTGGTGATCCTGCAACATTATCCTGGAACACATATATTTACCTTCATTTGCAATATTATAGAATTTATTCTTCAATCAGTAGTTGGCAATTGCTTTTAAGCTCTTGTTTCCATCATTTTTAGATACCAAGACTTTCCTCAAAAGGCTACAGACAGACAGAGCCCCTGCACCAGTAGTGGGTTGCTACCGGTTCGCCCCGGATTGGGAGAACCAGTAGCGGTAGCAGCGGGAGGCTCTGCCCACCCACCTGGATGTCTCTACGCATGCGCAGAAGCGCCCCGTGCACGCGCACGCTCCCAATAGCGAACCGGTAGCGAAGATCATTGAAACCCACTACTGCCCTGCACATCTTTGAATCCTTATCAGTGATCTCACGCAAAAGTGGCTTCAGAAGCTGAAGGATTCCGTGAAGAACTTGTACATCTGAAGGCTGAAGCACAGCTTTCAAAATATTAGGAAACTAGCTGAATGCCCGTGCTCCGCTACAAAACTATGTGATCGGGCTTGATAAATTGACACTTACAGCTTGAAAATTAATGAGTAGTTACGATCGACCTCTCCTCTCCCCTTCTCTCCCTCAGGCTTGCCCCACAGAAACATCTCCTATCCTATCACCTTCTCTCCAGAGTTATTTTCAAGTTGGGAGGGGGAGTAGAACGTCTAACTAATTAGCATCAGAGCGTGTTAATAATAATATAAGAAATACTAATTATCTGATGGTCATTTTAAAAAATCCTTTCTTAGTGAGCACCTAGAAACCAAGAGGAACATACGTGCCAAATTTCAAGTTTGTAGCCTTTACGGTTGTGGAGATTTCGTGATCGCGGCATGAGTGGTTTTCGCTTTTATATAGAATGATTAGGAAAAAAGCAAAGTGGCAAAATACTGAAAATGTAGGTCACACTTCTCCCCCTCAAAACCCATACATTATGAGAATTGAAGCCCAATTCTTACCAGACAACTCTTGGGTGTCTCCATAACTTCACAATGCTATGAGGGCATGAGAAACTCACACACTTCCGAAAATGAATAGAATGGGTTTCTTTTCCTTCATTCTGCCAAATTTGACCTACCATATGGAATGATTTTCAAATTTGCTTTCAGCCAGTTCTGTGACAAAATTATTTGACAGCCCTATTCAAGGGATTTTGAGAAAGTTTAACCAACCTGATAATGACTGTAAAGTTAAGATTTTTTTTTCTTTAGAAGATCACTTCATAATCATAGAAAATGTATTCTCCACTTCAAGCCTGGAGATTTAACAGGGGCTGGTGTGAGAAATTGCACAAAAACAGTTGGTTTTATTTAGACTTTGTGCACAGATGCCTAATTGGAGCTGGTATTTATTAACATAAGCTGTTTTGTCAGTCCAGGATCTGAGCTAATCATAATATTAGATCTGGTGTGCTGAAGAAAATATCATGTCCTTCTATGACTGCATCTGTCGTTCACCTTGGTTGTGTTTGGAACAGTGGTGAAATCCAATTTTTTTTACTACCTGTTCTGTGGGCGTGGCTTGGTGGGCGTGGCAGGGGAAGGATACTGCAAAATCTCCATTCCCACCCCACTCCAGGGGAAGGATACTGCAAAATCTCCATTCCCTCCCCACTCCTGGGGGAAGAATATTGCAAAATCCCCATTCCCACCCCACTCCAGGGGGAAGAATATTGCAAATTCTCCATTCCCACCCCACTCTGGGGCCACCCAGAGGTGGTATTTGCTGGTTCTCCAAACTACTCAAAATTTCCGGTACCGGTTCTCCAGAACCTGTCAGAATCTGCTGGATTTCAGCCCTGGTTTGGAATCTATAAACCACTTGCACAAGCTAGATTTGATGTATGATTGCTTCAGCGTGGTAGAAAAAATATTTGGGTTCAGAAGATCATAGTTAATCTCTGGCAGCTCTAATTAAAAGAATTAGGTAGGAATGATCCTTTTGCTCTAATATTTTGGAGAACCACTTCCATCTAGATCAGGGGGAGATCAGGACTGCTCAAATATTCTGGACCATGATTCTACTGGGTGTTTGAAGGGATACCAGGGACTGGTAAGGAGTGGACAGGGCCAGGATAAAAGTTAAATTTTATTTCATTAGATTTGAAGTTAAAATCACATTAAATACAGGTTACATGAATACTCCCCATCTTTCTATTTAAGTATTCATCCTTCCCCATATTTCATATTTAAAAAGATAATTTGGGAGTCATTTTTGAAGTACCTTTCAAAATTTGCAGACTTGCAAGATGACCTCAGCATTTTGAGTACTAGGTTGTTGCTCTTCCTCCTTTCTTCCAAGGTCATCCCCACATACTATTACCAACCATGTGTTTAGGGCTAGCTTTAGAAGGGCATAGGAGCATGATGGCTCAGCAGGTAAAGGTGCTGAGCTTGTCAACCGAAAAGCTGACAGCCCAGGTTCAAGACCCAAATGCCGCATGATGGGGTGAGCTCCCATTACTTGTCCCAGCTCCTGCCCACCTAGCAGTTTGAAAGCATGCGAATGCGAGTAGCTAAATAGGTACCACTGTGGTGGGAAGGTAATAGCATTCTGTGCACCTCATCATATAGTCATGCCGGCCACATGACCACAGAAAAGTCTTTGGACAACGCTGGCTCCCTCAGGTAAGAAATGGAAATGAGCACCACTCTCTAGAGCCAGTCCATGACTGACAAGGGAAATCTTTACATTTACCTTTTAGAAGGGCACGTTTAACCCCAGGACCTCAAATTGTTGTTGTTGTTGTTCAGTTGCTAAGTCGAACAGTTGTGTCTGACTCTTTGTGACCTCATGGACTAGCATATCAGCCCCCCCCCCCCTGTCTTCCACTGTCTCCTGCAGTTTGGCCAAATTGTATTTGCCTGCTTTTGATGGGTCACTTCAGCTGGTTTCTCCCTCTGGGAACTGAACTGTCCAGTAGTGGGATTCAAAAAATTTTACTACCGGTTCTGTGGGCGTGGCTTGGTGGGTGTGGTGTGGCTTGGTGGGTGTAGCTTGGTGGGTGTGGCAGGGGAAGGATACTGTAAAATCTTCATTCCCACCCCACTCCAGGGGAAGGATACTGCAAAATCTCCATTCCCTCCCTAATCCAGGGGAAGGATACTGCAAAATCCCCATTTCCTCCTGATCAGCTGGGACTTGGGAGGCAGAGAATAGATGGGGGTGGGGCCAGTCAGAGGTGGTATTTACCGGTTCTCCGAACTACTCAAAATTTCCGCTACCGGTTCTCCAGAACTGGTCAGAACCTGCTGAACCCACCTCTGGAACTGTTCTGAAAAAATGAATGTGTCCAACACCTGAGGACGTAAGATCCCATCAGGACATTAACAAGTTGGTGGTTGCCGGACCGTCCCTGTCCTAATGTCCCCATTTATTTGTATCCCATTCCATGTATTCATAAACATGTTTATACTTATATCTATTATCTTATACATGCTTGACAAAAATAAATAAAATAAATCTCAGCAACTTCTTCAATTTTTAAAGCCCCATCTTGGTCTCTCTATCTTTGCAAGAAACATTAACATGAGAGACAGAGAATCCCAGAATTAGAAAAGATCATTGAGACCATCAAATCTAACTCCTGCCCAGTCACTCAGAATCTCAAAAGATGATTGTCTTATCTTCTACTTCAGCATACCCAATGAAGGGAAACCCGTCGTTTCTTTGAGTTCTTGCTTCTACAATTGAATTGTCCTTGTTGCCTTAACATTTGGTTGGAATCTATTTTTCTGTCCTTTAAATTCATTATTCTGTGCTGCACACTCTGGAATGATAGAAAACAACAATTGATCTTCTGGGTGACATCATCTTTGAGATTTTTCTCAAATCTAAGCACATCAAAGGTGTGCACAGAGGAGGTCAAAAGAGTCAATATGACATCCCTGACTGTGTGATCAATCCAATCTGGTCACTGGGACTAGAGGTTTAATCTAATCTAATCTGGCTAGTCTAGTGAAGAGAAGGACCAGGGGAGACATGATAGCAGTCTTCCAATACTTGAGGGGCTGCCACAGAGAGGAGGTGGGCAAGCTATTCTCCAAAGCACCTGAAGGACAGACAAGAAATAATAGATAGAAACTGATCAAGGAGAGATTCGACCTAAAAATAAGGAGGAACTTTCTGACAGTGAGAACAATCAACCAATGGAACAGCTTGCCTTCGGTGGTTGTGGGAGCTTCATCACTCGAGACTTTCAAGAAGAGATTGGACTGCCATTTGTCAGAAATGGTGTAGGGTCTCCTGGACAAGGAATAATGGATGGAAACTGAACAAGGAGAGACTCAACCTGGAAATAAGGAGGAATTTTCTGACAGCAATCAGAAGTGAGAGCAATTAACCAATGGAACAGCTTCAACAGCTTCATCATTAGAAGCTTTCAAGAAGAGACTGGACTGCCATCTATCAGAAATGGATCAGGGTCTGCTTGGGTGTGGGGGGGGTTGGACTAGATGACCTACAAGGTCCCTTCCCACTCTGTTAATCTGTATCTTCCAAGCTTCCAGACTCGTGCTGGAGCCCATCCTCAGGGAACTATGTGGTGCCTGGTTGTGTGTGGCTGTTTAGTTGTTCATTGGGGTGTTGATGGCCACAGCTATTAAGTCCTTCGCTGTTGTTTCCTTGTGCTGCCCAGTCCTCAGCTCCTAAGTACCAGATAAGCTGGTGGTAAATAGAATAAATAAATAGAATAGCGTAAAGCAAACGTTCTGGTAGTTCCCTGAGGATGGGCTTCAGTACGAGTCCAAAAGCTTGGAAGAGTAAACCTCTGGTCCCGGTGACCGACCCAGATTGGATCCTGGGAAGCGTGTATTTGCCTTCATTCATATGTGATCAATTCCCTTGTCCCTTAAAAGGCCTACAGTCACACAAGATCCCTGAATTCTCATCACAGGGTATTGTCTCTTTATCCCCCTCCTGATCGCCCTTGTTTTGGTCTGTTGAAGCTTCTCCAGATCCTCCTTTAAAAGTCACTGTTGTGTTTTTGCCACTCATGCTCTAAGAAGGTGATATATTTTTTTCCTCTGTTTCATCAACTTCTTTACATATCCAGTAGAGATTCATATTTTTTTTTTTTTTTTTACACAGTTAGTCTTCCATTGAGCTCCGGGAAATGTTATTAAGCACCGAAGCCATAAAGCACATCTGTTCCAAATTTAGGGCTAATCTGAATTGTTTTAACATTTATTAATAGTTATGTGTTTATTCTGCATGCTTTCTGCTTCATGCTGGGAACCATCTGAAGTATGAAGGAGGAAAATGGCCTCTAACATAATCAACATTCTAGCAGATGAATAATTATCAAAGCTAGTTGGGATTTAACTGCATTTTAATTTATCACTCTTTGCCTACTAAAAGAATCTGAATAATCCTCCAGAAAGGGAGGATATAACATTTCTGTCAGGAGATTTAAATTTCTCATCTTTCCTTTTCAGCATAAGCAGAAAATAGCCATGTTAATCGTAGTTAGAATATCATTAAGACTTTTTATTTATTTTGGTTCGGAGTGATTAAAATGGTGTCCACCCATCTCAACATGCAACATTTGAGCTGTTTTCGTGTTGCGTTGCAGACTCTAAATCCTGGCTCATAAAACACCATTGCTATACTCACACAGCATGCCATGTTATTCCCCCAGCCCCCCAATAAACTATATTCCAGATTAATGATGGTTAATCGTGATTCATGCCAGATGGTTCCCTGAGTTCTCGCAATATGTTGACTCATGAATCATCAACGCCTGAATTGATTTTATTTTTTATTTTATTTTTTTGCATTTTGGGCCAACCCAGCCTCCCTCTTATTGTTCATCATTTAAAGAAGAAAGCAAGCCAGAATTTAGACTTTGTCACATACTGCAGTGAGCGGTGCCTTATTTAACCATTGTTTATTACCAGCTGCCCTGGATTAAGTTTGCACAATGCACACTGCATGATAAATGTAGGTTGTTTTCCTTCATCCCGCTAATTATAGCAAAAAAGCAAAGCCTTTAAGTACAGTATATGATCTTTTAAATGAGTGTAATTGAGTGTATATAAGCTTCCGTATCTGCTCATGTACATCCATACTGGCTGATAGGTCCTTTACTCATGTGGTCCTGGAATTCAAAAAGTATGGCATTTATTTATTTATTTATTTATTTATTTATTTATTTATTTATTTATTTATTTATTTATT
>QLTV01002929.1:85648-102484 GCA_003457575.1 Thermophis baileyi | reverse complement strand
TTTTTCAGGTTGTGCTTTACACAGCACTCAATATTCCAGCCTTCTCTCTCTCTTTGCCACCAAAAGAGGATCAAAGGATGATTGGGTTAGAGAGATCCATACTACAGGTAATCCTCAACTTACAACTATTCGTTTAATTAATTAATTTATTTATTTAGGAAATTTATATTGTCGCATGGCGACTCAAGGCGGCTTACAAGAATATAAAAACCTCATATAAAAAACGAAACAACTAATAAAAGAAAGACTTATATAATAAACTAATAAAATAAAATAATATAATAAAATTACTCCCTGCCCCCCGCCTCGGCGACAACACATCACATGAGCCATTTAGTGGGCTCCATCCTGCTTTGGGTTCCCCAGGCCCGCTGGCAGAACCAGGTCTTCAGCGCCTTCCGGAAGAGAATTAAGAGCGGGGGCCATTCTAATCTCTGGGGGAATGAAGTTCCAGAGAGAGGGAGCCACCACGGAGAAGGCCCTTCTCCCTCAGGGATGGGACCCACAACATTCCCTGCCTCCCCGCTCTGATGGGTCAGGTAGATGTGACCGGCAAGAGACGGTCCCTCAGATAACCTGGTCCTAAGCCATGAAGGGCTTTAAAGGTGACAACCAGCACCTTGAATTTCACCCGGAAGCAAATCGACAACCAATGTAGCTCCCGCAGGAGAGGTCATACATGTGCAAACCGGGGTCTGCACAAAACCATGCGGGCCGCTGCATTTTGCACCAACTGGACCTTCCGGATGCTCTTCAAGGGCAGCCCATGATATGATATAGCCAGGAGATTGTTAGGGTGTCATATCTTTGAGGCTTCAGATGTTTTGCCTTGAAGTGATTGTTCTGTAGCATCACCACCCAGGGGACATGTGTGACTTAAGGAATGTCACGGACGTGAACAGTCATTGCTCCCCAAACACTGAATACTGAACCGAATTTGCACTGGCCATGGAACATGTGCAGATGCCCTCTATAAGGGTGGCAAAATACCATCACCAAATTGTGATTGTGGGTCTGAAAAACAAACTATCCAATACATAGAAATTTCCTGACAGTTAGAATAGTTAATCGGTGGAACGACTTGCCTCCAGATTTTAAAAAGAAGCCATTTGTCTGAAATCGTATAGAGTTTCCTGCTTTAGCAGGGGGCTGGACTAGAAGTCCTCCAAGGCCCCTTCCAACTCCGTTATTCTGTTATAGTGTCGAAGTGCCAAAATAGAGAGTTTGCTGACTTTCTGACTGTGACAAATGAAGCAAAAAACGATGCCTGTAATGTAGTCATATGTTTATAATATTTTAGATTTCATATTTTGTATGTTTAGCTCTTGTGTTTTTATCAAAATGCGGCGTGAATGTGCCATTCATAAATAAATACTCAAAAAGTCTTTTTTTTTTTTTCAAACGTTGGGATTATTTTTTGTAATTTTGATATGCAGGAAATTGTCCCTCCTTTCTCCCCAGCTAGATACCAGGTAGGGGTATTTTATTACAGGTTTCGTGCCATTGATTAGATGCCATCAAGTTGTTCTTGATTCTTCATGGCCGCATAGATCTGCCCCCAAGGTGCTCCTTCAGGTCTTCCAGTGATGCACCCATCACTGCTTTCGTTCAATTCTTGCTGTTCTGTTCAATTCTGCAGTATCCCAAATGTGCATTAGCAAAAAGAAAGCATCTTTGATTTTATCCAGAATCTTTTTGAATATGTGTGTACTTAGGCCAATGTGCAGGAACACAACACACTACAGGTGCTTGGCAGGGTTTTGTTTTGTGTTCTGACACTGTGCTTGAGTAAACACCACACAGAAGAGACCTAAATGCTACAACCTGAGACTTGTTTGACGTTTGGTGCAACATTGTGTTAGCGCAGTCACCCAACTGATTTGCTTTCCATTCGATTGGATTTTAACCTGCCGTTTTAAGCAGGTTAAACATATGCAGACCCAGCAAAAGGTTTATCACACACATTACATGCTAGGCTGGTTCTTTGTTCGAGAATGATGAAACAAATAAGCATTATTTCCTTTCTAAGATTCTAATGCTCTTGAGATCACTTTGCTGTCATGTCGGATTTTCTTCTCTGAAAGTAAGAGAAGATTGCAGGCAGATGAAATGAAGGAAGTGGGGAAATTCTTTACCGGTATGTGGAAGCACTAGTTTGGTCTAGAGATTAAGGCACCAGGTTAGAAACCAGGAGGCTGTGAGTTCTAGTCCCCACTTACAGTCAGCATGAAAGCTGGCTGGGGGTGACTTTGGGCCAGTCACTCTCTCTTGGTCCAACCCACCTCACAGGGTTGCTTTTGTGGGGAAAATAGGAGAAGGAAGGTGTATTAGGTACAATATGTTCTCTGCCTTGAGTTATTTATAAAAGTAATAAAGGACGGATATAAATAAATAAAAAGATAGACCTTGATTTATTATTCCTCTTCTTAGTGTGTTCTGATATATCAGTCTGAGATCTCAATCCAGTAGCCTGACTTCAGTTCCCAACTTTCTGTAGTACCATTAATTTTGTTAGGCAGAATTCAAGAGGAAGGAGGTAAAGAGCAAGTTGAACTATGGCAATGTTCCTCAACCTTGGCCACTTGAAGAGGTGTGTGTCAACTCGTAAAGCATCCCTGGCCTGCTCTCGAGTTGCCATAGGCAGGAGGGGGGGAAAGCTGATGGAGCAACATGGCAAGCAACCAGAAGCAGATTCCATGCATACCTTCCTCAAGGCCACAGCCTAGGTTACCAGAGCCAATCGGAGAGGCGTGTTCTCTACAGCCCGCGAAAGTGCTTCGTTGGAGAATGTGATTTATGACACACCCTGGGAGGAGGGGGGAAACAGGGTCATAGTTGGGACGTAAATTACGTGGGGCAGAGCTGACTCCACTTGGGTATGTGCCGACATGTTGCTCCTAATAAATAACTGGATTTCTTTTGAAACTTGGCTCGAGGCTCATGAATTAATTAGGGCACTAATTAATTAGTGTGGACTTCAACTTCCAGAATTCCCCAGCTAGCAAAGCCGTCTGTGGAATTCCGGGAGTTGAAGTCCACACCTTTTCAAGTGGTTAAGGTTGAAAAACACTGAACTATGGAATAATAAAGAAGAGAATTAGATAAGAATGCTGCATCTTAGGAAAAGCTAAGCTACGCAGAGAAGGGTGGTTTTGGTTTCTTTCCATTTCTCATTCAGCCTGTCCATTTCAATGTCTCATTTCTTTGTAGATGTGTTGTTTTTAAAGAACCTTTGTTTAAAAAAAGATGGTGCTAAAATATGAATGTGTGCTTGTTTATTTGCCTTTCTCCAAATTTGAGTTTGCCTAGCAACATCTGTGTGCATTTTTCTGCCCACTAAGTTCACAGATATATGGATTTTTGTGCAGAGTTTTCTCCAGTGTATTTTTAATTAGCATTACTGGTGAAGTACATTGCAATATTTGGAGAAATGTGAATTTCAGTAACTGGTAGTGACAGTTCAAAAATATGCACGGGAGAAAGTTTGCTTGCTAATATGAATTAAGTAGTTTTCTCTCCTTTGTTAGAGGTAAATAGGGCACTGACTAGAAACTTGGCATTCCAGAATAAAAAACTTCTCACTAATGCTAAGGTCATCCTTTCTTTTTTCCAGCCTGAAGAATCAGTAGACAATCATCCAAGAATGAAGTTCAACCTCTAATACTTCTTCAAAAACCAGCCCTTACACAGGGACAGATGCTTTCTTGGACAATGAGCACTTCCTATCTGACACCATACATGTTTAGCTAACCTTTGCTTTGAGCAATGAATGGATTTTACTTTTTATTTTTATTTTGTGGTGAGTAAGAAGATTCAGGCGGATTTTTTTATACCCTTTGGAGATAGAGTCTATATATTCGACATAAAATCAAGAGTATGTTTTAAATTTTAAGATATGTCATCCATCTTCGGAGGCCAATGGAATAAAATATTTTTCTTTTTTCATATTTATTCTCAGATTTCTTCAGAGAGTATAAGAGCCTATGAAATTATCTATAATTGTGATGTAAGTAACAAGTCTTCAAAAAAATAAAAATAAACTTGATATCTTCACCATACTCCTGCATGGTTTTTGTCATCCAAGCAGAGTGGGAGAGCAAGAAGGGAGAAAAACATTCCTCCTGAGTAATGTAGAATTAATTATTTCTTCCAATATTTGATTTCCAGTAAATTCTGGCGCCCCCCCCCCCCCCCCCCCACTCCAAAAAAAAAAAAAACAAAACAAAATAGGATACGTTTCCAGCAGTTTGGTTATGTTTCTCTTAAGAGTGAATCAAAGCCGTGAGTTACAATGGAGTCAAAGTGAAAAGGAAGTTCAGGAAAACTTTAAACTGTTTAAAAAAATTAATAGAACAATTCTCTGGTTTCCCCAACCCAAAACTGAGCTGCTTGAGAAGGAATATTGAGTGTCCACTGCAGGGATGTCCTCAAAGGGATTAAAAAAAGTGAAGATGGCAGCAACACACACATAAAAAGTGGGGTCTTTCATCACATGGTTAAAGCTACCAAGTTGGGTTTTTTTTAAAACCTTCCTGATAATAGAAGAATAGAATAGAATAGAATATAGAATGGAATGGAATGGAATGGAATGGAATAGAATAGAGAATAGAATAGAATAGAATAAGGAATGGAATGGAATGGAATGGAATGGAATAGAATAGAATAGAANNNNGGGGAGGTCTTCTAGTCCAACCCCCTGTTTAGTCAGGAATCCCTACACCACTTCAGACAAATGGTTATCCAATCTCTTCTTAAAAACTTCCAGTGTTGGAGCATTTACAACTTCTGGAGGCAAGTTGTTCCACTGGTTAATGGTTCTAACTGTCAGGAAATTTCTCCTTAATTCCAGGTTGCTTCTCTCCTTGATGAGTTTCCATCCATTGCTTCTTGTCCTGCCCTCAGGTGCTTTGGAGAATAGCTTGATTCCTTCTTCTTTGTGGCAACCCTTGAGATATTGGAATACTGCTATTATGTCTCCCCTAGTCCTTCTTTTCATTAATGGAAGAACAGAATGTGAGACACTGTTGGAATCAAGGTGACTTGCTTGAATTGTTGGAAGGAGAACTTGGTTGATGGAGAAGAGAAAATATACCACCCAGCTTTATCACAGGTTCTTTTTCTGCATGAATGGAAGCCTTGATGTTTGCCAGATTTTGTGAGATGCAAAATTATATGGAGACATGCTAAAAAGAAGCCCAAAAGTGCAGCAGCTGACAATACACTCAACTTAAAGCCAGTTGGAAGGCATAAAGTAACAGCCACGTCATCGGCATATAGCAAACTGAGAAAGTTGAGCTGTCAAGTGGGAAGGATGGAAATCTGATTTATGTAATATTTTGGTCATAGAGTGCCCAGCCAGAGATACACACGGACACACACACACACGGACACACACACACACACACAAAGTACAGTTGATCTTAGCCAAAAGGCTGAGAAATGATTTAATATAATAGTTGAATATGTTGGTCACCCATATTCAAAATTATATAACCCCTTTCTGGGTCCTTGGCAGAGGTGGGTTCCTGCCGGTTTGGACCGCTTCTTTAGAACCGGTAGTGGGAATTTTCCCCCCGCTTGCCGAACCGGCAGCAATGGCCGTCTGGACACACCCCCAATCTGGCTCTCTCAGCAGGGCCGTAGGTGCCTCCATCTTGTTTTTCGCTTCTGCGCATGCACACGCGCGTGTGCCCACGTGACGTGGGACTGAGTGAACCAGCAGCGAGGTAAGTTAGAACCCACCCCTGGTCCTTGGGTTTTGTATTTCACTCTTATGATGGTCCTCGACTTATGACCACAATTGAGCCCAACATTTCTGTTGCTAAGCGAGACATTTGTTAAGTGAGTTTTGCCTCATTTTACAACCTTTCCTGCCACAATTGTTAAGTGAATCACTGCCGTTGTTAAGTTAATAAAGGTTGATAAGTCAATCTGGCTTCCTCCATTGAATTTGCTTGTCAGAAGGTCGCAAAAGGGGATCACGTGACCCTGGGATATTGCAAACGTCGTAAATGTGAGCCAGTTGCCAAGTGTCTGAATTTCGATTATGTGACAACGTGGATGCTGCAACGGTCATAAGTGTGAAAAATGGTCCTAAGTCACTTTTTCAGTGCCATTGTAACTTCAAACGGTCACTAAACAAACCGTTGTAAGTTAAGGAGTACCTGTATTAGCACAGACTTTCTGAATACACAAAGTAAACTACCAGTGGATGAATTCTTAATGTTGGTTCCATATCACTGCTCTCAAAATGGCATCACCTTTAAAATCTCGAGATGACCACATATGCTGTGGTTTTATATGTTTCCATTAAATCGGGTGTCAAACTCAATTTCATTGAGGGCCGCATCAGGGTTGTGTTTGACCTTGGCGGGGCTGGGGTGGGTATGGCCAGCGTGGGTGTGGCCAGCTTGACATCACTCATGTCGGGGGCACCTGTGGTGGCCTGAGCGCTCTATCAGCGAAAACAGGCACCCAAGCTCCATTTTCGGCTGCGATGGCCTCCTACAACCCTCTGCCAGTGAAAACAGAGCTCAGGAGGGCTTCACGCGGCCCTCCCAAGTTCCATTTTCGCTGGTAGAGGCCAGGGGTGGGTTCCACTTATCTTCCCTACCGGTTCGCATCGCTACCAAAGCGCGCGTTTTGCATGCGTAAAGCGTTCTTTGCAGGGCCGCGGCGACCAGAGAACCGGTTCGGGGGCGTGGACAGCCAGCCATCGCTGCCGGTTCGGCAAGCGGGTGCAAATTTCTGCCACCGGTACGAACCGGCAACAACCCACCACTGGTAGAGGCACTGTGGGCCAGTCCTTCGCTGTTTCCAGGGTGGCCCCATGGGCCAGATCGAAGCACCCTGCGGGTCGCATTTGGCCCGCGGGCCTTCAGTTTAACACTCCTGCATTAAATGGTGTAAAACTAAACAAAACGACAAGAACAAATAATCTCCCCTCTTCCTTTTTTTCCCCCCTTCATTGTCACCTCTGTTCAGGTGGCCTTGAGGAATTTTTGTCACTCTGCCAATCTCCCCCTCCCCTCTTTTGACAGTAGATCAATTTAGGTTGAGGCTACTGTACATCTGATGAACAGCACTTTGTCTCGCAATTCCCGCCCAGCTCTTTAGGAAAGAACATTTCCTCCATCCTCAGGGAGATGGTTGGTGTTACTTTAATCACGGAGCGAATCCTAGGTGTTGAAGCTGTGTAGATCTTTGATGGAGATCTTGGAAGGACACCTAAGGAAACATCTGTCCAAAGCCAATTTTGTAAAGCAACGTGGCTCCTAAGAGTGAAGCAAAGCGGAGCATTGAAAAGGATGCCAGATGTCACACCAGGTGTAGTGCCTCTTTGCCTTGACATTGTGCATTATGTTGTCTCTGTGACATAAAATTCCTTCCAGAAGGAAACCAGCGTTAGCCTCAAGTGGGTCAACTAGACACAGAGGCATGGAAATCTGGGCTCAAGATGGTATCCTTGATGGTGTCCTCATATCTTCTGTGTTTTTATGTGTGTCCATTTCAGAAGAGTTTCAATTGTATCGTCACAGCTGACATCTTGACGTTCTTCACCATACCCTGTGGATACCCCAGTCAGAGATTGTAGAGTTGGGATCAAAGAGAGGATTGAGGAGATGAGTGTCTGTCTCATCCAAGTAAAGACCTGGATTCAGACCTGAAGATTGCTAGATGGTGCTAATGCTCTTCAAGGTCTGGAGAAGAACATTCTATCTTCTTCTAGTCTTTGGGTAGAGTGGATGGAAGCAGGGGTGAAATTCAATTTTTTTCCCTACCAGTTCTGTGGGCGTGGCTTGGTGGGCGTGGCAGGGGAAGGATACTGCAAAATCTCCATTCCCTCCCCACTCCTGGGGGAAGGATACTGCAAAATCTCCATTCCCTCCCCACTTCTGGGGGAAGGATATTGCAAAATCTCCATTCTCACCCTACTCTGGGGCCAGCCAGAGGTGGTATTTGCCGGTTCTCTGAACTACTCAAAATTCCCGCTACCGGTTCTCAAGAACCTATCAGAACCTGCTGAATTTCACCCCTGGATGGAAGCCCTTGATGAAAGTACTTGACATAAGTTGCATATCTTTTTGGTATTGCTATCCAGGTTATCCCATCTTTGTTCATTTACTCTATTGTATTTTTTATTTACCCAATGTATTTTTAAATCTGGTTTTCCACATATTGTAAGCTGCCCAGAGTCGATTTGGAGTCAGGCGGCACCAACATTGAATCAAATAAAGCAATAAATAAATAATTAGCAGTTCCTGAAGGAGAATCTGTGATTTTTTTAAAGTCTCTAACTGAGGGGGGGGGGGAGAGATGAAATGCAAACACGGTTTCTTTACAAAGCAGAAAACATTCAGATCTCACCCTCTGGAAGGACAGAAACCAGACCAAGGAGGTTGGTTCCTGTTGCTTTTTAAAATCTTTTAAAGAGCCTTTGGCTTCAAAGAAGAAATAACATAAATATTTAAAGAGGGAATTGAATTTATTCGACCTTAGTGATGCCAAGGGCTGAATGACCCCTTTTTAACCAAGGAAAAAACAGTGGCTGCACGACATGGGCCTGCGTGTTGTCACAAAAAGGGCCACTTTTGTAGTTCTCCGCATTTTAAAAGTGGCTGAACTTTCATGGTGCTGTTGTGTGCAGGTTTTTTTTTATCCCTTCTACAGGACACCCCCCCCCCCGCTCTGAAGGCCTGACTGAGATGGGTAAGAAACATTGGCCAGCCTGGTGACATAGGTGAACTTTGTTGGAAAGAAGTAACCAGGTTAAACACACATTCCAAGAGTCCAGTCCAGTTGTGAGAAGAGAAACTTTTCAAACCTGTATTATTCCTTTCGGGTTCCATCCATCAAAGTCAGCCTCCATAAGTTGTTTTTATTAGGTATAATACAGTGGAGGGATTCAATTTTTTTTACTACCGGTTCTGTGGTCGTGGCTTGGTGGGTGTGGCGTGGCTTGGTGGGCGTGGCAGGGGAAGGATACTGTAAAATCTCCATTCCCTCCCCACTCCAGGGGAAGGATACTGCAAAATCTCCATTCCCTCCCCACTCCAGGGGAAGGTTACTGCAAAATCCCCATTTCCTCCCGATCAGCTGGGACTCCGGAGGCAGAGAATAGATGGGGGCGGGGCCAGTCAGAGGTGGTATTTACCGGTTCTCCGAACTACTCAAAATTTCCGCTACCGGTTTTCCGAACTACTCAAAATTTCCGCTACTGGTTCTCCAGAACTGGTCAGAACCTGCTGAAACCCACCTCTAGTATAATATCAGAAAAACTTGATAAGAAAAGTATGTATTTAATATTACATGTCTTAACAGCAGTGAGGATTATTTTCGCCCAATGAAGATATACCGTGAGATGAAGAAATAGTTAAGAAGATACTAGATTGTGCAGACATGGGTAGATTGACATTGAAAATTAAGCAGAAAGAGGACATAGAATATTATCAAACATGGTTGGAAAAAAGGGGTAGGGATTAATTTGTAATTTGTATTGTTAAGCAAATTAAATACCCAGACAACATGATGTTTATAAAGCACTAAGAAATATGTTTAATAGAAAATCAATTTTAAAAAAAAGTCAGCCTCCATAAGTGATAAAATATGCACTCTTGCATTTTCTCATTGAAAGCATTTTGCCAAGAACTGAATTTTCTCTGCATTTTCTCATTGAAAGCATTTTGCCAAGAACTGCATTTTCTCTGCATTTTCTCATTGAAAGCATTTTGCCAAGAACTTGACACAGTAGATTCTGAACTGCCAGTGTGATTCATGTGTTTGATCTCTCCTCTTGGGTCATCTATTGTCAAGGTAGCACAAGAAACACTGCAGGATTCAAAGGTTCAAAGGGTTCAAACTCCACCAGCATATAACCTCTTCTTGAGGCTATTATAATGGGCTGAAAACCATTAAAACTTGAGATTGCACACACATACTGTCAGCCTTGTGAGGTAATACAGATAAGAAGCCTATCAAGAAATACTAGCTCTAAATTTATTGTATATGAACAGAATCTTGCAAGTCTGAAAGTACATCTCTCTCCCTTCACATGTACAGTTCAAGAAACTAGGGAGGGTCCCTTCAGAGACATTTGTTATTTTCCCCCATTCCTTCTGTGGGCTCAGCTGCCTCATCTAACCATTCCCTAGTCCAGAGGTCTCCAAACTTGGCAACTTTAAGACTTGTGGACTTCAACTCCCAGAGTTCTTCAGCCAGCGAGGAATTCTGGGAATTGAAGTCCACAAGTCTTAAAGTTGCCAAGGTTGGAGACGCCTGCTTATATGGAGTTTTGGAAGGTTATTCTACAAAGAGGATATTACAATAATCTTCAAGTTATCAGGACATGAATCACAAAAACTTGATGAAACTGCAGTTGACTTACTAGCTGTTGTCCAAGATGTGACAAGTGTTGGATTAAGACTGCACTGAGATTAAAAGAGGTTAATTCTCCAGTTGATCAACCCGCCTAGTCTGTGGCTCTTCATTCAGTCTCCCAAGGTCATTCTCACATACCATTGCTCAGAGAGAGAGAGAGAGGACAGAAAAGTTAAGAAACTGATCATAGATGTCCAAAACAAAAAAACCAAACCTGCAACAACAACAACAAAAACAACAACAAAAACCTACAAGGACTCACCCAGCCCCATACTCCAAAATGTGGGAGATCAACTTGGTTTTCAAAGTCTTTTGCAACATCATTAAGAGTTTTCTAAACCTTCTTAAACCAAGCCAGGTGCATTCCAAAAAGTATTTAGGCAAAATTGAAACAAGAGGCATATGGAGGCAGAATTTCTGCACTGAAAAGCAGATGAAAAAAAGGAATTGCAGCAGGAAAAGATCATATATTTAAACTAACGGTCCAACGTTCAGGTAAGTAAAGCAATCTTTACTTGCCTTCATACCAGAGGTGGGTTCCTCCTGGTTCAGACCGCTTCTCCCGAACTGGTAGCAACCCACTGGTGATGTCATGGAGCCGTTTCGGTTGGTGCCGGTCCGTGGACACCGCCATCTTTTTTTTGATTTTTTTTTATATATATATTTTTGAATTTATTTTTTTTTGAATTTTTTTCTTCTGCGCATGCACAGAAGCCGAGTTGCCAGCACTGCACATGTGCCACCATCTTTTTTTGGCTCTCTTTTTTTGGATTTTTTTTTTGGGAATGTTTGGCACTGCGCATGCGCGCGCCCACGCGGCGCGGGAGGAAGCGAACCGGTGGCGAGGTAAGTTAGAACCCACCCCTGCTTCATACCCAATCAAAATGATTGGAAGAGATGGGTTGAATTATCTTATGACGTGAGATTAATAGAATTGAAAGAAGGATTTAACTAATGCACTTTGTTCCATCCCCCCGCCCCCCGAAACTGGCAGTACCACTTTGTAACTCCCATATCTGTCCAGAATAAGGCATGCATTATCAACAAAGTCCAGTTGCCTTTTGGAAAAGTACCTCTGGGAATTACTTTTGTTATCCTGGCCATCCCAAGATTTCCTCATCTTCAGAAGATGATTGTCTCAGATTCTGTACTTGTAGTTCCTTAGCTATGCAGATGTCAAGAGCTCTTTCAAGCAAGTCAACAGTAATTAAGAGATTATTTGCCCCAGCTAATGTAAGGCTTCAGTTGAGATCATGTCAAGTTGACCAAGCCAATAGCTTTCTGCAATGTAACTTTTAAAGTTTTTCTAAGTACCAATACTTTGATTTCCATGTGAGTACTGATCCTTAGCTTGGTTTTTTAAAAACTAATTAGTCTTAAATTAAAAAAGTTGGCATATTTTTATTTAAATTAAAACATGTTGGTTTATCTTTCTGCCTATAGTAAGTATCTTGCTTGCTATAATGGCCAAGGAGATGCCTGAAAATCTATTAAGAAAAACCTTCTGCTTTATTTGTTCTTTCTAATAGCTGGCTTGCAAAGGTGGACTCTTGCTGTCACAGTTATTGATGACCTATCTTTTATTTACCTTGGCTGATCTTCGGGGGGGGGAGACAAGCAGAATGAAGCCTGGATATTTCTCAGTTGGAAGACCACAGAACATCCTAAAGCTTTAAACTAGATTGGGAAATTATGTCCACGTAGTCCCTAGGCATTCTTACATTTCCCCCCCCCCCAACTTTGGTTCATTACATTCTCCTTTCAGAGCTACCTATATTATTCACCATATATATATTCCCATCAACTTAAACAATGTTTGGATTGAAGATGGATTTGTTTTCATCTGCCCTACTGGTTATGTATGAATTTAGAATAGAATAGAGCTGGAAGGGACCTTGGAGGACTTCTAGTCCAGCCCCCTGCTCAGGCAGGAGAACCTATACTATTTCAGATAAGTGGCTGTCTAGTTTTTTCTTTAAAACCTCCAGTGATGGAGCGCCCACCATTTCTGAAGGCAAGCTGTACCACTGGTTAATTGTCCTCACTGTTTTATTTTTATTTATTTATTTTGTCAAGTACGTGTTTGATAATATACATAAGTACAACATTATTTGAATACATAAGATGGGTACAAATAAAAGGGAACATTTGAACAGGGACAGTAGGCATGCTGGTGCGCTTATGCACGCCCCTTACAGACCTCTTAGGAATGGGGTGAGGTCAACAGTAGACAGTTTAAGCTTAAAGTTTTGGGGATTTGGGGATGTAACCACAGAGTCAGGTAGTGAGTTCCAGGCATTGATCTCTTTGTTACTGAAGTCGTATTTTCTGCAATCGAGTTTGGAGCGGTTCACTTTGAGTTTGTATCTGTTGTGTGCTCATTGTATTGTTGTGGTTGAAGCTGAAGTAGTCGTTGACAGGTAGGACATTGTAGCAGATAATTTTATGAACTACGCTTAGGTCATGCCGAAGGCGACGTAGTTCTAAGTTTTCTAAGCCCAGAATTTCAAGTTTGGTGGCGTAAGGTATTCTGTTGCGAGCAGAGGAGTGGAGGACTCTTCTCGTAAAATATCTCTGGACACGCTCTATTGTATTAATGTCTGATATGCAGTGGGGGTTCCAGATAGATGAGCTGTATTCAAGGATTGGTCTGGCAAATGTTTTTGTTAGGAAGTTTCTCCTTAATTCCAGGTTGCTTCTCTCTTTGGTTAGTTTCCAATTGAATCCATCACAGGCACAATGTGGTAGAGTTTAGCCTCAGTGTACCCCAATTCACATGGCTGGCAGAGTGGAGTTATCTCTCCATCACTTGTCCCACAGTTTCTATGGAGTTATGGGAGATTTAATCAGGGGTACATCAAGAGGGATATTAGCAGTTACGGGAATGAGTGTCCCACTCAGAGATCGATCTCAAATGAGGAAGCCTGTTAGGATGGTCGTTGGTGCCTAACTAAAATTTAAACATTAAAAGATAATGGAAAATGTATGCATGCTAATTCATGTGTGCAGATGCCGATTTATTTTAAACTAGATTTTTTTCTTTGGCATGATGGACTAGGAAAAATGATTGTGGTGGTTGAACTGTGAGAAATAGAAGGGTAGATAGGTGGATATAAGAAATCGTGGGAATGTTCTTGAAGAGCTGTGAGTTGTTATTGGAGTCTGGAGATAAGTCAAAATGGTGAGTGTGTAACTACATAGTCCCCAAAGTTGTGCCTGGCTTGATGGCACCTAACTAAAACAATAACCCTTCTTTATCTAATTTAATGGGTATACATTGAAATAAAAATAATATTTTAGGCAATACATTCATTTTTATTACTGCAATTCTTCCCATAAAGGAGAGCTATAGATTTGTCCAACTGTCTAAGTCAAGTTTTATTTGCTCAGCCAATTTATCATAATTGTCTCTTTTGAGTGTGGCACACCTCACTGTTATTTGTATCCCAAGATATCTTATTTTTTTTTGTCGTTTGTATCTTCAATCTCTCAACTAATTCAATTTCTTGTGTTTTGGTCATATTTTTAACAATCATTTATACACAAATTATACTTAAATTTATATGGCAAGGGAAAAAAAAGCAAGAATCAAACTAAAATTATTACAGAACTCGAAGGAGAGAGGTGGATTTGGACTTCCAGATTGGGAAAAATATTATCAGGCTACAACATTGATATGGATCAGGGATTGGATACAACTAAAAAATGAAAGATTATTAAGATTGGAAGGCCATGATTTGCAAATTGGCTGGCATGCCATATTGTGGGAAGAGAAAGACAAAATTCACCAGTACTTCCAGAGACATTATATTAGACGTGCACTGATAGGTGTGTGGGCGAAAATTAAACAACAAAATTATATACAGATTCCAAACTGGATCTCAACTTTAGAGATGTATATTCATCCAAAATTTATACATCTGGGGAAAAATAGTAACATATAAACATATTTTGGATGAGAAAGGAGATTTGAAGTCAAGAACAGAATTACAGAAAGAAGGTACTATGGAGTAGGAATTTTGGATATAATATTGATTTAAATAATTGGCAAGATTTATGGAACAGGAACCAAAAACTTACTCTAGCTACCTCATATAAGGAGAACCTCTATAAGATGTTTTATAGATGGCATTTCCCGCCGACGAGGTTGGCCAAAATGGGACCAAATCTTTCGACCATGTGCTGTAAATGTAGAACTACTCCAGGGACATATTATCACATGTGCTGGGAATGCTCAAAAACACAGGAATTTTGGAATAAAATAAAACGATGGCTGGAAGAAATACTATTGGTAAAATTAGAATTAAAACCTGAACTCTTTCTATTGGGAATCACTATAGACAAATATGACAAAGGAATATTATATTTAATGCTACATATTTTGACTGCTGCGAGATTGGCTTTCGCACAAAAATGGAAAAACAAAGATACCCCCATAGATGAAGAGATTCTACATAAAATATTGTCTTGTGCAGAGATGGACAGATTAACGATGGAGCTAAAAGATAAAAATGAATCAGAATATTTTGAAACCTGGGATAAATTATATGGTTGGTAGGGAAAAAGGAAAGTCAGGAACACGAAATAACGATATAATTGGAAAGGTATAGAATATTGTTTCTCTAAGAAAGATAATGGAATTGATATTGTATAAAATATTACATTGTAAAAATGAAGGTACATCTAGATAGAAATAATGTATATATATATGTATATATGTATATTTAGGAATAGAATTAATTCAATGGAAGTAGGTAAACTGGATTATCCGTCATGTACATGTCTTTTTGTTTTAATATGTGTTTGTTTTTTAACTGTTTTATAAATAAAAAACTTCTTAAAAAAATAAAAAAATAACCCTTCTTATTGCCATTAGCAAAAAGAACTAGGTGATCATAGTCGATGAAAATAATTCCACACTGTGCTCCTTTATGAAGTTTTCTCTCTCCAATGATTAATTTCTCTTTAGTGACTATTTTAAGTCATTTGTCTTTGTCAGCTTCCTGCTGAATCCACTTAATTAGCAACTCCTGACCTTTAAAAAGCACACTCCACGAAATGCAATGATAAATGGAAAAAAATCCAGTCTGATCTCCTTTCGGGTGATCAGAGAATAATTTGCTGGGCTGGCCCTCTCAAATGTTCTAGCAGCACCTCATACTTCCTTCAGAAATTATTTCTGGAACTCTCTGTTTCCTTAGGAAAATGGACTGAGGCAGAGGTGGGTTCTGGCTTACCTCACTGCCGGTTCGCTTCCTCACGCGCCACATGGGCGTGCGCACATGCGCAGTGCTAAAAACCCAGTTTCTGCGCTTGCGCAGAAGCAAACAACAGCTTCTGTGCGTGCGCAGAAGCAAAAAACAAGATGGCGGTGCCTATGGCGCCGCCGAGAGAGCCGGTTCGGGGGCATGTCCACCCGGTCATCGCTGCCGGTTCGGTGAGCGGGGGGGGGGAATTCCCGCTACCGGTTCTATAGAGCTGATCCGAACCGGCAGGAACCCACTTCTGGACTGAGGTGGCTTTTTGACAACCTGGTATAGCATAAGCCAAGATAGGTGAATAAAAGAAGAACTTGAATGAAAGGGACATATTTTATCATAAAAGGCACTGCATTCTGCATTAGCCTTCCAGAATCTGTTGCCCTCCAGAGGTGTTGGACTTCAACTTCCAGAATTTATAGCTGAATGGAAATTATAAGAGGTAAAATCAAACATATCTAGAAGGCAAATCAATGGAGAAGATTTACGTAGAGATATGTGGAGTCCTTGGTGTGCTCTGAGCTTGGATGTTTGCTTGCAGACTTTTCATTGACTAGGTAACATTATCAGTGCAAGGGAATGGGAGTTTGCTCCCTGTTTATATACAGTAGCTTGCCCTGTCATTGTTGGTGAGGATGTGGTTTTCTCCTTGGCAGTTCCTTGATTAGGGTATTGTTTTATTTTTATTTATTTATTTATTTATTTATTTCGTCAAGCATGTATTAGATAACAGATATAAGTATAAACATGATTATGAATACATGGAATGGATACGAATAAAAGGGAATATTAGGACAGGGACAGTAGGCACGCTGGTGCGCTTATGCACACCCCTTAAAGACCTCTTAGGAATGGGGTGAGCTCGACCGTAGACAGTCGAAGGTTAAAGTTTTCGGGGTTTGGGGAAGAAATTCAGGTATAGAAAATAAAACTTCTATCAATTAGAAAAAAGATAATGTCTACATTTATTGCTGATTGCAAACCCCTTATGGACTTCTTGCAGAAAACAGAAAAAAAAATGATTTATAGTTTTGATTATTAGACAGGATAGATTATATAAAGAATACTTCTGTCACTTTAGAGAAAGAGGCAAATTTATCATTGTACTTGTAACTGCCATAATGAAGATTTGTGGTTAGTTCTTTGTGTCTTTTTACTTTCTTTTCTAGTTTGATTTTTCCTTTCTTGCATTTTTAACCTT
>QLTV01002929.1:64200-76013 GCA_003457575.1 Thermophis baileyi | reverse complement strand
AGTATGTTTTTTGTGGTGCTGTTTTTGATAGGTTGGACTGTTTTTTCCCTTTGTGTAAAGACAGATGCAAAAAACGAGTTAAGTAGCTCTGCTTTCTCCCTGTTGCTTGTCACCTTCTTGTCATTTTCTCCCAGCAATGGACCAATTGTTTCCTTGACTTTTTTCTTGTTTTTAATATGTTGGAAGAAGCTTTTTTTGTTATTTTTTACTTTTGTCGCAAGCCTTTGTTCATTGTGAGCCTTAGCTTTCTTCACTTCATCTTTACAGGCTCGGGCTATTTGCTGATATTCTGCCTTAGTTATTTCCCCCTCTTTCCACTTTTTATACTTGTCCTTTTTGTCTTTCAATTTGTCAGAGAGTTCTTTATGCAGCCATGCTGGTTTCTTCATTGGTATTGTGCTTGACTGGGCTTTTATAATCTCACTTTTCAAAATTTCCCAAGCTTCTTGAGTTGTTTTCCCCTTGAGGATTCTCGTCCATGGAATCCTTCCCAAGCTCTCTCTAAGTTTATTGAAATTAGCTCTCTTAAAGTCCAAGACTCTAGTTTGACTTTGTTCTACTGCTTGTGCTTGCATAATGTTGAATTCCAGTATTGCATGATCACTTGCCCCCAAGGTTCCTGTAGCTTCAACACCTTCTATCATTTCATCTCTGTTATGTTATGCACACCTATTCTGGTTAGTAATGCATAGCAATATGCCAAGCTCAAATAGATTTTAGGTTATATGACTCAATGTGCATATGAGCACATACTGCAATGAAAATGAAATTAGACTATAATTTGGCTTTGGGAATAGGATTCGGTGAAAAGTTCCACAGACATCTAAGGAGCAATAATCAGATTATATTTTAAATAGATATATTCAACACAGACCCCACTATCATAAACTCAGCCTCAATTAAAGCTAATAAAGTCTTTTTAATTGGGTCATTAACCAGCAAATATGAAACTATGGCATTACTTTTTAAAATATCATTTCTATTAAGTATTTTGATTACAATGGTATAAACGAATCCAAACTAAGGGAAAGAAACTAGAATAGGAAAAAAGAAAAAGAATTTTCTCTTGGTTTATCATTTGTATTTCCTTTCTAATTTCTAAAAATTCAGCCAGCTTCTTTTATATATCCGATAAAGTGACCTTTTCCAAATCATTCTTTTGCCCTGTCATTTGTAGTTCCACTTTTTTGTACTTTCTCTGTCTTGTCAGATAAAATGGCCTATTATCCAACTTAAAGCTATTAGAGACCTTTCGAATGACAAGTCTAAAGTCTTCATCAGACTTGAAATTATTTTCAACTCTGAACAAAAGAAAAAAAATATTATAAATTTAAGAACTTAAAAGACTTTGAAATGAACAGCAAAAAGCCAGCGAAGGTTTTGATTTAAGAAAGTTGTAAGATGAAGGGTTCAGATAACTTTGGAATATTGAATTTTGATGATGGTGGCAGTGTCCCAGGTCTTGTGATTATTAATTTGGACAAGCAAAATTAATCAGGAATACAGATTCGCTTAACAACTATGTTACTAACTTAACAATTGCAGTCATTCCTTTAACAACTGTGGCAAGAAAGATTGTAAAATGGGACAAAACTCACTTAACAACTATCTTGCTTAGCGAAAGAAATTTTGAGCTCAGTTGTAATTGTAAGTTGAGAACTACCTGTAGTATAAATGACCATGCTATTTGGGTTTCCCCTTTTTATTAGACAGGCTACAGAATAACAGAAGAGACCTTGGAGGTCTTCTAGTCCAACCACCTGCTCAAGCAGGAGACCCTACAACATTCCAGATAGAGAGTTTACTGAGATCATTTAAACAACTATAACAGAGAGCATGAAAAAAGTAGAATACAGATGAATAAAGCATGAATTTAAAATATTGTGGAGGATACAGCTTTCTAATGAGTGATGCGGTGGCCTAGAGGTGGAGCTCTCGCCTCACAATCAGGAGGCTGTGAGTTCAATCCTAGGTAGAGGCAGATATTTCTCTCTCTGGGCACAATGAGAATATATCTGCTGCAAACTCCGCATTGGTGACAGGAAGGGCATCTGGCCAGTAAACATTCAGCTCCATTCAGTTGCCCCAACTCCACCCCGCAAGGTATTACAGGGTCATTAAACGACAAAAAAAAAAAGCTTTCTAATGTATCAGTAATTAGTTATAAATAAATAAGCACTTTGTATATCCCATTACTAGATGAAGAATCACTATTAGAATTAAGAATGAATACCAAGGACCATGGTTACCACAATATAAATCACTGAATGACATTAAAAGCTTTAATAAATCCAGTTTATAGCACTAAGTATCTATTTTGATTTAGGTATCGTATAAAATGTAAATATAGTTACCACGCATAGGTAAACCCAAATTTTGGATGGGATGTCAATCCATGTATTAAATTATGATTTTAGAATGGTTTCCAGTTTCATCTGAACTCCACATTGGATTCAATTAATGATAGAAAGTTATTCTAAACATCAAAGGATATTTTACAGATCATAGTCATTCTTCCATTGAAGGATCAAACCACCTTTCTTTAAGAAGCAGTTCTGCACTACAGAGCTAATTTGATATTCTTTGAAGGAATTTATGGGCTAGCCAAGTTTAGCAGAAGAATGATAGATGAGCCCCCTGTTTCCAGGGGGTCTTTGTATAGGTTGTTACAATGAACTCCACCATAGAATAGAATAGAATAACAGAGCTGGAAGGGACCTTGGAGGTCTTCTAGTCCAGCCCCCTGCTTAGGCAGGAAACCCTATACCATTTCAGACAAATGGTTTTCCAACATCTTAATTTAATTTATTTGTCAAGCATATATGATTACAAGCAAAGTATAGACAAAGTATAAACATGATTGTATATATATATATATAATAGTGCAAGCATGATTATGAGTACAAGAGGTATGAATATATGGGTACATTAGGACAGGTATGGTAGGCACGATTGTGCGCTTATGCACGCCCCTTACAGACCTCTTAGGAATGGGGTGAGGGCGATGGTAGATAATCTAAGGTTAAAGTTTTTGGTGTTTGGGGAAGAAACAACTGGGTCAGTTAATGTATTCCAGGCATTGACCACTCAGTTGTTGAAGTCGAATTTTTTGCAATCAAGTTTGGATCGGTTTACATTAAGTTTGTATCTATTGTGAGCTCGTGTATTGTTGCGGTTGAAGCTGAAGTAGTCATTAACAGGTAGGACATTGTGGCAGATTATTTTGTGAGCTACACTTAGGTCAGATCGAAGGCGGCGTAGTTCTAAATTTTCAAGTCCCAAAATTTCAAGTCTGGTTTCATAAGGTATTCTGTTGCGAACAGAGGAATGGAATACACTTCAAGAAAAATGTTCCACTGATTAATTGTTCTAACTGTCAGGAAATTTCTCCTTAGTTCTAAGTTGCTTCTCTCCTTGATTAGTTTCCACCCATTGCTTCATGTTCTACCCTCAGGTGCTTTGGAGAATAGCTTGACTCCCTCTTCTTTGTGGCAGCCCCTCAGATATTGGAACACTGCTATCATGTCACCCCAAGTCCTTCTTTTCATCAAACTAGACATACCCAGTTCCAGCAAACATTCTTTATATGTTTTAGCCTCCAGTCCCCTAATCATCTTTGTTGCTCTTCTCTGCACTCTTCCTAGAGGCTGCTGCTCTCTAATCAACTTCCATAAGGAGCGTGTAGATTTTTACCCAAAGCTTTTCCCTAACAGATTTTTAATCAATTGTCTGAAGCTTTCATTTGCATCTTAATGAAGTTGCAATGCTGTCAATGGAAAATCAAAGGCAGGTGCTGGGAATTCCACTCCATTTCTGTTTACCAGGAAGACAAAGAAAAGAGTTAAAGCTCTACTAGTCAACTGCAGTTTTGGAAAGCACGTCCGTCGTCTAGGAAGTTCTGTGGGCTCATCCGGTGAAAAGATCTTAAAAGATGTGAGTGACAACAATGAAATACAGTTGCGTTTTATTAAAATTCAGCCGCAGATGATATCATTAAGGCTGTACAAAGTGCTTTCCTTCGGTGATGTTTGAGCTTAGCATCCCCATGATGCTGCTTTGCAAAACACGGACCCTCCTTGCCTCTAAGAGGGAGTAGAAGTGACAAGGTTGCTTAGTTCTGCTTCACTTACCCTCTTCCACACTCAGCAGCTTTCTCCAATGTTTGCAACACCCAGCAGAGACATCTTGCATGCCTAGAGGCCTCTCTTGGCTTTTGCAAGTGGAGAAGGGAATTGTGGGGAGCGGGGAAGAAGAAGAAGAAAGTGACAGGGAGGGACACAAAATTCTAGAATCTTAGAATATTTTTTTTTTGTACAAATTTTTTTATTTTATTTCACATCTTTACATCACAAATATACCATTTCATTTTCTCAATAATAATACAATACTCCTATACAGATTTTCTATTTTATTAAGACTTAAAAGTTATTTTTTATACCATCGAGGCTGCTTTTTGCCATCCCTTACTCCCCTTTTTTATTTCCCACAACCCTTCTCCCTCTTCTCCTCCCTCTACCCTTCTTTCTTTTCCCTCCTTTCTGTCCTTCTCTACATCCCTTTCTCTCTCCTACTGCTCTCCTCTTCTCTCCTCTTCCCTTCTCTCCTATCCTCTTTTCCACTCCTCCTCCTCTCCTCTCCCTTTCTTCTTTCCTCCTCACCCTCCTCTTTCTCTTCTCTTCTATTGTTGTGTTCTTTTATTCTAATAGATCTCGGGATGGTCTTCCAGCAGACTCGATTCATTACTTATTTAACATGATCTCTTTTCTTTTCTATTTCTTCTTCACATTTTTCACTTATTTAATATATTCCATTTTTAATGTATATTTTGTCTAATATAATTTTTCTATATTTCCCTTTCCCTCCCCTCTTCTTTTTCAAGTGTGTCTTCTGGGTTTCTCTTTCATTCTTGTTTTCCCTCTATTCATTCATATTTTTTTTCCAACCATTCATAAAATCTTCCCCATGTCTTGTAATACAACGATTTCTCTTTATCTTTTAATCTAAGTGTTAATAGCCGAGGTGGCGCAGTGGTTAGAGTGCAGCACTGCAGGCTACTTCAGCTGGCTGCTAGCTGCAGTTCGGCGGTTCAAATCTCACCGGCTCAAGGTTGACTCAGCCTTCCATCCTTCTGAGGTGGGTAAAATAAGGACCCAGATTGTTGGGGGCAATATGCTAACTCTGTAAACCGCTTAGAGAGGGCTGTAAAGCACTATGAAGCGGTATATAAGTCTAAGTGCTATTGCTATTGCTATTGCTATTAATCTGTTCATTTCTGCACAATCTAAAAAAATTTTTTATTATCTGTCCTTCGGGTATATTCACTGTTTTCCAATTTTGTGCAAATACTAATCTTAGAATCTTAGAAGTTTAGGCCATCAAATCCAGCCATCAAATCAGAGTGTGTGTGTGTGTGTGTGTGTGTGTGTGTGTGTGTGTGTGTGTGTGTATGTGTGTGTGTGTATGTATGTATGTGTGTGTGTGTGTGTGCACTCACACACACACTTTTGAGTTAGCTTTGATTTCTGACAATTGTTTGGACAAGTCCCTGCAGTTTTCTTGGCAAGATTTTGCAAGTGATATTTTCTTTGCAAATGGTCTTCTTTTTCCTATGGCGGAGAGAGAGGACCATGCCCAAGGTCACCCAGCTCAGAATGGAACAACTTGCCACAACCAACTCGTTGCAGCCAACTTGCTCTGGCCAATTCCTTGCAGCCAACTCGTCACAGGAAAACTTGCCGCAGGACAAGAGTTACACCAATATGAAAGAAATATTGGAATAGTATCATTAAAGAAAGGATGCCAAATAATTGAATTGTTGAATTGTCCTGCAGTGAGTTGTCCTGCGGCAAGATGGCCATGGCAAGTTTTTTATTTATTTATTTATTTATTTATTTGTTTGTTTGTCAAACATGTACAAGATAGCAGGTATAGGTATAAACATAAACATAATCAAAGTGAATACAGATAGATGAGGACAATAGGACAGTAGGAAAGGGATGGTAGGCACGCTGGTGCGCTTATGCACGCCCCTTACAGACCTCTTAGGAATGGGGTGAGGTCGACAGTAGACAGTCTAAGGTTAAAGTTTTTTGGGGTTTGGGGAAGAAACCACAGTCAGGTAGTGAATTCCAGGCATTTATCACTCTGTTGCTGAAGTCGTATTTTCTGCAGTCGAGTTTGGAGCGGTTTACATTAAGTTTGTATCTATTGTGTGCTCGTGTATTGTTGTGGTTGAAGCTGAAGTAGTCATTGACAGGTAGGACATTGTGGATAACCATTTGTCTGAAGTGGTGTAGGTTGTGTTGTCCTGCGGCAAGTTGGCTGTGGTGAGTTGGTCATGGCGAGTTGGCCATGGTAAGTTGGCCATGATGAGTTGGCTGTGGCAAGTTGTCGTAGATCCTACCCAGCTGGCTTCATACTTAAGAAAAGGCTAGAAACCCCAATTTCTACCCTGATGCCTTAATCACAAGACCAAATTGGTTCCCTGCTCTGTGAAAAAATCAAAATTAAAACATCCTAGATGACTAACCTCAACTTCCAACCTCCAATTTAACTCATCCAGTGAAATTGGTTTCATTGTTGAACCAATGCAGAGTTGGTAGAAGGTTTATTTTTCTAACATTCAATTAGAATCTACTTAAACTTAAATCTAATATTTATTTATTTTTGTCCTTCATTCTGGAACAAAGAAATCAAGTTTTGACTATCTATGGTAGATTCAGGAGCCAATTTAAGTTTCCATTCCAAATTGTGGAATGAATGCTATTAAATGGGAGTGAAGTTTGGTAAGCCTTCATCCTTCCTAGTAAGAATAATAAAATAACAGGAAGGGAATTGGGGGTCTTCTAGTCGAACCCCTTGCTCAAGCAGTAAACATTATACCATTCCAGACAAATTGTTGTCCAGCCTCTTCTTAAAAATCTCCAGTGGTGGACCACCCACCATTTGGAGACAAGCCATTCCACTGGTTAATTTCTCCTTAGTTCTAGATTGGACCTCTCTTTAATAATCTTCCACCCATTGCTTCTTGTCCTACCTTCAGATGCTTTGGAGAATAGGTTGAGCCCCTCTTCTCTGTGACAGCCCCTGTACTAGAAAACTGCTAACACATCACCCTTAGTCCTTCTCTTGATTACCCTAGATCAGGGGTCGGCAACCTTAAACACTCCACTTTGGACCCGTTTCCCACAGAAAAGAAAACACCGGGAGCCACAAAAACCTTTTGACATCTAAAATGAAGATAACACTGCATATATCATTTTTTACCTTTATGCTATGTATAAAAAAACTATAGTGTGTTGCATTTATGAAATCAATGACCTGCTACAGAGAAAACACATTTTTATTTCTGCATGCCACAAAAACATTTTGAACTCCGAAAAAAAAAAGATGGATCGAAAAGCTCAATAAATCGCGTGCCGGCGGGTGTCACACATTGGCGGTTGTGATGCATATTTTGAGCGACAGGGAGCCGCAGCAGACGGATGAAAGAGCCACATGCAGCTCCAGAGCCACGGGTTGCAGACCCCTGCCCTAGATGTACCCAGTTCCTGCAACCATTTATTTATGCTTTAACCTTCAGCCCCCTAATTATCTTTGTTGCTGTTCTTTATTACTTCTTTATTCCTTTATTCATATAAGTTAAACTTCCTTTTGTTCTGTGCAAATCGGGAACTGTATTTTTGATCTGAAAAAAAAAAATCCACATTGGACAACAGTGTCTAAAAGCAAAAAATAAAACTGGAGCAGTTTATTTGGGACCTCCAATGGGACTTTTATGCAAGATTTTTTTAAGGCCCATCTTCTAAGTTTTCAGGCATACAAAGACCTACTTCTGCCTTTATTAAAAATGCAGGCGCACATTTGCACGAACGGACGTCTGCCCCACAAAACAGTCAGCAAACTTGACTGTACTGAGAATAAAGTGCATTCCCTAACGTTTCATCATGTCGAAGGAAGAAAGAGATATTCTGCTTTGATTAACTTCCTGATCCAAAGCTCACCAGAAGTATTTCAGTCCTAAAGTGCCCAGAATTCCTCATGATTCGTGTTTCTGCATGCATTTGGAAACGGGGGCAGGGGATGGCGGCAGGAGGAGAGAGAGAGAGAGAGAGAGAGAAGGAGGAGAAGGAGGAGAAGGAGGGAGGGAGGGAGGGAGGGAGGGAGGGAAGGAAGGAAGGAAGGAAGGAAGGAAGGAAGGAAGGAAGGAAGGAAGGAAGGAAGGAAGGAAGGAAGGAAGAAAGGGCGATAGCAATAGCAATAGCACTTAGACTTATATAGTGCTCCATAGTGCCCTCTCTGTAAGCGTTTTATAGAGTCAGCATATTGCCCTGATCTGGCTCCTCATTTTACCGACCTCGGATGGATGGAAGGCTGAGTCAACCTTGAGCTGGTCAGGATCGAACTGCTGGCAGTCAGCAGAATTAGCCTGCAATACTGCATTCTAACCACTGCATCACCACGGTTCTAGGATCTGGAAAGGAAGGAAGGAAGGAAGGAAGGAAGGAAGGAAGGAAGGAAGGAAGGAAGGAAGGAAGGAAGGAAGGTTTATTCCAGTTTGATTTTTGAACTTAACTTTATTAAGAATAGTTCTCATTGCAACTTAAAGGAAAAAATGAAAGGCATATTAGTGTATCTATCAGGCCACTGGCTGATTCCCACCATCTGGAACTGACAGTGTTCTCCCTAGCACCACTTACACTGCACTGCTTTGATTATGAGCCAAACAAGCTCTGACTCACTTTCCCCACAGCCTGTTTCACACAACCACCTCCATCTTGGTAGCAGCTGCGCAGAGGAGTGTCACAAGATTTATCTGAGAGGAACCGACTTTTGCACACAATTGTCCTGAGGTCTTTAAGAAGCAGCCACCCTGAAGTAGAAGCAGCTTTCATGGCCAATCCTGACCCACATTCTAACTTTCTCTTCCTTTCTTTAAGTCTTCCTCAGTTTCCCCCTAAGGGCGATCACGGAAAGTTCATTTTAGGGGAAAAGAGGAGATTGCAAGCTGTGAAAAGCTGCTTTGCTCATTCTTAGGGGGCCTGCTGGTAGGTGTGTGTGAATTGGGGTAAACCTAACCCATTGTACTCTTTTCTTGCAGAGTAAGGACTTCCATGCTGAAGATTAATATTAAAATAGCCAGAAATATATTCATTGGATTACGGGGCACTCAGCCACTTTATACTTTTTCAGTAATACATATCATGTATCTTCTGCCTTTATTAGAGTGTTTCTCAACTTTTAAGAGGGGTGGACTTCAACTCCCAGAATTGACTTCCGCATGGCAGGCTGTGGAATTCTGGGAGCTGAAGTCCACCCCTCTTAAAATTGCCAAGGTTGAGAAACACTGCTCTATTCATCATCTTTTAACAACCCCATAATCCCTTGCGGGGTGGAGTCTGGGCAACTGAATGTAACTAGCAGAGTGTTTACTGGCCAGATGCCCTTCCTGTCACCAATGCGGAGTTTTGTTCAGCAGATATATTCTCATCGTGCCCAGAGAGAGAAATATCTGCCTCTACCTAGGATCGAACTCACAGCCTCCTGATTGTGAGGCGAGAGCTCCACCTCTAGGCCACTGCCCCATTCCTAGAAACACTGCTCTATTGTGTAGCGCTTTCTAGAATGATCATATATGTAACACCCACAGAAAGGGTGGGATGATGAAACCTTTGTTGCAAAACCATGACACAAAATCTGCCCCTTATAAACAGGTAGTCCTAGATTTATGACCGCAATGGAGCCTGCCCATTATGGTCATAAATCGTGACTGTCATGAAGCAGGTCATCAATGACTGACCTGATTTTACAAATTTTTTTGTGTGCTGGTCTTTAAGTGAATCACCCTGGTTGTTAAGTGAATCCACAGTCATTAAGGAAGAGCATTGTCCGCTAGGGGGCGTTGTTGCCAGAAACCAGAAGATTGGTTTTCAGCAAAAACATTGTCAATTGCGTGACCACCGGACACTGCAACAGCCATAAATATAGACATGACTGGGGACTGTTGGAACGTCAGAACTGGGTCATGTCCCTTTTGGTGAGTCCATCTGTCAACCCTGAAGCTGACCTGACCAAAGCCATCTTGAAGATAATATATAATATAATAACAGAGTTGGAAGGGACCTTGGAGGTCTTCTAGTCCAACCCCCTGCTTAGGCAGAAAACCCTACACCACTTCAGACAAATGGTTATCCAACATCTTCTTAAAAACTTCCAGTGTTGGAGCATTCACAACTTCTGGAGGCAAGTTGTTCCACTGATCAATTGTTCTGTCAGAAAATTCCTCCTTAGTTCTAAGTTGCTTCTCTCCTTGATTAGTTTCCACCCATTGCTTCTTGTCCTGCCCTCAGGTGCTTTGGAGAATAGGTCGACCCCCTCTTCTTTGTGGCAGCCCCTCAAATATTGGAACCCTGCTATCATGTCTCCCCTAGTCCTTCTTTTCATTAAACTAGACATACCCAGTTCCTGCAACCATTCTTGAATCTTGACAGCTTCAGTGTTGCCACACTAGAGCTGAGGGATAGGGAGGGGGGAATTGAGATAGCTGGGTTGTGGCCAAAACAAAATACTTTCTCTTGGGAACCAAGGACATTCTCACACCTGGTCAGAGGAAGGAGGAATGATGTCACCAGGCAACCAGACAGCGTCGTGATTGGACCATGTGACTGATTGTTTTTAGAAAGTGACAAACGTTTACTTTTAATTAGGTGAAAACCGCAGGAAACTTCAGAGTCGGTTTTCACCAGATTTGTGCCAATATGATCTATCCAATAAAGCTATTCTTTGAGGAATCTACCTGCCTCGGAGTTTTGCTTGCTATGGGTCTATTACTTGGAACCCTGACACCATCATAACTTCAATCTATTGTAATTTGAGAACTACTTGTGTTTGCGTGTGATGTTCCAATTCCAGGACATAAAGGCAAGAGTTTGTTAACGATGTCATGAAGCACATTCCCTATTTTGTTTTTCCATCATAAGCAGGGGTGAAATGCTCCCGGTTCGCTCGTGCCTGTCGGTCGCCGTAGAGCCAGTCGCCAAGGTAGCGCAAGGCTCCGCCCACCCACCCGGACGCCGCCATTTGGGTTCTTTTACCCTCTGTGCATGTGCAAAGCATTCTGTGCATGCACAGAGGGTAAAAGAACTCAAACGCCGGCGTCTGGGCGGGTGGGTGGAGCCTCGCGCTACCTTGGCGACCGGCTCTACGGCGACCGACAGGCACGAGCGAACTGGGAGCATTTCACCCCTGAATAAGGAAAAAAAATCGTCATCAAGGATTCCCTTAACAAACTGACTCTACTTGTGCGGCAGAGAACCAGTAATTTAGTTTTTAGGCAGTTAATCTCTACCAGTTATTTCCCACTAATACTTTGGGAAAAAGGGAAGAGAAAGGGAAAATACAGGCTTCTGTAATGTGTAATTCTACGTATAGAAGTCACTACTGTAATAGAAATGGAAATTTAAAATCTGGAAAAGGCAATACTGTAACTATTCATTTTCCTGATCATTTGGGCTCTCTGCCTTTTGACAGCTGATTGGCATTTTCAAGGTCCAGCTCCCCTTTCTGAAGTGCCTTCATCTTTAGAGCAAATTGAGGCAGTTGAAACAGAGAATGAATTAAAGTTGGATATTCATTCATTCATTCATTCACTCACTCATTCATTCAATCATTCATTCATTCATTGTATCCATTCTATTTAGCAGACACATATCAGAATATTCAATGAAACCCCAAAAAGGAACTCCTTGTATAGTTGGACATTCACAGGAGAGATACTGTACGTGTGTGTGTGTGTGTGTGTGTGTGTGATGCTG
>QLTV01002929.1:52412-64031 GCA_003457575.1 Thermophis baileyi | reverse complement strand
AGCATCGGAAGCGGGAGACTTCACCTGGACGCCGCCATGTGGGTTCTTTTACCCTCTGCGCCTGCGCAAAGCATTCTGCGCATGCGCAGAGGGTAGAAGACCCCAAATGGCGGCGTCCGGGCTACCAGCTGACGGCGACCCGCAGGCACGGCTGAACCGGGACCTTTTTCCCCCTGCAGTGACGGTGGCACCAAAATGGCAGGCTAACGCGCGCGGCGACCCCTGTGAAATGGTCGTTCGACCCCCAAAGGGGTCGCGACCCACAGGTTGAGAACCGCTGATTTATACATTTGCTTAACTCATTCATTCAATATATATGCCAGCCCAGTGGTAAATTCAAATAATTCAACAACCGGTTCTCTGCCCTAATGATCATATTTAAAAAAAAAAAAACGATATCCCGAAAACTAGATTATTATAAGAAAGATAAGAAGATTAATGGAAAAAATATTAAATAGTACCTGACAAAAAACAATAAAACTGTTATGTAAGATATTTCCATATTGCTTCTTGATTGGCGTCCTCACTTGCAATTTTCTTTGCTTTTATCCGGCCATCATCGGCTGTGTGATTTATCCTTAACCATCTTTTCAATGTAGGAGTAGGATCCCAGTCCTTTAGAGCAGGGGTGTTAAACTCGATTTCATAGAGGGCTGCATCAGGGTTGTGTTTGACTTCGGGGGCCGGGGTGGGCATGGCTGGGGTGGGCGTGGCCAGATCAACATCACTCGTGTTGGCACCTGTGGTGGCCCGAGCTCTCTGCCAGAGAAAACAGGCTCCCGAGCTCCGTTTTCGGCTGCGACGGCCTCCTGCAACCCTCTGCCAGTGAAAACGGAGCTCGGGAGGGCCGTGTGCAGCCCTCCCGAACTCCATTTTTGCTGGGTAGAGGCACCACGGGCCAGTCCTTCGCTGTTTCCAGGGCGGCCCCATGGACCAGATGTTAAGCACCCCGTGGACCACATCCAGGCCCCGGGCCTTGAGTTTGACACCCCTGCTTTAGAGGTAGGCCGATTAGACTAATTGCCATTGTGTTTGATATATTAGGAACAATTAGGTGACTTCTCTTCTTTGAACATATTATGTTCATCTTTGAAAAAACCTGTCCATCTCTAGCACACGATTGTGGAGAATAAAACCCAAACAAAAGCATCATAGCCAAACAATAAATGACAAATACAGAAGATGAAATAAAACCAACAACACCACACAAGCAAGATGCATGTTCAACAGGCTCCAGGACTCGGCAACAAAACCAGGTTTTTAGGGCCTTCCAAAAAGCCCGCAGCATCAGGCCAAGTCTGATCACTAGGGCAGCAATGCTCCAGAGGTTGGCTGCCACAACTGGAAAGGTTCTTCTCTGGGTACCTGCAGATGACACTACCTAATGGACAGGTCCTGGAGATGCTTCATAGAACAGGTAGACACAATCAGAGAGACAGTCTCTGATTGTGTCTACCTGGCCCCCAGGCCATCTTATAAGCCAGAGGTCTTCAAACTTGGCAACTTTAAGACTTGTGGACTTCAACTCCCAGAATTCTCCAGCCAGCATAGAGCTGAGGTGGCGCAGTGGTTAGAGTGCAGCACTGCAGGCTACTTCAGCTGACTGCTAGCTGCAGTTCGGCGGTTCAAATCTCACCCGCTCAAGGTTGACTCAGCCTTCCATCCTTCCGAGGTGGGTAAAATGAGGACCGAGATTGTTGGGGGCAATATGCTGACTCTGTGAACCGCTTAGAGAGGGCTGTAAAGCACTATGAAGCGGTATATAAGTCTAAGTGCTATTGCTATTGCTATTGCTATTCTAGGAGTTGAAGTCCACAAGTCTTAAAGTTGCCAAGTTTGGGGACCCCTGTTATAAGCCATATTTTTAAGGTAGCTCTCTCTAGCTTTACAGGAGGAATGTTGTCCTGCACATAGGACATCAGTGAGAAAAAAAAATCCATCTTTCTATATTCCTTTTACCCTTTTAAAAAAATATATCTTTCAAGATTTTGCTTTCAGGGGATTATCTATATTGAGCGGTCCTATTGCAGTCAACAGCTGCCACTTCTGCAGCTTATTAAATCTGGCCTTTTTAGGGACCATCAATCATGACAGCGTTATTTGCTTCTTGAATACATCATTTATCCCTATGATAATGAATGTTCTGGGCTCACAAAATTTAAGCATTTGAGATAAACCAATACCCTGGAACACACAAGCTTCTTTTCACTAATTTATGCTAATGCATATTTTATTTGCAACCCCCAGCGTGAATAGATCACCGGATGAAGATGGATATAGATCAAATTTCAGAATTCTTTTGGCCTCCGTTACATCTGCTGGATGTTGGACAGCAAGTGCTCTGAATGGTGAAATAATTTACATCTCCCTGTGTTGATTTTTCAGAATGGAAGCCAACATCAAGGCACTGAGATATGTTAACGGCATATTTTCCAGTAATTACCTTGTTTGCACATAGCCTGACTTAATGCATTAGAAATTGCTTACTTGGCCAGGCAGCTTAGCTTCCAACATGCATCTGTTCAACACATATAAGTTACCAATAAAGGAGAATATTTGTAGCTCAGGATTGACATGAGGGGTGCTTGGTGTTCTCTGAGCTTGCTTGTTTTCTTGCAGATGTTCCATTACCCTAACTAGGTAACATCATCAGTGCTAGTAAGGAGTGGGATTTGCTCTCAGTTTATATTCTGGTGTCTTGCGTGTCTGTGTGGGTGGGGGCCGTCTTAGAGATTCTTTGGTTGGGCTGTTTATTGATGGCTCTTTGACAGTTTCTTGACTGGGGTATTGCTTCCTTTATTGTTGATCTGAAGTTAACCTCATCATTAATCTATGATTATCTTAGTGCCTATTACTGATGGAGAGGTGCTGGAGTCTTTTTCTCTTTTGGGCTGGTTGATTGTCTCTTCTGCATAGTCTATAGATGTTGTTAATGTCTATGTGTCTGTCGATGGCTGATTCGTCAGAGTGCCGGGCTCCTAGAAATTCCCTGGCATTTTTGGACTTGGCCTGGTTTAAGATTGTCACATCTTCCCAATTGAAACTATGATTAAATCTGTCTATCTGTTGTGAAATTAAAGAATTTTTGCCATGTCTTCTGACAGCCAGTTGGTGTTCACAGATGCGTTCTGCCAGTCTTCTGCTTGTTTGTCCTACATCGTGGTTGTTGCTGTTCTAGCACTGATGATGTTACCTAGTTAGGGTAATGAAACGTCTGCAAAAAAACAAGCAAGCTCAGAGAGGACCAAGGACGCCTCATGTACAACTTAAATATGAGAGTTGAATGTAAATCCGTACTAGTATCAAGATCCTGACTAACGAACCTAAGCAAATCAGAACTCAGAGGCTGAGGTCTTCCTCTAAGAACTTCTTTATTGGGTACATCATATCAGCACGATCAAATGGAAAACCAACTCTAAATGTTTCCCGCTGTTTCTGTATAATTAAAAGAGGAAATAATTCCTTCCCCAAAAGTCACAGGTCATGTTGGCCAGTTAAGTTAATTGGCGGGCTCTCCAGGAACTCCTCCCTGTCTCTATCCACCACCTGTAGAGATGACCTTGGTTCCCACAAGAAAACTTTGTGTTTTGTTTAGCAACGCATTTCATCCGCCTTCCCCCTCCCCACTCTGTGTGGCAATGAAGGAATAGAAAATGGCTGCTCCCAGGTTAGATTCGAAGTTGACAACTAGCATAGATCCAATATGTTTTGTTTATGAAAATGAAAAATTAAGACAAATTGGGCTTACTGATACATGTACATAATACATAATCTTGCAGAGAAATCCCATTTTCATGTTAGGAAAACCTAGGGGTTCCGAATCTGGTGTTTCTACTTGGGGAAAAAAAAAACTCTTAAATGTCCATCTTAGAGTCCCTATAATGCCTGTCTGCAACTTTTGTCATTCCCAAACTTAGACTCTGCTGGATGAAAATTGTTAAAATGATATTGTTCTGGGGAGACTCCAGGCCCAGTAAAGCAATCTAAGACTTGAGGGTCAACCTATTTTCCAAAGCACCTGAAGGCCAGACAAGGAATAATGGATGGAAACTGATCAAGGAGAGATTCAACCCGGAAATAAGGAGAAATTATTTCTGACAGTGGAAACAATCAACCCATTTAACAGAAGTTGCCTTCGGAAGTTGTGGGAGCTTCTTCACTGGAGGCTTTCAAGAAGAGACTGGACTGCCACCTGTCAGAAATGATGTAGGGCAGTGATGGCAAACTTATGACACGTGTGCCGGAAGTGGCACGCAGAGCCATCTCTCCGGGCACGCCAGCCATCGCCCGTTGCTCTTCCGGGTTCTGGTGTGCACATGCGCGCCGGCCAGCTGGTCTTCACGCATGCGGGAGTGCTGAAAACCGGAAGAGCAGCTCCCTGGTGCACATGCTCATGCTGGGAAGCTGAGCTTCTGGTTTCCGGCACACACATGTGTGCTGGCCAGCTGGTCTTCGCGCGCATGTGCACCAGAAACCAAAAAACCAGGGAACTGCTCTTCCAGTTTCCGGCCCTCCCCCACGTATGCGCTCCCATTTTGGCACTCAGTGCCGAAAAGGTTCGCCAACACTGGTGTAAGGTCTCCTGCTTGGGGGGGGGGCGGGTTGGACTAGATGACCTACAAGGTCCCTTCCAACTCTGTTATATGAAAGTCCCTGCAGTTTTCTTTGCAAGGTTTTTCAGAAGTGGTTTGCCATTGCCTCCTTCCTAGGGCTGAGAGAAGTGACTGGCCCAAGATCACCCATCTGGCCTTGTGTCTAAGGCAAGACTAGAATCCATATCTCCTGGTTTCAAGCCTGATGCCTTAACCACTACACCAGTCTTGTTCTTTGAAACATAAAGGTTTATATAATTGTTATAATTGTTTGAATGTTTGCTCAATCTGCTAGCTTTGACCCGTTCCATCTACTTTTAATCAACAGCATTAAATATGCCAATCAAAGACAGGGAAATCTTGCCCTGAAAATATGGGTCATGCCTTGGTCCTAAGTGGCCTATTTTATTTATTTATTTATGTATATTATTACAGATAAAGTATAAACATGATTGTGAAAAAACATTAATAATAATAAGTAGTACAAGAATGGTTATGAGTACATGATACTTTACGAGTACGACGTTAGGACAGGGACGGTAGGCACGCTGGTGCGCTTATGCACGCCCCTTACAGACCTCTTAGGAATGGGGTGAGGTCAATGGTAGACAGTCTAAGCTTAAAGTTTTGGGGGTTTGGGGAAGAAACTACAGTCAGGTAATGTATTCCAGGCATTGACCAGTCTGTTGCTGAAGTCAATTTTTTTGCAATCAAGTCACTTGTCTCATTATTAAATAAACTGGTTGCTCGGGATACCTCTTCAGGATACTATCATCTCTTCAGGATACCATCATCCACCAAAGGGCAAAGGTTGTGTGAATGACTTTCCTTTCATTGCCCAATAACCTTTTCTATATTCTTCAACCTCTCTGGCTTTTCACACATTCATGAAATCCCCATCCAGACCTTTTGAGTTACACCGTAGTCCTTGACTTAGAACCACCAGAATTTCCATTGCTAAACAAGATGGTTGTTGAGTGAGTCGCCCCCGATTTTATGACCTTTTTGCCATGGTTGTTAAGTAAATCATTGCAGTTCTTAAGTGAATCATGCGGTTGTTAAGTGAATCCAGCTTTCCGCATGGACCTTGCTTGTCTTAAGCCATCTAAGAATGGTAATCACGTAATCCCGGGATGCTGCAACCATCATAACGGTAAATACATGCCAGTTTCAAGGGCCAGAATTTTGACCCTGTGGGGTGCTGCAAAATCATTAAGTTAGGCCTGTCAAAATGGCGGTTCATGGCCCGGATGCGTCACATGTAGGCCACACCCACCCTGGCTCCATAAAGGCAAAAAACATTGTGATGTCGTGATACGTCACGTGACGCAATCGAGTTTGACACCCGTGCATTAAGTGCAAGGAATTGGTTCTAAGACTTTTTTTTTTTTAGTGCCATTGTAACTTTGGTTGTTCAACAAATCGTTGTAAGTTGACGATAACTTCGCAATACCCACTGCTGAGGAAAATTCTGGCTCTTGTGAAATTGATCTTTCCTTGGAGCAATCTGAAGAAATCATCCACCCAATTTCTCTATCCAGAAAGCTTGCTGGTACTCAGATCTGGATAAGGCGTTTTTAATTGTGTGTTTTTATTCTTTTCAGTGTTTAATTGTTTCAATATTTTTAAGATGCTTTTCCTGCTGAAATTTATGTATGAATTAATTTAGGTTGCCTCCTTCCTCAGACCAAACGTTTCCCCAATGACTGGCAAACACATCATAACCCTTTTTCAAACAATTGGAAGTAGGAACACCAGCAAAACATTTGTAAGAAAGCAATTCCAACCGTCACTAGATAGTGGGGCTAATATTAAAAAGCACTACCATGGTTTCCATAAATGTAACAATAAAAAGTGTGAGACAATAGGCATCTTGGCTTGTTTTTAATTTTTTAATTTATTTATTTTGTCAAGCATATATAAGATTACAGTAAAAGTATAAACATGTATACATGAGACGATTTTGAGTACATGGGAACATTAGGACAGGGACGGTAGGCACGTTGGTGCGCTTATGCACGCCCCTTACAGACCTCTTAGGAATGGGGTGAGGTCAACAGTAGACAGTCTAAGGTTAAAGTTTTGGGGGTTTGGGGAAGAAACCACAGAGTCAGGTAGTGCATTCCAGGCATTGATCACTCTGGTTGCTGAAGTCGTATTTTCTGCAATCGAGTTTGGAGCGGTTTACCTTAAGTTTGTATCTATTGTGTGCTCGTGTATTGTTGTGGTTGAAGCTGACGGGTAGGACATTGAAGCAGATAATTTTATGTGCTACGCTTAGGTCAGACCTAAGGTGGCGTAGTTCTAAATTGTCTAAGCCCAAAATTTCAAGTCTGGTGGCATAAGGTATTCTGTTGCGAACAGAGGAGTGGAGGACTCTTCTTGTGTAAAGAAATGATGCAGTAGGCACCCAATGAACCTTTTGGTACAGGATGTTGCCAGAACCCAGGGTCCCTATGAAAAGGTCCATAATGGACTTTCCACGGAGCTTTGCCTCCAGACTTTCTATGACCCCCCCCCCCAATCCAACAATCTCTGGATCAACAGAAGTCTGTCAGAGGAAATTGTTTGCCTTCCATGACAAGAGTCTGCCAATATTTCAGGAGCTATCACTGAGAAAAGGGGTTCAACTTATTCTCCAAAGCACCTGAGGGAAGGTCAAGAAGTAGTGGGTGGAAGTCTATGGAGCTTCTCAATCATCCAGGTCATGATTGTCCCAAAGGTGCTTTTTTCAAGAGGCAACTGGACTCTCTGGTTTTTCTTTGAAGACGTTTCGCTTCTCATCCAAGAAGCTTCTTCAGCTTCTCATCCTTCAGCTCTGAAGAAGCTTCTTGCATGAGAAGCGAAACGTCTTCAAAGAAAAACCAGAAAGTCCAGTTGCCTCTTGAAAAAGCACCTTTGGGATAATGGGTGGAAGATCATTGAAGATCATCCAATCTAAATTTCCCGACAGAACAATTAATCAGTGGAAAGGCTCACCTCTGGAAGTTGTGGGTTCTCCATCACTGGAGGTTTTTAAGAAGAGATTAGACAGCCATTTGTCTGGAATGATATAGGCTCTGCTGCTTAGCAGAGAGTTGGACTAGAAGACCTCCAAGGTCCCTTCAAACTCTGTTATTGTGTTATAAATCGGACCTCTCCAGTCTGGGGTACTTGTGCCTTTTAGCAGATGGGCTGGAGGAAATGGTATAAAAATAGAAAAATAGATCAACAACAAACAGTGTAACTTCTACCTTTCTACACTCGTATTTATAGAGGGAAGGAAACACCAGTTGGCAGTTCCAAAAGATCTACCAGATCTAAGCTGAAAGCATCCAGACAACCAGTGAATGGTAGAAAAGAGATAATACAACACATTCTCTCTCTTGCCATCAAGTGATCGTCTGGATTTTTTGCTGCTACATCTGTTAGCCCTACCCCAAAAAGATGGTAATAACTCAATGAACGGGAGCCAAATTGGCCTGTGGAGAGGGGAACATCAAGCAAGATTACATGGTTAACAAACTCAAATGCCTTGGAGAAAATGCCACAGCATTGACAAACATGTCACATTCCCAAGATTTTGCTAATAACTCCAAGCAGCTAATTGGCTTGATTCAATTGCATAATTGCCCACTGACTTTCAGCCAGGACTTTTGAAAGAGTTACAAAAACTGACCTGATTTCACAGGGTTTGAAATTAGTAATTATTTCGCATGAATCTATCAAAATATTGTGCTTGGTGCTCATTGGCCTTCTGCTTTGGCATTTGCTCTTGCTGCTCTTTTGTCCATCTCTGTTCAATTCCTTGTTCTTAGGTATCGCAAAAAAAAAAAAAAAAAAAAAAAAAAAAAAAAAAAAAAACCTAAAGGAAGTCTACAGATAATCCTCGACTTCACAACAGTTTGTTTAATGACTGTTCGAAGTTACGACACTGAAAAAAATGACTTATGACCATTCTTCACACTTACGACCATTACAGCAAGGGTGTCAGACGCAATTTCATTGAGGGCTGCATCAGGGTTGTGTTTGACCTTGGGGGGTGGGGGGTGGGGGGCATGGTCAGCTCGACATCACTCATGTCGGGGGTGCCTGTGGTGGCACGAGCGCTCTGCCAGTGAAAACAGGCTACCGAGCTCCGTTTCCAGCTGCGACGGCCTCCTGCAACCCTCTGCCCTCCCGAGCTCCATTTTCGGCTGCAACGCCCACCTGCAACCCTCTACCAGCAAAAAGGGAGCTCTGTTTTAGCTGGCAGAGGCACCACGGGCCGGTCCTTCACTGTTTCTTTTTTTCTTTTTCTTTTTTCTGAATAAGTTTTATTTTTTTTCCCAACAAATCTAAATACATATACCATAGATCATATCCAAATACATATAATTATACATATCTATTCAATATGCCATAAAATACATCTTAATTTTACACCTTTTATATTTTCATCCGTCTGTTTTCCCACAATACTTCAAATAACTCCCCTCCTTCTACCATCCTTCTATCCTCTTACCTTCTTTTCCCTTCTCTCCCTCTTTCCTACTTCCCTCCTCTCCCTCTCCCCTTACTTCCCTACTTCCTCTTCTCCCTCTTCTCCCTTCCCTGAATATATCTAATCATAATCTATTTTATTGTTAACAGACGAATATTTTCAATTCCTAAATTCAGCCCATCATCGGTGTTATTCTTAATCTTATTCTTTCCCATATCTAAGTTTTAACATATACTATATTTTTCTAGGTATATTCATTATTCCTAACATTGCCACTTAATCATATATATATATTTTGTCTGAGTATCATTATTATTTTTTCCATATATTTATTCATTATCTATTATACCTCATAACATGATTATCATGTTTATCCTTTCCATTATAATTTAATCTTTGGCCATTCCACCCTTTTCTCACTTTATTTAGACTTCTCTAATTGCCCTTAGTTTGTAATTTACCACTATACATCCATCCGTTGGCTAATAACTTTATCAATTTCCCAATACACCCAAATCTACTAATCATCAATAAATTCTTCTACATACTTCATAACAGTTATAACGGTACTCTACATAACGGTCCTTCGCTGTTTCCAGGGTGGCCCCACGGGCCATATCTAAGCACCCCACGGGCCAAATCCGGCCCATGGGCCTTGAGTTTGACACTCCTGTGTTACAACATCTCCATGGTCACATGATAAAAATTCAGACACTTGGCAACTGACTCATATTTATGAGGGGTTTTGTAGTGTCCCAGGATCAAATGATCCTCTTTTGTGACCCAAAGTCAATGGCAAAAGTAGATTCATTTAACAACCGTCTTACTGATTTAACAACTGCCGTGATTCACTTAACAACTGTGGTCAGAAAAGTCATAAAATTGAGCAAAACTCATTTAACAAATCTCTCACTTAGCAACATACATGTTGGGCTCAATTGTGGTCATAAGTTGAGGATTGCCTACACTCATTTGTAGATCTTCTCCACTTCATCTCAGATGGATGTCCCCTGGACAATGTTTACATGAATTGAAAAATGACTGGTTCAATACAGTGGTGAAATCTAAATTTTTTTACTACCGGTTCTGTGGGCATGGCTTGGTGGGCTTGGTGTGGCTTGGTGGGCGTGACTTGGTGGGCATGGCAGGGGAAGGATACTGCAAAATCCCCATTCCCTCCCTACTCCTGGGGGAAGGATATTGCAAAATCTCCATTCCCACCCCACTCTGGGGCCAGCCAGAGGTGGTATTTGCCGGTTCTCCGAACTACTCAAAATTTCCGCTACCGGTTCTCCAGAACCTGTCAGAACCTGCTGGATTTCACCCCTGGTTCCATAAAGCTTCTTCCCTAATGCATGTTGGCACTTATCAGACAGCATATGCATTTTAGCTAATTATGGCATGGCACCCATGATGCATGATAGGGAAGCTCTTCAAACCTACATACTGTATGTGGACCATTCAGAGAAACTGGTATTTGTGAATTGAGACTTCCAGGAAAAGCTCAGAAGAAGGCTCCATGCAAACATCTCTGCCCTGTTGTTCGACCTGCAGACGATTTGAAAGATTAAATAAAATGGAAAAACGTTTTTTCCCGTCTTGGGAACAATATAGTCTAAATAAAGAACATCTAATCTGAATAATTGCTGTGGACTTTTCCGTGGAAAAATAGAGTATAAAGATTTGGGTAAAGAGCTACACTTTCAGATTCTAAGTGGAAGAATGTGACAGCAGGCAGGCTGTCACATTCCAGGTATAGAGGTTTAGTAAAATTGTTTTCAACTTTCTGCCCTATGTTGATGGCAGTGAAGCAGCGGTGGGTTGCTCCCGGTTCGGCCCAATTCTGTGAACCGGTAGCAGTGGTGGCAGCAGGAGGCTCCGCCCACCCACCCGGGACACTTCTGCGCATGCGCAGAAGCATTGGGCGTGTGCGCGAGCGCGAGAGCACTCATGAGTGAACTAGTAGCTACGGGGTTTAGAACCCACTACTGCAGTGAAGAGCTGTGGCAATGCCCTGGTGAATGGCACATGCAAATTTTCTGGAACTGTTGTGGCAATGCCCTGGTGAATGGCACATGCACATTTTCTAGAATCGTGGCAATGCCCTGGTGATTAGCACATGCAGATTTTCTGGAACTGTTGTGGCAATGCCCTGGTGATTAGCACATGCAAATTTTCTGGAACTGTAGTGGCAATGCCCTGGTGAATGGCACATGCACATTTTCTAGAATTGTGGCAATGCCCTGGCGAATGGCACATGCACATTTTCTGGAACTGTTGTGGCAATGCCCTGATGAATGGCACATGCACATTTTCTGGAATTGTTCAGAGCAACCCCAGAAGAAAGGATGTCTGCAGATTCAACAGCTAGCTCTGCAGGACCTGAGCAATGGCAGGAGAAAAACAGGCTGCACCAAAAAGCAACTAAAGCTTCAGAGTGGGAAAAGTAATCGGTCTTCTCCAACCCGAGTGTTAGCACAGCAAAGAGGTTGAGAATACCAAGAAAGGGAAAAGAAGGGAGTATCTAAATTGGGAAGACTGCCTGGTTTGATATTTGATTTCTGC